>JASJOG010000332.1:0-250000 GCA_030142905.1 Heliopora coerulea
TCTCGATCAGACAATGCGTTTTTGACGAGATTTAGAAAATTTCACAGCAACTCGTCGAATCGACGAAAATCGATTTGTTTTTTGATGTTTGGGTTGGGGAGAAGTATTTAGAACTGTTTGGAAAGTTGTGTCCAATTATTTGGTCTTTGACCATTTCTAACCATACTTCTAGCTTTAATGCGTATAAGGCTTAATAGTCCAATTTCTAAACATTGTTAAATTTTACGAAGTACAGTTCGGATCAATGTTTTAATGCTTTTATTGTCTTCTCAGAGTCGCGGAGATCATTTTACACCTATTCTCGAGTTTTTGCAAACATCAGACAAATTCAACACAATTTACCCAACAACGGCTTCACAGTTCGTTTATCTAATCATCTTATCTCGACGAGATAATGCGTTTTTGACGTGTTAGCGATATTTACTTAAAAACTCTTCAAATCGAAGAAAATCGATTTGTTTTATGATGTTTGGGTTGGGGAGAAGTATTTAGAACTGTTTGGAAAGTTGTGTCCAATTATTTGGTCTTTGACCATTTCTAACCATACTTCTAGCTTTAAAGCGTATAAGGCGTAATAATCCAAATTCTAAACATTGCCATATTTTACGAAGTACTAATCGGATCAATGTTTTAAAGCCTTTATTGTCTTCTCTGAGTCGAGGAGATCATTTTACACGTATTCTCGAGTTTTTGCAATAATCAGACAAAGTCAACAAAATGTACCTACAACGGCTTCACAGTTCGATTCACTAATCGTCTTATCTCAACGAGATAAAGCGTTTTTGAAGTGTTAATGAAATTTTCACAGAAACTCTTCAAATCGACGAAAATCGATTTGTTTTATGATGTTTGGGTGGGGTAGAAGTGTTTAGAACTATTTGGAAAGTTTTGTCAACCTATTTGGTCTTTGACCCTTTCTAACCATACATCTAATTTTAAAGCATATAAGGCTTAATAGTCCAATTTCTAAACATTACTATATTTTCCAAATTACAGCTGTAATCAATCTACTAATGCTTTTATTCATTTCTCTGAACTGGAAAGATCATTTTACACCTATTCTCGAGTTTTTCCAAGCCTTGGACAAAAGCAATATACTTGAGCCACAACTGCTTCCCTCTTCCTTTAAGGAATCGTCTTATCTCGACCAGACAATGCGTTTTTGACGAGATTTAGAAAATTTCACAGCAACTCGTCGAATCGACGAAAATCGATTTGTTTTTTGATGTTTGGGTTGGGGAGAAGTATTTAGAACTGTTTGGAAAGTTGTGTCCAATTATTTGGTCTTTGACCATTTCTAACCATACTTCTAGCTTTAATGCGTATAAGGCTTAATAGTCCAATTTCTAAACATTGTTAAATTTTACGAAGTACAGTTCGGATCAATGTTTTAATGCTTTTATTGTCTTCTCAGAGTCGCGGAGATCATTTTACACCTATTCTCGAGTTTTTGCAAACATCAGACAAATTCAACACAATTTACCCAACAACGGCTTCACAGTTCGTTTATCTAATCATCTTATCTCGACGAGATAATGCGTTTTTGACGTGTTAGCGATATTTACTTAAAAACTCTTCAAATCGAAGAAAATCGATTTGTTTTATGATGTTTGGGTTGGGGAGAAGTATTTAGAACTGTTTGGAAAGTTGTGTCCAATTATTTGGTCTTTGACCATTTCTAACCATACTTCTAGCTTTAAAGCGTATAAGGCGTAATAATCCAAATTCTAAACATTGCCATATTTTACGAAGTACTAATCGGATCAATGTTTTAAAGCCTTTATTGTCTTCTCTGAGTCGAGGAGATCATTTTACACGTATTCTCGAGTTTTTGCAATAATCAGACAAAGTCAACAAAATGTACCTACAACGGCTTCACAGTTCGATTCACTAATCGTCTTATCTCAACGAGATAAAGCGTTTTTGAAGTGTTAATGAAATTTTCACAGAAACTCTTCAAATCGACGAAAATCGATTTGTTTTATGATGTTTGGGTGGGGTAGAAGTGTTTAGAACTATTTGGAAAGTTTTGTCAACCTATTTGGTCTTTGACCCTTTCTAACCATACATCTAATTTTAAAGCATATAAGGCTTAATAGTCCAATTTCTAAACATTACTATATTTTCCAAATTACAGCTGTAATCAATCTACTAATGCTTTTATTCATTTCTCTGAACTGGAAAGATCATTTTACACCTATTCTCGAGTTTTTCCAAGCCTTGGACAAAAGCAATATACTTGAGCCACAACTGCTTCCCTCTTCCTTTAAGGAATCGTCTTATCTCGACCAGACAATGCGTTTTTGACGAGATTTAGAAAATTTCACAGCAACTCGTCGAATCGACGAAAATCGATTTGTTTTTTGATGTTTGGGTTGGGGAGAAGTATTTAGAACTGTTTGGAAAGTTGTGTCCAATTATTTGGTCTTTGACCATTTCTAACCATACTTCTAGCTTTAATGCGTATAAGGCTTAATAGTCCAATTTCTAAACATTGTTAAATTTTACGAAGTACAGTTCGGATCAATGTTTTAATGCTTTTATTGTCTTCTCAGAGTCGCGGAGATCATTTTACACCTATTCTCGAGTTTTTGCAAACATCAGACAAATTCAACACAATTTACCCAACAACGGCTTCACAGTTCGTTTATCTAATCATCTTATCTCGACGAGATAATGCGTTTTTGACGTGTTAGCGATATTTACTTAAAAACTCTTCAAATCGAAGAAAATCGATTTGTTTTATGATGTTTGGGTTGGGGAGAAGTATTTAGAACTGTTTGGAAAGTTGTGTCCAATTATTTGGTCTTTGACCATTTCTAACCATACTTCTAGCTTTAAAGCGTATAAGGCGTAATAATCCAAATTCTAAACATTGCCATATTTTACGAAGTACTAATCGGATCAATGTTTTAAAGCCTTTATTGTCTTCTCTGAGTCGAGGAGATCATTTTACACGTATTCTCGAGTTTTTGCAATAATCAGACAAAGTCAACAAAATGTACCTACAACGGCTTCACAGTTCGATTCACTAATCGTCTTATCTCAACGAGATAAAGCGTTTTTGAAGTGTTAATGAAATTTTCACAGAAACTCTTCAAATCGACGAAAATCGATTTGTTTTATGATGTTTGGGTGGGGTAGAAGTGTTTAGAACTATTTGGAAAGTTTTGTCAACCTATTTGGTCTTTGACCCTTTCTAACCATACATCTAATTTTAAAGCATATAAGGCTTAATAGTCCAATTTCTAAACATTACTATATTTTCCAAATTACAGCTGTAATCAATCTACTAATGCTTTTATTCATTTCTCTGAACTGGAAAGATCATTTTACACCTATTCTCGAGTTTTTCCAAGCCTTGGACAAAAGCAATATACTTGAGCCACAACTGCTTCCCTCTTCCTTTAAGGAATCGTCTTATCTCGACCAGACAATGCGTTTTTGACGAGATTTAGAAAATTTCACAGCAACTCGTCGAATCGACGAAAATCGATTTGTTTTTTGATGTTTGGGTTGGGGAGAAGTATTTAGAACTGTTTGGAAAGTTGTGTCCAATTATTTGGTCTTTGACCATTTCTAACCATACTTCTAGCTTTAATGCGTATAAGGCTTAATAGTCCAATTTCTAAACATTGTTAAATTTTACGAAGTACAGTTCGGATCAATGTTTTAATGCTTTTATTGTCTTCTCAGAGTCGCGGAGATCATTTTACACCTATTCTCGAGTTTTTGCAAACATCAGACAAATTCAACACAATTTACCCAACAACGGCTTCACAGTTCGTTTATCTAATCATCTTATCTCGACGAGATAATGCGTTTTTGACGTGTTAGCGATATTTACTTAAAAACTCTTCAAATCGAAGAAAATCGATTTGTTTTATGATGTTTGGGTTGGGGAGAAGTATTTAGAACTGTTTGGAAAGTTGTGTCCAATTATTTGGTCTTTGACCATTTCTAACCATACTTCTAGCTTTAAAGCGTATAAGGCGTAATAATCCAAATTCTAAACATTGCCATATTTTACGAAGTACTAATCGGATCAATGTTTTAAAGCCTTTATTGTCTTCTCTGAGTCGAGGAGATCATTTTACACGTATTCTCGAGTTTTTGCAATAATCAGACAAAGTCAACAAAATGTACCTACAACGGCTTCACAGTTCGATTCACTAATCGTCTTATCTCAACGAGATAAAGCGTTTTTGAAGTGTTAATGAAATTTTCACAGAAACTCTTCAAATCGACGAAAATCGATTTGTTTTATGATGTTTGGGTGGGGTAGAAGTGTTTAGAACTATTTGGAAAGTTTTGTCAACCTATTTGGTCTTTGACCCTTTCTAACCATACATCTAATTTTAAAGCATATAAGGCTTAATAGTCCAATTTCTAAACATTACTATATTTTCCAAATTACAGCTGTAATCAATCTACTAATGCTTTTATTCATTTCTCTGAACTGGAAAGATCATTTTACACCTATTCTCGAGTTTTTCCAAGCCTTGGACAAAAGCAATATACTTGAGCCACAACTGCTTCCCTCTTCCTTTAAGGAATCGTCTTATCTCGACCAGACAATGCGTTTTTGACGAGATTTAGAAAATTTCACAGCAACTCGTCGAATCGACGAAAATCGATTTGTTTTTTGATGTTTGGGTTGGGGAGAAGTATTTAGAACTGTTTGGAAAGTTGTGTCCAATTATTTGGTCTTTGACCATTTCTAACCATACTTCTAGCTTTAATGCGTATAAGGCTTAATAGTCCAATTTCTAAACATTGTTAAATTTTACGAAGTACAGTTCGGATCAATGTTTTAATGCTTTTATTGTCTTCTCAGAGTCGCGGAGATCATTTTACACCTATTCTCGAGTTTTTGCAAACATCAGACAAATTCAACACAATTTACCCAACAACGGCTTCACAGTTCGTTTATCTAATCATCTTATCTCGACGAGATAATGCGTTTTTGACGTGTTAGCGATATTTACTTAAAAACTCTTCAAATCGAAGAAAATCGATTTGTTTTATGATGTTTGGGTTGGGGAGAAGTATTTAGAACTGTTTGGAAAGTTGTGTCCAATTATTTGGTCTTTGACCATTTCTAACCATACTTCTAGCTTTAAAGCGTATAAGGCGTAATAATCCAAATTCTAAACATTGCCATATTTTACGAAGTACTAATCGGATCAATGTTTTAAAGCCTTTATTGTCTTCTCTGAGTCGAGGAGATCATTTTACACGTATTCTCGAGTTTTTGCAATAATCAGACAAAGTCAACAAAATGTACCTACAACGGCTTCACAGTTCGATTCACTAATCGTCTTATCTCAACGAGATAAAGCGTTTTTGAAGTGTTAATGAAATTTTCACAGAAACTCTTCAAATCGACGAAAATCGATTTGTTTTATGATGTTTGGGTGGGGTAGAAGTGTTTAGAACTATTTGGAAAGTTTTGTCAACCTATTTGGTCTTTGACCCTTTCTAACCATACATCTAATTTTAAAGCATATAAGGCTTAATAGTCCAATTTCTAAACATTACTATATTTTCCAAATTACAGCTGTAATCAATCTACTAATGCTTTTATTCATTTCTCTGAACTGGAAAGATCATTTTACACCTATTCTCGAGTTTTTCCAAGCCTTGGACAAAAGCAATATACTTGAGCCACAACTGCTTCCCTCTTCCTTTAAGGAATCGTCTTATCTCGACCAGACAATGCGTTTTTGACGAGATTTAGAAAATTTCACAGCAACTCGTCGAATCGACGAAAATCGATTTGTTTTTTGATGTTTGGGTTGGGGAGAAGTATTTAGAACTGTTTGGAAAGTTGTGTCCAATTATTTGGTCTTTGACCATTTCTAACCATACTTCTAGCTTTAATGCGTATAAGGCTTAATAGTCCAATTTCTAAACATTGTTAAATTTTACGAAGTACAGTTCGGATCAATGTTTTAATGCTTTTATTGTCTTCTCAGAGTCGCGGAGATCATTTTACACCTATTCTCGAGTTTTTGCAAACATCAGACAAATTCAACACAATTTACCCAACAACGGCTTCACAGTTCGTTTATCTAATCATCTTATCTCGACGAGATAATGCGTTTTTGACGTGTTAGCGATATTTACTTAAAAACTCTTCAAATCGAAGAAAATCGATTTGTTTTATGATGTTTGGGTTGGGGAGAAGTATTTAGAACTGTTTGGAAAGTTGTGTCCAATTATTTGGTCTTTGACCATTTCTAACCATACTTCTAGCTTTAAAGCGTATAAGGCGTAATAATCCAAATTCTAAACATTGCCATATTTTACGAAGTACTAATCGGATCAATGTTTTAAAGCCTTTATTGTCTTCTCTGAGTCGAGGAGATCATTTTACACGTATTCTCGAGTTTTTGCAATAATCAGACAAAGTCAACAAAATGTACCTACAACGGCTTCACAGTTCGATTCACTAATCGTCTTATCTCAACGAGATAAAGCGTTTTTGAAGTGTTAATGAAATTTTCACAGAAACTCTTCAAATCGACGAAAATCGATTTGTTTTATGATGTTTGGGTGGGGTAGAAGTGTTTAGAACTATTTGGAAAGTTTTGTCAACCTATTTGGTCTTTGACCCTTTCTAACCATACATCTAATTTTAAAGCATATAAGGCTTAATAGTCCAATTTCTAAACATTACTATATTTTCCAAATTACAGCTGTAATCAATCTACTAATGCTTTTATTCATTTCTCTGAACTGGAAAGATCATTTTACACCTATTCTCGAGTTTTTCCAAGCCTTGGACAAAAGCAATATACTTGAGCCACAACTGCTTCCCTCTTCCTTTAAGGAATCGTCTTATCTCGACCAGACAATGCGTTTTTGACGAGATTTAGAAAATTTCACAGCAACTCGTCGAATCGACGAAAATCGATTTGTTTTTTGATGTTTGGGTTGGGGAGAAGTATTTAGAACTGTTTGGAAAGTTGTGTCCAATTATTTGGTCTTTGACCATTTCTAACCATACTTCTAGCTTTAATGCGTATAAGGCTTAATAGTCCAATTTCTAAACATTGTTAAATTTTACGAAGTACAGTTCGGATCAATGTTTTAATGCTTTTATTGTCTTCTCTGAGTCGAGGAGATCATTTTACACGTATTCTCGAGTTTTTGCAATAATCAGACAAAGTCAACAAAATGTACCTACAACGGCTTCACAGTTCGATTCACTAATCGTCTTATCTCAACGAGATAAAGCGTTTTTGAAGTGTTAATGAAATTTTCACAGAAACTCTTCAAATCGACGAAAATCGATTTGTTTTATGATGTTTGGGTGGGGTAGAAGTGTTTAGAACTATTTGGAAAGTTTTGTCAACCTATTTGGTCTTTGACCCTTTCTAACCATACATCTAATTTTAAAGCATATAAGGCTTAATAGTCCAATTTCTAAACATTACTATATTTTCCAAAGTACAGCTGTAATCAATCTACTAATGCTTTTATTCATTTCTCTGAACTGGAAAGATCATTTTACACCTATTCTCGAGTTTTTCCAAGCCTTGGACAAAAGCAATATACTTGAGCCACAACTGCTTCCCTCTTCCTTTAAGGAATCGTCTTATCTCGACCAGACAATGCGTTTTTGACGAGATTTAGAAAATTTCACAGCAACTCGTCGAATCGACGAAAATCGATTTGTTTTTTGATGTTTGGGTTGGGGAGAAGTATTTAGAACTGTTTGGAAAGTTGTGTCCAATTATTTGGTCTTTGACCATTTCTAACCATACTTCTAGCTTTAATGCGTATAAGGCTTAATAGTCCAATTTCTAAACATTGTTAAATTTTACGAAGTACAGTTCGGATCAATGTTTTAATGCTTTTATTGTCTTCTCAGAGTCGCGGAGATCATTTTACACCTATTCTCGAGTTTTTGCAAACATCAGACAAATTCAACACAATTTACCCAACAACGGCTTCACAGTTCGTTTATCTAATCATCTTATCTCGACGAGATAATGCGTTTTTGACGTGTTAGCGATATTTACTTAAAAACTCTTCAAATCGAAGAAAATCGATTTGTTTTATGATGTTTGGGTTGGGGAGAAGTATTTAGAACTGTTTGGAAAGTTGTGTCCAATTATTTGGTCTTTGACCATTTCTAACCATACTTCTAGCTTTAAAGCGTATAAGGCGTAATAATCCAAATTCTAAACATTGCCATATTTTACGAAGTACTAATCGGATCAATGTTTTAAAGCCTTTATTGTCTTCTCTGAGTCGAGGAGATCATTTTACACGTATTCTCGAGTTTTTGCAATAATCACACAAAGTCAACAAAATGTACCTACAACGGCTTCACAGTTCGATTCACTAATCGTCTTATCTCAACGAGATAAAGCGTTTTTGAAGTGTTAATGAAATTTTCACAGAAACTCTTCAAATCGACGAAAATCGATTTGTTTTATGATGTTTGGGTGGGGTAGAAGTGTTTAGAACTATTTGGAAAGTTTTGTCAACCTATTTGGTCTTTGACCCTTTCTAACCATACATCTAATTTTAAAGCATATAAGGCTTAATAGTCCAATTTCTAAACATTACTATATTTTCCAAATTACAGCTGTAATCAATCTACTAATGCTTTTATTCATTTCTCTGAACTGGAAAGATCATTTTACACCTATTCTCGAGTTTTTCCAAGCCTTGGACAAAAGCAATATACTTGAGCCACAACTGCTTCCCTCTTCCTTTAAGGAATCGTCTTATCTCGACCAGACAATGCGTTTTTGACGAGATTTAGAAAATTTCACAGCAACTCGTCGAATCGACGAAAATCGATTTGTTTTTTGATGTTTGGGTTGGGGAGAAGTATTTAGAACTGTTTGGAAAGTTGTGTCCAATTATTTGGTCTTTGACCATTTCTAACCATACTTCTAGCTTTAATGCGTATAAGGCTTAATAGTCCAATTTCTAAACATTGTTAAATTTTACGAAGTACAGTTCGGATCAATGTTTTAATGCTTTTATTGTCTTCTCAGAGTCGCGGAGATCATTTTACACCTATTCTCGAGTTTTTGCAAACATCAGACAAATTCAACACAATTTACCCAACAACGGCTTCACAGTTCGTTTATCTAATCATCTTATCTCGACGAGATAATGCGTTTTTGACGTGTTAGCGATATTTACTTAAAAACTCTTCAAATCGAAGAAAATCGATTTGTTTTATGATGTTTGGGTTGGGGAGAAGTATTTAGAACTGTTTGGAAAGTTGTGTCCAATTATTTGGTCTTTGACCATTTCTAACCATACTTCTAGCTTTAAAGCGTATAAGGCGTAATAATCCAAATTCTAAACATTGCCATATTTTACGAAGTACTAATCGGATCAATGTTTTAAAGCCTTTATTGTCTTCTCTGAGTCGAGGAGATCATTTTACACGTATTCTCGAGTTTTTGCAATAATCAGACAAAGTCAACAAAATGTACCTACAACGGCTTCACAGTTCGATTCACTAATCGTCTTATCTCAACGAGATAAAGCGTTTTTGAAGTGTTAATGAAATTTTCACAGAAACTCTTCAAATCGACGAAAATCGATTTGTTTTATGATGTTTGGGTGGGGTAGAAGTGTTTAGAACTATTTGGAAAGTTTTGTCAACCTATTTGGTCTTTGACCCTTTCTAACCATACATCTAATTTTAAAGCATATAAGGCTTAATAGTCCAATTTCTAAACATTACTATATTTTCCAAATTACAGCTGTAATCAATCTACTAATGCTTTTATTCATTTCTCTGAACTGGAAAGATCATTTTACACCTATTCTCGAGTTTTTCCAAGCCTTGGACAAAAGCAATATACTTGAGCCACAACTGCTTCCCTCTTCCTTTAAGGAATCGTCTTATCTCGACCAGACAATGCGTTTTTGACGAGATTTAGAAAATTTCACAGCAACTCGTCGAATCGACGAAAATCGATTTGTTTTTTGATGTTTGGGTTGGGGAGAAGTATTTAGAACTGTTTGGAAAGTTGTGTCCAATTATTTGGTCTTTGACCATTTCTAACCATACTTCTAGCTTTAATGCGTATAAGGCTTAATAGTCCAATTTCTAAACATTGTTAAATTTTACGAAGTACAGTTCGGATCAATGTTTTAATGCTTTTATTGTCTTCTCAGAGTCGCGGAGATCATTTTACACCTATTCTCGAGTTTTTGCAAACATCAGACAAATTCAACACAATTTACCCAACAACGGCTTCACAGTTCGTTTATCTAATCATCTTATCTCGACGAGATAATGCGTTTTTGACGTGTTAGCGATATTTACTTAAAAACTCTTCAAATCGAAGAAAATCGATTTGTTTTATGATGTTTGGGTTGGGGAGAAGTATTTAGAACTGTTTGGAAAGTTGTGTCCAATTATTTGGTCTTTGACCATTTCTAACCATACTTCTAGCTTTAAAGCGTATAAGGCGTAATAATCCAAATTCTAAACATTGCCATATTTTACGAAGTACTAATCGGATCAATGTTTTAAAGCCTTTATTGTCTTCTCTGAGTCGAGGAGATCATTTTACACGTATTCTCGAATTTTTGCAATAATCAGACAAAGTCAACAAAATGTACCTACAACGGCTTCACAGTTCGATTCACTAATCGTCTTATCTCAACGAGATAAAGCGTTTTTGAAGTGTTAATGAAATTTTCACAGAAACTCTTCAAATCGACGAAAATCGATTTGTTTTATGATGTTTGGGTGGGGTAGAAGTGTTTAGAACTATTTGGAAAGTTTTGTCAACCTATTTGGTCTTTGACCCTTTCTAACCATACATCTAATTTTAAAGCATATAAGGCTTAATAGTCCAATTTCTAAACATTACTATATTTTCCAAATTACAGCTGTAATCAATCTACTAATGCTTTTATTCATTTCTCTGAACTGGAAAGATCATTTTACACCTATTCTCGAGTTTTTCCAAGCCTTGGACAAAAGCAATATACTTGAGCCACAACTGCTTCCCTCTTCCTTTAAGGAATCGTCTTATCTCGACCAGACAATGCGTTTTTGACGAGATTTAGAAAATTTCACAGCAACTCGTCGAATCGACGAAAATCGATTTGTTTTTTGATGTTTGGGTTGGGGAGAAGTATTTAGAACTGTTTGGAAAGTTGTGTCCAATTATTTGGTCTTTGACCATTTCTAACCATACTTCTAGCTTTAATGCGTATAAGGCTTAATAGTCCAATTTCTAAACATTGTTAAATTTTACGAAGTACAGTTCGGATCAATGTTTTAATGCTTTTATTGTCTTCTCAGAGTCGCGGAGATCATTTTACACCTATTCTCGAGTTTTTGCAAACATCAGACAAATTCAACACAATTTACCCAACAACGGCTTCACAGTTCGTTTATCTAATCATCTTATCTCGACGAGATAATGCGTTTTTGACGTGTTAGCGATATTTACTTAAAAACTCTTCAAATCGAAGAAAATCGATTTGTTTTATGATGTTTGGGTTGGGGAGAAGTATTTAGAACTGTTTGGAAAGTTGTGTCCAATTATTTGGTCTTTGACCATTTCTAACCATACTTCTAGCTTTAAAGCGTATAAGGCGTAATAATCCAAATTCTAAACATTGCCATATTTTACGAAGTACTAATCGGATCAATGTTTTAAAGCCTTTATTGTCTTCTCTGAGTCGAGGAGATCATTTTACACGTATTCTCGAGTTTTTGCAATAATCAGACAAAGTCAACAAAATGTACCTACAACGGCTTCACAGTTCGATTCACTAATCGTCTTATCTCAACGAGATAAAGCGTTTTTGAAGTGTTAATGAAATTTTCACAGAAACTCTTCAAATCGACGAAAATCGATTTGTTTTATGATGTTTGGGTGGGGTAGAAGTGTTTAGAACTATTTGGAAAGTTTTGTCAACCTATTTGGTCTTTGACCCTTTCTAACCATACATCTAATTTTAAAGCATATAAGGCTTAATAGTCCAATTTCTAAACATTACTATATTTTCCAAATTACAGCTGTAATCAATCTACTAATGCTTTTATTCATTTCTCTGAACTGGAAAGATCATTTTACACCTATTCTCGAGTTTTTCCAAGCCTTGGACAAAAGCAATATACTTGAGCCACAACTGCTTCCCTCTTCCTTTAAGGAATCGTCTTATCTCGACCAGACAATGCGTTTTTGACGAGATTTAGAAAATTTCACAGCAACTCGTCGAATCGACGAAAATCGATTTGTTTTTTGATGTTTGGGTTGGGGAGAAGTATTTAGAACTGTTTGGAAAGTTGTGTCCAATTATTTGGTCTTTGACCATTTCTAACCATACTTCTAGCTTTAATGCGTATAAGGCTTAATAGTCCAATTTCTAAACATTGTTAAATTTTACGAAGTACAGTTCGGATCAATGTTTTAATGCTTTTATTGTCTTCTCAGAGTCGCGGAGATCATTTTACACCTATTCTCGAGTTTTTGCAAACATCAGACAAATTCAACACAATTTACCCAACAACGGCTTCACAGTTCGTTTATCTAATCATCTTATCTCGACGAGATAATGCGTTTTTGACGTGTTAGCGATATTTACTTAAAAACTCTTCAAATCGAAGAAAATCGATTTGTTTTATGATGTTTGGGTTGGGGAGAAGTATTTAGAACTGTTTGGAAAGTTGTGTCCAATTATTTGGTCTTTGACCATTTCTAACCATACTTCTAGCTTTAAAGCGTATAAGGCGTAATAATCCAAATTCTAAACATTGCCATATTTTACGAAGTACTAATCGGATCAATGTTTTAAAGCCTTTATTGTCTTCTCTGAGTCGAGGAGATCATTTTACACGTATTCTCGAGTTTTTGCAATAATCAGACAAAGTCAACAAAATGTACCTACAACGGCTTCACAGTTCGATTCACTAATCGTCTTATCTCAACGAGATAAAGCGTTTTTGAAGTGTTAATGAAATTTTCACAGAAACTCTTCAAATCGACGAAAATCGATTTGTTTTATGATGTTTGGGTGGGGTAGAAGTGTTTAGAACTATTTGGAAAGTTTTGTCAACCTATTTGGTCTTTGACCCTTTCTAACCATACATCTAATTTTAAAGCATATAAGGCTTAATAGTCCAATTTCTAAACATTACTATATTTTCCGAAGTACAGCTGTAATCAATCTACTAATGCTTTTATTCATTTCTCTGAACTGGAAAGATCATTTTACACCTATTCTCGAGTTTTTCCAAGCCTTGGACAAAAGCAATATACTTGAGCCACAACTGCTTCCCTCTTCCTTTAAGGAATCGTCTTATCTCGACCAGACAATGCGTTTTTGACGAGATTTAGAAAATTTCACAGCAACTCGTCGAATCGACGAAAATCGATTTGTTTTTTGATGTTTGGGTTGGGGAGAAGTATTTAGAACTGTTTGGAAAGTTGTGTCCAATTATTTGGTCTTTGACCATTTCTAACCATACTTCTAGCTTTAATGCGTATAAGGCTTAATAGTCCAATTTCTAAACATTGTTAAATTTTACGAAGTACAGTTCGGATCAATGTTTTAATGCTTTTATTGTCTTCTCAGAGTCGCGGAGATCATTTTACACCTATTCTCGAGTTTTTGCAAACATCAGACAAATTCAACACAATTTACCCAACAACGGCTTCACAGTTCGTTTATCTAATCATCTTATCTCGACGAGATAATGCGTTTTTGACGTGTTAGCGATATTTACTTAAAAACTCTTCAAATCGAAGAAAATCGATTTGTTTTATGATGTTTGGGTTGGGGAGAAGTATTTAGAACTGTTTGGAAAGTTGTGTCCAATTATTTGGTCTTTGACCATTTCTAACCATACTTCTAGCTTTAAAGCGTATAAGGCGTAATAATCCAAATTCTAAACATTGCCATATTTTACGAAGTACTAATCGGATCAATGTTTTAAAGCCTTTATTGTCTTCTCTGAGTCGAGGAGATCATTTTACACGTATTCTCGAGTTTTTGCAATAATCAGACAAAGTCAACAAAATGTACCTACAACGGCTTCACAGTTCGATTCACTAATCGTCTTATCTCAACGAGATAAAGCGTTTTTGAAGTGTTAATGAAATTTTCACAGAAACTCTTCAAATCGACGAAAATCGATTTGTTTTATGATGTTTGGGTGGGGTAGAAGTGTTTAGAACTATTTGGAAAGTTTTGTCAACCTATTTGGTCTTTGACCCTTTCTAACCATACATCTAATTTTAAAGCATATAAGGCTTAATAGTCCAATTTCTAAACATTACTATATTTTCCAAATTACAGCTGTAATCAATCTACTAATGCTTTTATTCATTTCTCTGAACTGGAAAGATCATTTTACACCTATTCTCGAGTTTTTCCAAGCCTTGGACAAAAGCAATATACTTGAGCCACAACTGCTTCCCTCTTCCTTTAAGGAATCGTCTTATCTCGACCAGACAATGCGTTTTTGACGAGATTTAGAAAATTTCACAGCAACTCGTCGAATCGACGAAAATCGATTTGTTTTTTGATGTTTGGGTTGGGGAGAAGTATTTAGAACTGTTTGGAAAGTTGTGTCCAATTATTTGGTCTTTGACCATTTCTAACCATACTTCTAGCTTTAATGCGTATAAGGCTTAATAGTCCAATTTCTAAACATTGTTAAATTTTACGAAGTACAGTTCGGATCAATGTTTTAATGCTTTTATTGTCTTCTCAGAGTCGCGGAGATCATTTTACACCTATTCTCGAGTTTTTGCAAACATCAGACAAATTCAACACAATTTACCCAACAACGGCTTCACAGTTCGTTTATCTAATCATCTTATCTCGACGAGATAATGCGTTTTTGACGTGTTAGCGATATTTACTTAAAAACTCTTCAAATCGAAGAAAATCGATTTGTTTTATGATGTTTGGGTTGGGGAGAAGTATTTAGAACTGTTTGGAAAGTTGTGTCCAATTATTTGGTCTTTGACCATTTCTAACCATACTTCTAGCTTTAAAGCGTATAAGGCGTAATAATCCAAATTCTAAACATTGCCATATTTTACGAAGTACTAATCGGATCAATGTTTTAAAGCCTTTATTGTCTTCTCTGAGTCGAGGAGATCATTTTACACGTATTCTCGAGTTTTTGCAATAATCAGACAAAGTCAACAAAATGTACCTACAACGGCTTCACAGTTCGATTCACTAATCGTCTTATCTCAACGAGATAAAGCGTTTTTGAAGTGTTAATGAAATTTTCACAGAAACTCTTCAAATCGACGAAAATCGATTTGTTTTATGATGTTTGGGTGGGGTAGAAGTGTTTAGAACTATTTGGAAAGTTTTGTCAACCTATTTGGTCTTTGACCCTTTCTAACCATACATCTAATTTTAAAGCATATAAGGCTTAATAGTCCAATTTCTAAACATTACTATATTTTCCAAATTACAGCTGTAATCAATCTACTAATGCTTTTATTCATTTCTCTGAACTGGAAAGATCATTTTACACCTATTCTCGAGTTTTTCCAAGCCTTGGACAAAAGCAATATACTTGAGCCACAACTGCTTCCCTCTTCCTTTAAGGAATCGTCTTATCTCGACCAGACAATGCGTTTTTGACGAGATTTAGAAAATTTCACAGCAACTCGTCGAATCGACGAAAATCGATTTGTTTTTTGATGTTTGGGTTGGGGAGAAGTATTTAGAACTGTTTGGAAAGTTGTGTCCAATTATTTGGTCTTTGACCATTTCTAACCATACTTCTAGCTTTAATGCGTATAAGGCTTAATAGTCCAATTTCTAAACATTGTTAAATTTTACGAAGTACAGTTCGGATCAATGTTTTAATGCTTTTATTGTCTTCTCAGAGTCGCGGAGATCATTTTACACCTATTCTCGAGTTTTTGCAAACATCAGACAAATTCAACACAATTTACCCAACAACGGCTTCACAGTTCGTTTATCTAATCATCTTATCTCGACGAGATAATGCGTTTTTGACGTGTTAGCGATATTTACTTAAAAACTCTTCAAATCGAAGAAAATCGATTT
Organism: Heliopora coerulea; assembly: GCA_030142905.1. Classification (NCBI taxonomy): domain Eukaryota; kingdom Metazoa; phylum Cnidaria; class Anthozoa; order Scleralcyonacea; family Helioporidae; genus Heliopora; species Heliopora coerulea. The sequence goes on from JASJOG010000332.1 coordinate 16,051, forward strand.
GTTTTATGATGTTTGGGTTGGGGAGAAGTATTTAGAACTGTTTGGAAAGTTGTGTCCAATTATTTGGTCTTTGACCATTTCTAACCATACTTCTAGCTTTAAAGCGTATAAGGCGTAATAATCCAAATTCTAAACATTGCCATATTTTACGAAGTACTAATCGGATCAATGTTTTAAAGCCTTTATTGTCTTCTCTGAGTCGAGGAGATCATTTTACACGTATTCTCGAGTTTTTGCAATAATCAGACAAAGTCAACAAAATGTACCTACAACGGCTTCACAGTTCGATTCACTAATCGTCTTATCTCAACGAGATAAAGCGTTTTTGAAGTGTTAATGAAATTTTCACAGAAACTCTTCAAATCGACGAAAATCGATTTGTTTTATGATGTTTGGGTGGGGTAGAAGTGTTTAGAACTATTTGGAAAGTTTTGTCAACCTATTTGGTCTGTCTTTGACCCTTTCTAACCATACTTCTAGCTTTAATGCGTATAAGGCTTAATAGTCCAATTTCTAAACATTACTATATTTTTCGAAGTACAGCTGTAATCAATCTACTAATGCTTTTATTCATTTCTCTGAACTGGAAAGATCATTTTACACCTATTCTCGAGTTTTTCCAAGCCTTGGACAAAAGCAATATACTTGAGCCACAACTGCTTCCCTCTTCCTTTAAGGAATCGTCTTATCTCGACCAGACAATGCGTTTTTGACGAGATTTAGAAAATTTCACAGCAACTCGTCGAATCGACGAAAATCGATTTGTTTTTTGATGTTTGGGTTGGGGAGAAGTATTTAGAACTGTTTGGAAAGTTGTGTCCAATTATTTGGTCTTTGACCATTTCTAACCATACTTCTAGCTTTAATGCGTATAAGGCTTAATAGTCCAATTTCTAAACATTGTTAAATTTTACGAAGTACAGTTCGGATCAATGTTTTAATGCTTTTATTGTCTTCTCAGAGTCGCGGAGATCATTTTACACCTATTCTCGAGTTTTTGCAAACATCAGACAAATTCAACACAATTTACCCAACAACGGCTTCACAGTTCGTTTATCTAATCATCTTATCTCGAAAGGATAAAGCGTATTTGACGTGTTTGCGATATTTCATCAAAAACTCCTCAAATCGACGAAAATCGATTTGTTTTATGATGTTAGGGTTGGGTAGAAGTATTTAGAACTGTTTGGAAAGTTTCGTCCAACTATTTGGTCTTTGACCATTTCTTAACAATATATCTAGTTTTAAGGCATACAAGGCTTAATAGTCCAATTTCTAAACATTGCCAAATGTTACGAAGTACTGTTCGGATCAATGTTTTAATGCTTTTATTGTCTTATAAGAGTCAAGGATATCATTTTACAGCTATTCACGAGTTTTTGTAAAAATCAGACAAATTCAACAAACTTTATCTATAACGGCTTCAAAGTTCATTTCACTAATCGTTTTATATCTCGAAAGGATAAAGCGTATTTGACGTGTTAGCGATATTTTCTCAGAAACTCCTCAAATCGACGAAAATCGATTTGTTTTATGATGTTTCGGTGGGGTAGAAATATTCAGAACTGTTTGGAAAGTTTCGTCCAACTATTTGGTCTTTGACCATTTCTAACCATACTTCTAACTTTAAGGCGTATAAGGCTTAATAGTCCAATTTCTAAATATTGCCATATTTTACGAAGTACTAATCGGATCAATGTTTTAATGCCTTTATTGTCTTCTCTAAGTCGAGGAGATCATTTTACACCTATTCTCGAGTTTTTGCAAACATCAGACAAATTCAACACACTTTACCAACAACGACTTCACAGTTCGTTTCACTAATCATCTTATCTCGACGAGAAAATGCGTTTTTGACGTGTTATCGATATTTTCTTAGAAACTCTTCAAATCGAAGAAAATCGATTTGTTTTATGATGTTTGGGTTGGGGAGAAGTATTTAGAACTGTTTGGAAAGTTGTGTCCAATTATTTGGTCTTTGACCATTTCTAACCATACTTCTAGCTTTAAAGCGTATAAGGCTTAATAATCCAAATTCTAAACATTGCCATATTTTACGAAGTACTAATCGGATCAATGTTTTAAAGCCTTTATTGTCTTCTCTGAGTCGAGGAGATCATTTTACACCTATTCTGGAGTTTTTGCAATAATCAGACAAAGTCAACAAAATGTACCTACAACGGCTTCACAGTTCGATTCACTAATCGTCTTATCTCAACGAGATAAAGCGTTTTTGAAGTGTTAATGAAATTTTCACAGAAACTCTTCAAATCGACGAAAATCGATTTGTTTTATGATGTTTGGGTGGGGTAGAAGTGTTTAGAACTATTTGGAAAGTTTTGTCAACCTATTTGGTCTTTGACCCTTTCTAACCATACTTCTAGCTTTAATGCTTATAAGGCTTAATAGTCCAATTTCTAAACATTACTATATTTTTCGAAGTACAGCTGTAATCAATCTACTAATGCTTTTATTCATTTCTCTGAACTGGAAAGATCATTTTACACCTATTCTCGAGTTTTTCCAAGCCTTGGACAAAAGCAATATACTTGAGCCACAACTGCTTCCCTCTTCCTTTAAGGAATCGTCTTATCTCGACCAGACAATGCGTTTTTGACGAGATTTAGAAAATTTCACAGCAACTCGTCGAATCGACGAAAATCGATTTGTTTTTTGATGTTTGGGTTGGGGAGAAGTATTTAGAACTGTTTGGAAAGTTGTGTCCAATTATTTGGTCTTTGACCATTTCTAACCATACTTCTAGCTTTAATGCGTATAAGGCTTAATAGTCCAATTTCTAAACATTGTTAAATTTTACGAAGTACAGTTCGGATCAATGTTTTAATGCTTTTATTGTCTTCTCAGAGTCGCGGAGATCATTTTACACCTATTCTCGAGTTTTTGCAAACATCAGACAAATTCAACACAATTTACCCAACAACGGCTTCACAGTTCGTTTATCTAATCATCTTATCTCGACGAGATAATGCGTTTTTGACGTGTTAGCGATATTTACTTAAAAACTCTTCAAATCGAAGAAAATCGATTTGTTTTATGATGTTTGGGTTGGGGAGAAGTATTTAGAACTGTTTGGAAAGTTGTGTCCAATTATTTGGTCTTTGACCATTTCTAACCATACTTCTAGCTTTAAAGCGTATAAGGCGTAATAATCCAAATTCTAAACATTGCCATATTTTACGAAGTACTAATCGGATCAATGTTTTAAAGCCTTTATTGTCTTCTCTGAGTCGAGGAGATCATTTTACACGTATTCTCGAGTTTTTGCAATAATCAGACAAAGTCAACAAAATGTACCTACAACGGCTTCACAGTTCGATTCACTAATCGTCTTATCTCAACGAGATAAAGCGTTTTTGAAGTGTTAATGAAATTTTCACAGAAACTCTTCAAATCGACGAAAATCGATTTGTTTTATGATGTTTGGGTGGGGTAGAAGTGTTTAGAACTATTTGGAAAGTTTTGTCAACCTATTTGGTCTTTGACCCTTTCTAACCATACATCTAATTTTAAAGCATATAAGGCTTAATAGTCCAATTTCTAAACATTACTATATTTTCCGAAGTACAGCTGTAATCAATCTACTAATGCTTTTATTCATTTCTCTGAACTGGAAAGATCATTTTACACCTATTCTCGAGTTTTTCCAAGCCTTGGACAAAAGCAATATACTTGAGCCACAACTGCTTCCCTCTTCCTTTAAGGAATCGTCTTATCTCGATCAGACAATGCGTTTTTGACGAGATTTAGAAAATTTCACAGCAACTCGTCGAATCGACGAAAATCGATTTGTGTTTTGATGTTTGGGTTGGGGAGAAGTATTTAGAACTGTTTGGAAAGTTGTGTCCAATTATTTGGTCTTTGACCATTTCTAACCATACTTCTAGCTTTAATGCGTATAAGGCTTAATAGTCCAATTTCTAAACATTGTTAAATTTTACGAAGTACAGTTCGGATCAATGTTTTAATGCTTTTATTGTCTTCTCAGAGTCGCGGAGATCATTTTACACCTATTCTCGAGTTTTTGCAAACATCAGACAAATTCAACACAATTTACCCAACAACGGCTTCACAGTTCGTTTATCTAATCATCTTATCTCGACGAGATAATGCGTTTTTGACGTGTTAGCGATATTTACTTAAAAACTCTTCAAATCGAAGAAAATCGATTTGTTTTATGATGTTTGGGTTGGGGAGAAGTATTTAGAACTGTTTGGAAAGTTGTGTCCAATTATTTGGTCTTTGACCATTTCTAACCATACTTCTAGCTTTAAAGCGTATAAGGCGTAATAATCCAAATTCTAAACATTGCCATATTTTACGAAGTACTAATCGGATCAATGTTTTAAAGCCTTTATTGTCTTCTCTGAGTCGAGGAGATCATTTTACACGTATTCTCGAGTTTTTGCAATAATCAGACAAAGTCAACAAAATGTACCTACAACGGCTTCACAGTTCGATTCACTAATCGTCTTATCTCAACGAGATAAAGCGTTTTTGAAGTGTTAATGAAATTTTCACAGAAACTCTTCAAATCGACGAAAATCGATTTGTTTTATGATGTTTGGGTGGGGTAGAAGTGTTTAGAACTATTTGGAAAGTTTTGTCAACCTATTTGGTCTTTGACCCTTTCTAACCATACATCTAATTTTAAAGCATATAAGGCTTAATAGTCCAATTTCTAAACATTACTATATTTTACAAAGTACAGCTGTAATCAATCTACTAATGCTTTTATTCATTTCTCTGAACTGGAAAAATCATTTTACACCTATTCTCGAGTTTTCCCAAGCCTTGGACAAAAGCAATATACTTGAGCCACAACTGCTTCCCTCTTCCTTTAAGGAATCGTCTTATCTCGATCAGACTATGCGTTTTTGACGAGATTTAGAAAATTTCACAGCAACTCGTCGAATCGACGAAAATCGATTTGTTTTTTGATGTTTGGGTTGGGGAGAAGTATTTAGAACTGTTTGGAAAATTGCGTCCAACTATTAGGTCTTTGACCATTTCTAACCATACTTCTAGCTTTAATGCGTATAAGGCTTAATAGTCCAATTTCTAAACATTGTTAAATTTTACGAAGTACTGTTCGGATCAATGTTTTAATGCTTTTATTGTCTTCTCAGAGTCGCGGAGATCATTTTACACCTATTATCGAGTTTTTGCAAATATCAAACAAATTTAACACACTTTACCCAACAACGGCTTCACAGTTCGTTTATCTAATCATCTTATGTCGACGAGATAATGCGTTTTTGACGTGTTAGCGATATTTTCTCAGAAACTCTTCAAATCGAAGAAAATCGATTTGTTTTATGATGTTTGGGTTGGGGAGAAGTATTTAGAACTGTTTGGAAAGTTTCGTCCAATTATTTGGTCTTTGACCATTTCTAACCATACTTCTAGCTTTAAGGCGTATAAGGCTTAATAATTCAAATTTTAAACATTGCCATATTTTACGAAGTACTAATCGTATCAATGTTTTAATTCCTTTATTGTCTTCTCTATGTCGAGGAGATCATTTTACACCTATTCTGGAGTTTTTGCAAACATCAGACAAATTCAACACACTTTACCAACAACGACTTCACAGTTCGTTTCACTAATCTTCTTATCTCCACGAGATAATGCGTTTTTGCCGTGTTAGCGATATTTTCTTAGAAACTCTTCAAATTGAAGAAAATCGATTTGTTTTATGATATTTTGACTGGGTAGAAGTATTTAGAACAGTTTGGAAAGTTTTGTTCAACTATTTTGTCTTTGACCCTTTCTGACCATACTTCTAGCTTTAATGCGTAAAAGGCTTAATCGTCCAATTTCTAAACATTGCTATATTTTCCGAAGTAAAGCTGTAATGAATCTACTAATGCTTTTGTTAACTTCTCTGAGTCGGAAAGATCATTTTACACCTATTATTTAGTTTTTGCTAACATTGGACAAATGCAACTAACTTGAGCCACAACTGTTTCACTGTTCGTTTAAGGAATCGTCTTATTTCGACCAGGCAATGCGTTTTTGACGAGTTTGAGAAACTTTCACAGCAACTCGTCGAATCGACGAAAATCGATTTGTTTTATGATGTTTGGGTTGGGGAGAAGTATTCAGAACTGTTTGGAAAGTTTCGTCCAACTATTTTGTCTTTGACCATTTCTAACCATACTTCTAGCTTTAAGGCGTATAAGGCATAATAATCCAAATTCTAAACATTGCCATATTTTACGAAGTACTAATCGGATCAATGTTTTAATTCCTTTATTGTCTTCTCTAATTGAGGAGATCATTTTATACCTATTCACGAGTTTTCGCAAACATCAGACAAATTCAACACACTTTACCAACAACGACTTCACAGTTCGTTTCAGTAATCATCTTATAATCACGAGATAATGCGTTTTTGACGTGTTATCGATATTTTCTTAAAAACTCTTCAAATCGAAGTAAATCGATTTGTTTTATGATATTTGGCTGGGGTAGAAGTTTTTAGAACTGTTTGGAAAGTTTTGTCCAACTATTTTGTCTTTGACCCTTTCTGACCATACTTCTAGCTTTAAGCCGTATATGGCTTAATCGTCCAATTTCTAAACATTGCTATATTTTGCGAAGTACAACTGTAATCAATCAACTAATGCTTTTATTCACTTTTCTGTTGCAGAAAGATCATTTTACAACTGTTCTGGAGTTTTTGCTAACATTGGAAAAATGCAACTAACTTGAGCAACAACTGTTTCACTGTTCGTTTAAGGAATCGTCTTATCTCGACTAGACAATGCGTTTTTGACGAGTTTTAGAAAATTTCACAGCAACTCGTCGAATCGACGAAAATCGATTTGTTTTAAGATGTTTGGGTTGGGGAGAAGTATTCAGAACTGTTTGGAAAGTTTCGTCCAACTATTTGGTCTTTGACCATTTCTAACCATACTTCTAGCTTTAAGGCGTATTAGGCATAATAATCCAAATTCTAAACATTGCCATATTTTACGAAGTACTAATCGGATCAATGTTTTAATTCCTTTATTGTCTTCTCTAAGGCGAGGAGATCATTTAACACCTATTCACGAGTTTTTGCAAACATCAGACAAATTCAACACACTTTACCAACAGCGGCTTCACAGTTCGTTTCAATAATCATCTTATCACGACGAGATAGTGCGTTTTTGTCATGTTAGCGATATTTTCTCAGAAACTCTTCAAATTGAAGAAAATCGATTTGTTATATGATATTTGGCTGGGATAGAACTATTTAGAACTGTTTGGAAAGTTTTGTCCAACTATTTTGTCTTTGGCACTTTCTGACCATACTTCTAGCTTTAAAGCGTATAAGGCTTAATAGTCCAATTTCTAAACATTGCTATATTTTCCGAAGTACAGCTGTAATCAATCTACTAATGCTTTTATGAACTTCTCTGAGTCGGAAAGATCATTTTACACCTATCCTGGAGTTTTTGCTAACATTGGACAAATGCAACTAACTTGAGCCACAACTGTTTCACTGTTCGTTTAAGGAATCGTCTTATCTCGACTAGACAATGCGTTCTTGACGAATTTGAGAAAATTTCACAGCAACTCGTCGAATCGACGAAAATCGATTTGTTTTATGATGTTTGGGTTGGGGAGAAGTATTCAGAACTGTTTGGAAAGTTTCGTCCAACTATTTGATCTTTGACCATTTCTAACCATACTTCTAGCTTTAAGGCGTATTAGGCATAATAATCCAAATTCTAAACATTGCCATATTTTACGAAGTACTAATCGGATCAATGTTTTAATTCCTTTATTGTCTTCTCTAAGGCGAGGAGATCATTTAACACCTATTCACGAGTTTTTGCAAACATCAGACAAATTCAACACACTTTACCAACAGCGGCTTCACAGTTCGTTTCAATAATCGTCTTATCTCAACGAGATAAAGCGTTTTTGAAGTGTTAATGAAATTTTCACAGAACTCTTCAAATCGACGAAAATCGATTTGTTTTATGATGTTTGGGTGGGGTAGAAGTGTTTAGAACTATTTGGAAAGTTTTGTCAACCTATTTGGTCTTTGACCTTTTCTAACCATACATCTAGTTTTGAAGCATATAAGGCTTAATAGTCCAATTTCTAAACATTGCTATATTTTCCAAAGTACAGCTGTAATCAATCTACTAATGCTTTTATTCACTTCTCTGTGCAAGAATAATCATTTTACACTATTTCTGGAGTTTTTGCTAACATCAGACAAAATCAACACACTTTACCAACAACGACTTCACAGTTCGTTTCACTAATCATCTTATCTCCACGAGATAATGAGTTTTTGACGTGTTATCGATATTTTCTTAGAAACTCTTCAAATCGAAGAAAATTGATTTGTTTTATGATATTTGGCTTGGGTAGAAGTATTTAGAACTGTTTGGAAAGTTTTGTCCAACTATTTCGTCTTTGACCCTTTTTGACCATACTTCTAGCTTTAAGGCGTATAAGGCTTAATAGTCCAATTTCTAAATATTGTTAAATTTTACGAAGTACTGTTCGGATCAATGTTTTAATGCTTTTATTGTCTTATAAGAGTCAAGGATATAATTTTACAGCTATTCAAGAGTTTTTGTAAACATCAGAAAAATTCAACAAACTTTATCTACAACGACTTCAAAGTTCATTTCACTAATCGTTTTATCTTGAAAGGATAAAGCGTATTTGATATGTTAGCGATATTTCATCAGAAACTCCTCAAATCGACGAAAATCGATTTGTTTTATGATGTTTGGGTTGGGGAGAAGTATTTAGAACTGTTTGGAAAGTTTCGTTCAATTATTTGGTCTTTGATCATTTCTAACCATACTTCTAGCTTTAAGGCGTATAAGGCTTAATAATCCAATTTCTAAACATTGCCATATTTTACGAAGTAGTAATCGTATCAATGTTTTAATGCCTTTATTGTCTTCTCTGAGTCGAGGAGATCATTTTACACGTATTCTGGAGTTTTTGCAAACATCAGACAAATTCAACACACTTTACCAACAACGACTTCACAGTTCGTTTCACTAATCATCTTATCTCCACGAGATAATGCGTTTTTGACGTGTTAGCGATATTTTCTTAGAAACTCTTCAAATCGAAGAAAATCGATTTGTTTTATGATATTTGGCTGGGGTAGAAGTATTTAGAACTGTTTGGAAAGTTTTGTCCAACTATTTTGTCTTTGACCCTTTCTGACCATACTTCTAGCTTTAAGGCGTATAATGCTTATTAGTCCAATTTCTAAGCATTGTTAAATTTTACGAAGTACTGTTCGGATCAATGTTTTAATGGTTTTATTGTCTTCTCAGAGTCGAGGTGAACATTTTACACGTATACGAGTTTTTGCAATAACCAGATAAATTCAACAAAATTTACCTACAACGGCTTCACAGTTCGTTTCAATAATCGTCTTATCTCAACGAGATAAAGCGTTTTTGAAGTGTTAATGAAATTTTCACAGAACTCTTCAAATCGACGAAAATCGATTTGTTTTATGATGTTTGGGTGGGGTAGAAGTGTTTAGAACTATTTGGAAAGTTTTGTCAACCTATTTGGTCTTTGACCTTTTCTAACCATACATCTAGTTTTGAAGCATATAAGGCTTAATAGTCCAATTTCTAAACATTGCTATATTTTCCAAAGTACAGCTGTAATCAATCTACTAATGCTTTTATTCACTTCTCTGTGCAAGAATAATCATTTTACACTATTTCTGGAGTTTTTGCTAACATCAGACAAAATCAACACACTTTACCAACAACGACTTCACAGTTCGTTTCACTAATCATCTTATCTCCACGAGATAATGAGTTTTTGACGTGTTATCGATATTTTCTTAGAAACTCTTCAAATCGAAGAAAATTGATTTGTTTTATGATATTTGGCTTGGGTAGAAGTATTTAGAACTGTTTGGAAAGTTTTGTCCAACTATTTCGTCTTTGACCCTTTTTGACCATACTTCTAGCTTTAAGGCGTATAAGGCTTAATAGTCCAATTTCTAAATATTGTTAAATTTTACGAAGTACTGTTCGGATCAATGTTTTAATGCTTTTATTGTCTTATAAGAGTCAAGGATATAATTTTACAGCTATTCAAGAGTTTTTGTAAACATCAGAAAAATTCAACAAACTTTATCTACAACGACTTCAAAGTTCATTTCACTAATCGTTTTATCTTGAAAGGATAAAGCGTATTTGATATGTTAGCGATATTTCATCAGAAACTCCTCAAATCGACGAAAATCGATTTGTTTTATGATGTTTGGGTTGGGGAGAAGTATTTAGAACTGTTTGGAAAGTTTCGTTCAATTATTTGGTCTTTGATCATTTCTAACCATACTTCTAGCTTTAAGGCGTATAAGGCTTAATAATCCAATTTCTAAACATTGCCATATTTTACGAAGTAGTAATCGTATCAATGTTTTAATGCCTTTATTGTCTTCTCTGAGTCGAGGAGATCATTTTACACGTATTCTGGAGTTTTTGCAAACATCAGACAAATTCAACACACTTTACCAACAACGACTTCACAGTTCGTTTCACTAATCATCTTATCTCCACGAGATAATGCGTTTTTGACGTGTTAGCGATATTTTCTTAGAAACTCTTCAAATCGAAGAAAATCGATTTGTTTTATGATATTTGGCTGGGGTAGAAGTATTTAGAACTGTTTGGAAAGTTTTGTCCAACTATTTTGTCTTTGACCCTTTCTGACCATACTTCTAGCTTTAAGGCGTATAATGCTTATTAGTCCAATTTCTAAGCATTGTTAAATTTTACGAAGTACTGTTCGGATCAATGTTTTAATGGTTTTATTGTCTTCTCAGAGTCGAGGTGAACATTTTACACGTATACGAGTTTTTGCAATAACCAGATAAATTCAACAAAATTTACCTACAACGGCTTCACAGTTCGTTTCAATAATCGTCTTATCTCAACGAGATAAAGCGTTTTTGAAGTGTTAATGAAATTTTCACAGAACTCTTCAAATCGACGAAAATCGATTTGTTTTATGATGTTTGGGTGGGGTAGAAGTGTTTAGAACTATTTGGAAAGTTTTGTCAACCTATTTGGTCTTTGACCTTTTCTAACCATACATCTAGTTTTGAAGCATATAAGGCTTAATAGTCCAATTTCTAAACATTGCTATATTTTCCAAAGTACAGCTGTAATCAATCTACTAATGCTTTTATTCACTTCTCTGTGCAAGAATAATCATTTTACACTATTTCTGGAGTTTTTGCTAACATCAGACAAAATCAACACACTTTACCAACAACGACTTCACAGTTCGTTTCACTAATCATCTTATCTCCACGAGATAATGAGTTTTTGACGTGTTATCGATATTTTCTTAGAAACTCTTCAAATCGAAGAAAATTGATTTGTTTTATGATATTTGGCTTGGGTAGAAGTATTTAGAACTGTTTGGAAAGTTTTGTCCAACTATTTCGTCTTTGACCCTTTTTGACCATACTTCTAGCTTTAAGGCGTATAAGGCTTAATAGTACAATTTCTAAGCATTGTTAAATTTTACGAAGTACTGTTCGGATCAATGTTTTAACGCTTTTATTGTCTTCTCAGAGTCGCGGTGAACATTTTACACGTATCTCGAGTTTTTGCAATAATCAGACAAATTCAACAAAATTTACCTACAACGGCTTCACAGTTCGTTTCAATAATCGTCTTATCTCAACGAGATAAAGCGTTTTTGAAATGTTAATGAAATTTTCACAGAAACTCTTCAAATCGACCAAAATCGATTTGTTTATGATGTTTGGGTTGGGGAGAAGTATTTTAAACTGTTTGAAAAGTTTCGTCCAATTTTTTGTTTTTTGAACATTTTTAACCATACTTCTAGCTTTAAGGCGTATAAAGCATAATAATTCAAATTCTAAACATTGCCATATTTTACGAAGTACTAATCGGATCAATGTTTTAATACCTTTATTGTCTTCTCTAAGTCCAGGAGATCATTTTACACCTATTCACGAGTTTTTGCAAACATCAGACAAATTCAACACACTTTAGCAACGACGGCTTCACAGTTCGTTTCAATAATCATCTTATCTCGACGAGATAATGCGTTTTTCACGTGTTAGCGATATTTTGTCAGAAACTCTTCAAATTGAAAAAAATCGATTTGTTTTATGATATTTGGCTGGGGTAGAAGTATTTAGAACTTTTTGGAAAGTTTTGTCCAACTATTTTGTCTTTGACCCTTTCTGACCATACTTCTAGCGTTAAGGCGTATAAGGCTTAATAATCCAATTTCTAAACAGTGCTATATTTTCCGAAGTACAGCTGTAATCAATCTACTAATGCTTTTATTCACTTCTATGTGCCAGAAAGATATTTTTACACCTATTCTGAAGTTTTTGCTAACATTGGACAAATGCAACTAACTTGAGCCACAACTGTTTCACTGTTCGTTTAAGGAATCGTCTTATCTCGACCAGACAATGCGTTTTTGACGAGTTTGAGAAAATTTCACAGCAACTCGTCGAATCGATGAAAATCGATTTGTTTTATGATGTTTGGGTTGGGAAGAAGTATTTAGAACTGTTTGGAAAGTTTCGTCCAACTATTTGGTCTTTTACCATATCTAACCGTACTTCTAGCTTTAAGGCGTATAAGGCTTAATAGTCCAATTTCTAAACATTGTTAAATTTTACGAAGTACTGTTCGGATCAATGTTTTAATGCTTTTATTGTCTTCTCAGATTCGCGGAGATCATTTTACACCTATTCACGAGTTTTTGCAAACATCAGACAAATTCAACACACTTTACCAACAACGGCTTCACAGTTCGTTTCACTAATCATCTTAACTCGACGAGATAATGCGTTTTTGACGTGTTAGCGATATTTTCTCAGAAACTCTTAAAATACACGAAAATCGATTTGTTTTATGAAGTTTAGGTTGGGGAGAAGTATTTAGAAATGTTTGGAAAGTTTCGTCCAACTATTTGGTCTTTGACCATTTCTAACCATACTTCTAGCTTTAAGGCGTATAAGGCTTAATAATTCAAATTTTAAACATTGCCATATTTTACGAAGTACTAATCGTATCAATATTTTAATAACTTTATTGTCTTCTCTATGTCGAGGAGATCATTTTTCACCTATTCACGAGTTTTTGCAAACATCAGACAAATTCAACACACTTTACCAACAACGGCTTCACAGTTCGTTTCAAGAATCATCTTATCTCGACGAGATAATGCGTTTTTCAAATGGTTTTTTTTAATGGTTTTATTGTCTTCTCAGAGTCGTGGAGATCATTTTACACCTATTCACGAGTTTTTGTAAACATCAGACAAATTCAATAAACTTTATCTACAACGGCCTAAAAGTTCATTTCACTTATCGTCTTATCTCGAAAGGATAAAGCGTTTTTGACGAGTTAGCGATATTTTATCAGAAACTCTTCAAATCGAAGAAAATCGATTTGTTTTATGATGTTTGGGTTGGGGAGAAGTATTTTAAACTGTTTGGAAAGTTTCGTCTAATTATTTGGTCTTAGACCATTTCTAACCATACTTCTAGCTTTAAGGCGTATAAGGCTTAATAAACCAAATTCTAAACATTGCCATATTTTACGAAGTTTAACGGATCAATGTTTTAATTCCTTTATTGTCTTCTCTGAGTCAGGGAGATCATTTTACACGTATTCTCGAGTTTTTGCAAACATCAGACAAATGCAACAAAATTTACCTACAACGGCTTCACAGTTCGTTTCACTAATCGTCTTATCTCAACGAGATAAAGCGTTTTTGAAAGGTTAATGAAATTTTCACAGAAACTCTTCAAATCGACAAAAATCGATTTGTTTTATGATGTTTGGGTGGGGTAGAAGTATTTAGAACTGTTTGGAAAGTTTTGTTAACCTATTTGGTCTTTGACCGTTTCTAACCATACATCTAGTTTTAAGGCATATTAGGCTTAATAATCCAATTTCTAAACATAGCAATATTTTCCGAAGTAGAGCTGTAATCAATCTACTAATGCTTTTTTTTACTTCTCTGTGCAAGAAAGATCATTTTACACCTATTCTAGAGTTTTTGCAGACATTGGACAAATGCAACTAACTTGTGCCACAACTGTTTCACTGTTCGTTTAAGGAATCGTCCTATCTCGACCAGACAATGCGTTTTTGACAAGTTTGAGAAATTTCACAGCAACTCGTCGAATCGACGAAAATCGATTTGTTTTATGATGTTCGGGTTGGGGAGAAGTATTTAGAACTGTTTGGAAAGTTTTGTTAACCTATTTGGTCTTTGACCGTTTCTAACCATACATCTAGTTTTAAGGCATATTAGGCTTAATAATCCTATTTCTAAACATAGCAATATTTTCCGAAGTAGAGCTGTAATCAATCTACTAATGCTTTTTTTTACTTCTCTGTGCCAGAAAGATCATTTTACACCTATTCTAGAGTTTTTGCAGACATTGGACAAATGCAACTAACTTGTGCCACAACTGTTTCACTGTTCGTTTAAGTAATCGTCCTATCTCGACCAGACAATGCGTTTTTGACAAGTTTGAGAAATTTCCCAGCAACTCGTCGAATCGACGAAAATCGATTTGTTTTATGATGTTCGGGTTGGGGAGAAGTATTTAGAACTGTTTGGAAAGTTTCGTCCAACTATTTAGTCTTTGACCATTTCTAACCATACTTCTAGTTTTAAGGCGTATAAGGCTTAATAGTCCAATTTCTAAACATTGTTAAATTTTACGAAGTACTGTTCGGATCAATGTTTTAATGCTTTTATTGTCTTCTCAGTTTCGCGGAGAACATTTTACACCTATTCACGAGTTTTTGCAAACATCAGACAAATTCAACACACATTACCAACAACGGCTTCACAGTTCGTTTCAATAATCATCTTATCTTGACGAGATAATGCGTTTTTGACGTGTTAGCGATATTTTGTCAGAAACTCTTCAAATCGACGAAAATCGTTTTGTTTTATGATATTTGGGTTGGGGAGAAATATTTAGAACTGTTTGGGAAGTTTCGTCCAATTATTTGGTCTTTGACCATTTCTAACCATACTTCTAGCTTTTAGGGGTATATGGCTTAATAATCCAAATTCTAAACATTGCTATATTTTACGGAGTACTAATCGGATCAATGTTTTTAATGCCTTTATGGTCAATTGGTTAAATTATAAATTTATCAAATCAATTTATAAAATTAATTTATAAAAATGAAATCAATTTATAAAAATGGTCAAAGACCGAATAATTGGACGAAACTTTCCAAACAGTTTTAAATACTTCTCCCCAACCAAAAACATCATAAAACAAATCGATTTTCGTCGATTTGAAGAGTTTCTGATAAAATATCGCTAACACGTCAAAAACGCTTTATCCTTTCGAGATAAGACGATTAGTGAAATGAACTTTGAAGCCGTTGTACACAAAGTATGTTAAATTTGTCTGATGATTACAAAAACTCGTGAATAGGTGTAAAATGATCTCCTTGAATCTGAGAAGTCAATAAAAGCATTAAAACATTGATCCGAACAGTACTTCGTAAAATTTTGGCAATGTTTAGAAATTGGACTATTAATCCTTATACGCGTTAAAGCTAGAAGTATGGTTAGAAACGGTCAAAGACAAAATATTTGTACAAAACATTTCCAAACAGTTCTAAATACTTCTACCCCAGCCAAATATCATAAAACAAATCGATTTTCTTCGATTTGAAAAGTTTCTAAGAAAATATCGATAACACGTCAAAAACGTATTATTTCGTGGAGATAAGATGATTAGTGAAACGAACTGTGAAGTCGTTGTTGGTAAAGTTTGTTGAATTTGTATGATGTTTGCAAAAACTCTTGAATAGGTGTAAAATGATCTCCTCGACTTAGAGAAGACAATAAAAGCATTAAAACATTGATCCGATTAGTACTTCGTAAAATATGGCAATGTTTAGAAATTGGATTATTAAGCCTTATACGCCTTAAAGCTAGAAGTATGGTTAGAAATGGTCAAAGACAAAATAGTTGGACGAAACTTTCCAAACAGTTCTAAATACTTCTCCCCAACCTAAACATCATAAAACAAATCGATTTTCGTCGATTCGACGAGTTGCTGTGAAATTTTCTCAATCTCGTCAAAAACGCATTGTCTGGTCGAGATAAGACGATTCCTTAAACGAACAGTGAAACAGTTGTGGCTCAAGTTAGTTGCATTTGTCCAATGTTAGCAAAAACTCCAGAATAGGTGTAAAATGATCTTTTCGACTCAGAGAAGTTAACAAAAGCACTAGTAGATTGATTAAAGCTTTACTTCGGAAAATATAGCAATGTTTAGAAATTGGACTATTAAGCCTTGTACGCCTTAAAGCTAGAATTGTGATCAGAAAGGGTGGAAGACAAAATAGTAGGACAAAACTTTCCAAACAGTTCTAAATACTTCTACCCCACCCAAACATCATAAAACATATCGATTTTCTTCGATTTGAAGAGTTTTTGTGAAAATTTCTTAAACACTTCAAAAACGCTTTATCTCGTTGAGATAAGACGATTAGTTAAACGAACTGTGAAGCCGTTGTAGGTAAATTTTGTTGAATTTTGCTGATATTAGGAAAAACTCGAGAATACGTGTAAAATGATCTCCTCGACTTAGAGAAGACAATAAAGGAATTAAAACATTGATCCGATTAGTACTTCGTAAAATATGGCAATGTTTAGAATTTGGATTATTAAGCCTTATACGCCTTAAAGTTAGAAGTATGGTTAAAAATTGTCAAAGACCAAATAATTGGACGAAACTTTCCAAACAGTTTTAAATACTTCTCCCCAACCCAAACATCATAAAACAAATCGATTTTCGTCGATTTGAAGAGTTTCTGATAAAATATCGCTAACACGTCAAAAACGCTTTATCCTTTCGAGATAACACGATTAGTGAAATGAACTTTGAAGCCGTTGTAGATAAATTTGAATTTATCTGATGTTTAGAAAAACTCGTGAATAGGTGTAAAATGATCTCCACGACTCTGAGAATACAATAAAAGCATTAAAACATTGATCCGAACAGTAATTCGGAAAATATAGCAATGTTTAGAAATTGGACTATTAAGCCTTATACGCCTTAAAGCTAGAAGTATGGTCAGAAAGGTTCAAGGACAAAATAGTTGGACAAATCTTTCCAAACAGTTTTAAATACTTCTACCCCAGCCAAATATCATAAAACAAATCGATTTTCTTCGATTTGAAGAGTTTCTGAGAAAATATCTCTAACTCGTCAAAAACGCATTATCTCGTCGAGATGACATGATTATTGAAACGAACTGTGAAGCCGCTGTTGGTAAAGTGTGTTGAATTTGTCTGATGTTTGCAAAAACTCGTGAATAGATGTAAAATGATCTCCGCGACTCTGAGAAGACAATAAAAACATTAAAACATTGATCCGAACAGTACTTCGTAAAATATGGCAATGTTTAGAATTTGGATTATTTTGCCTTATACGCCTTAAAGCTAGAATTATGGTTAAAAATGGTCAAAGAAGAAATAATTGGACGAAACTTTCCAAACAGTTTTAAATACTTCTCACCAACCCAAACATCATAAAACAAATTGATTTTCGTCGATTTGAAGAGTTTCTGATAAAATATCGCTAACACGTCAAAAACGCTTTATCCTTTCGAGATAAGACGATTAGTGAAATGAACTTTGAAGCCGATGTACATAAAGTATGTTAAATTTGTCTGATATTTACAAAAACTCGTGAATAGGTGTAAAATGATCTCCTTGACTCTGAGAAGACAATAAAAGCATTAAAACATTGATCCGAACAGTACTTCGTAAAATTTGGCAATGTTTAGAAATTGGACTATTAAGCCTTATACGCCTTAAAGCTAGAAGTATGGTTAGAAAGTTTCAAAGACAAAATTGCAGGACAAAACTTTCCAAACAGTTCTAAATACTTCTACCCCAGCCAAATATCATAAAACAAATCGATTTTTGTCGATTTGAAGAGTTTCTGATAAAATATCGATAACACGTCAAAAACGCATTATTTCGTGGAGATAAGATGATTAGTAAAACGAAATGTGAAGTCGTTGTTGGTAAAGTTTGTTGAATTTGTCTGATGTTTGCAAAAACTTGCGGATAGGTGTAAAATGATGTCCTTTACTCTGAGAAGACAATAAAAGCATTAAAACATTGATCCGAACAGTACTTCGTAAAATTTAACAATCTTTAGAAATTGGACTATTAAGCCTTATACGACTTAAAGCTAGAAGTATGGTTAGAAAGTGTTAAAGACAAAATAGTTGGACAAAACTTTCCAAACAGTTCTAAATACTTCTTCCCAACCCAAACATCATTAAACAAATCGATTTTCGTCGATTCGATGAGTTGTGTGAAATTTTCTCAATCTCGTCTAAAACGCATTGTCTTGTCGAGATAAGACGATTCCTTAAACGAACAGTGAAAACAGTTGTGGCTCAAGTTAGTTGCATTTGTCCAATGTTAGCAAAAATTCTAGAATAGGTGTAAAATGATCTTTATGGGAAAGAGAAGTGAATAAAATAATTAGTAGATTGATTACAGCTGTACTTCGGAAAATATAGCAATGTTTAGAAATTAGACTATTAAGCCTTATACGCCTTAAAGCTAGAAGTATGGTCAGAAAGGGTCAAAGACGAAATAATTGGACAAAACTTTCCAAAAAGATCTAAATACTTCTACCCCACCCAAATATTATAAAACAAATCGATTTCCGTCGATTTGAAGAGTTTCTGAGAGAATATCTCTAGCACGTCAAAAACGCTTTATCCTGTCGAGATAAGACGATTAGTGAAATGAACTTTGAAGCTGTTGTAGATAAAGTTTGTTGAATTTGGCTAATGTTTAAAAAAACTCGTGAAAAGTGTAAAATGATCTCCTTGACTCTGAGAAGACAATAAAAGCATTAAAACATTGATCCGAACAGTACTTCGTAAAATTTAACAATGTTTAGAAATTGGAATATTAAGCCTTTTTACGCCTTAAAGCTAGAAGTATGGTTAAAAATTGTCAAAGATTAAATAATTGGACGAAACTTTCCAAACAGTTCTAAATTCTTCTCCCCAACCCAAACATCATAAAACAAATCGATTTTCTTCGATTTGAAGAGTTTCTGATAAAATATCGCTAACTCGTAAAAAACGCTTTATCCTTTCGAGATAAGACGATTAATGAAATGAACTTTGAAGCCGTTGTAGATAAAATTTGTTGAATTTCTCTGATGTTTACAAAAACTCGTGAATAGGTGTAAAATGATCTCCGCGAATCTGAGAAGACAATAAAAGCATTAAAACATTGATCCGAACAGTACTTCGTAAAATTTAACAATGTTTAGAAATTGGACTATTAAGCCTTATATGCCTTAAAGCTAGAAGTATGGTTAGAAATGGTCAATGACCAAATATTTGAACGAAACTTTCCAAACAGTTCTAAATACTTCTCCCGAAACCAAACATCATAAAAAAAAATCGATTTTCGTCAATTTGAAGAGTTTCTGAGAAAATATCGCTAACACGTAAAAAACGCATTATCTCTTCAAGATAAGATGATTATTGGAACGAACTGTGAAGTCGTTGTTGGTAAAGTGTGTTGAATTTGTTTGATGTTGGCAAAAACTCGTGAATAAGTGTAAAATGATCTCCTCGACTTAGAGAAGACAATAAAGGCATTAAAACATTGATCCGATTAGTACTTCGTAAAATATAGCAATGTTTAGAATTTGGATTATTATATGCTTTATACGCCTTAATGCTAGATGTATGGTTAAAAATGTTCAAAGACCAAATAATTGGACGAAACTTTCCAAACAGTTTAAAATACTTCTCCCGAACCTAAACATCATAAAAAAATCGATTTTGGTCGATTTGAAGAGTTTCTGATAAAATATCGCTAACACGTCAAAAACGCTTTATCCTTTCGAGATAAGACGATTAGTGAAATGAACTTTGAAGCAGTTGTAGATATAGTTTGTTGAATTTATCTGATGTTTCCAAAAACTCGTGAATAGGTGTAAAATGATCTCCTTGACTCTGAGAGGAAAATAAAAGCGTTAAAACATTGATCCGAACAGTACTTCGAAAATTTAACAATGTTTAGAAATTGGACTAATAAGCCTTATACGCCTTAAACCTCGAAGTATGGTTAGAAATGCTCAAAGACTAAATAGTTAGACGAAACTTTCCAAACAGTTCTAAATACTTCTCCCCAACCCAAACATCATAAAACAAATCGATTTTCGTCGATTCGACGAGTTGCTTTGAAATTTTCTCAAACTCGTCAAAAACGCATTGTCTGGTCGAGATAAGACGATTCCTTAAACGAACAGTGAAACAGTTGTGGCACAAGTTAGTTGCATTTGTCCAATGTTAGCAGAAACTCCAGAATAGGTGTAAAATGATCTTTCTGGCTCAGAGAAGTAAAAAAAAGCAATAGTAGATTGATTACAGCTCTTCTACGGAAAATATTGCAATGTTTAGAAATTGGACTATTAAGCCTTATACGCCTTAAAACTAGAGGTATGGTTAGAAATGGTCAAAGACCAAATAGGTTGACAAAACTTTCCAAATAGTTCTAAATACTTCTACCCCACCCAAACATCATAAAACAAATCGATTTTCGTCGATTTGAAGAGTTTCTGATAAAATATCGCTAACACGTCAAAAACGCTTTATCCTTTCGAGATAAGAAGATTAGTGAAATGAAATTTGAAGCTGTTGGAGATAAAGTTTGTTGAATTTGTCTGATGTTTAAAAAAACTCGTGAAATGTGTAAAATGATCTCCTTGACTCTGAGAAGACAATAAAAGCATTAAAACATTGATCCGAACAGTACTTCGAAAAATTTGGCAATGTTTAGAAATTGGACTATTAAGCATTATACGCCTTAAAGCTAGAAGTATGATCAGAAAGTGTCAAAGACAAAATAGTTGGACAAATCTTTCCAAACAGTTCTAAATACTTCTACCCCAGGCATATATCATAAAACAAAAAGATTTTCGTCGATTTGAAGTGTTTCTGAGAAAATATCGATAACACGTCAAAAACGCATTATCTCGTCGAGATAAGACGATTAGTTAAACGAACTGTGAAGCCGTTGTAGGTAAATTTTGTTGAATTTTGCTGATGTTAGAAAAAACTCGAGAATACGTGTAAAATGATCTCCTCGACTTAGAGAAGACAATAAAAGCATTAAAACATTGATCCAATTAGTACTTCGTAAAATATGGCAATGTTTAGAATTTGGATTATTAAGCATTATACGCCTTAAAGCTAGAAGTATGGTTAAAAATTGTCAAAGACCGAATAATTGGACGAAACTTTCCAAACAGTTTTAAATACTTCTCCACAACCCAAACATCATAAAACAAATCGATTTTCGTCGATTCGATGAGTTGTGTGAAATTTTCTCAATCTCGTCTAAAACGCATTGTCTTGTCGAGATAAGACGATTCCTTAATCGAACAGTGAAAACAGTTGTGGCTCTTGTTAGTTGCATTTTTCCAATGTTAGCAAAAACTCCAGAATAGGTGTAAAATGATCTTTCTGGGAAAGAGAAGTGAATAAAATAATTAGTAGATTCATTACAGCTGTACTTCGGAAAATATAGCAATGTTTAGAAATTGGACTATTAAGCCTTATACGCCTTAAAGCTAGAAGTATGGTCAGAAAGGTTCAAGGACAAAATAGTTGGACAAAACTTTCCAAACAGTTCTAAATACTTCTACCCCAGCCAAATATCATAAAACAAATCGATTTTCTTCGATTTGAAGAGTTTCTGAGAAAATATCGCTAACTCGTCAAAAACGCATAATCTCGTCGAGATGACATGATTATTGAAACGAACTGTGAAGCCGCTGTTGGTAAAGTGTGTTGAATTTGTCTGATGTTTGCAAAAACTCGTGAATAGGTGTAAAATGATCTCCGCGACTCTGAGAAGACAATAAAAGCATTAAAACATTGATCCGAACAGTACTTCGTAAAATTTAACAATATTTAGAAATTGGACTATTAAGCCTTATACGCCTTAAAGCTAGAAGTATGGTTAGAAATGGTCAAAGACCAAATAGTTGGACGAAACTTTCCAAACAGTTCTAAATACTTCTTCCCAACCCAAACATAATAAAACAGATCGATTTTCGTCGATTCGACGAGTTGCTGTGAAATTTTCTCAAACTCGTCAAAAACGCATTGTCTGGTCGAGATAAGTCGATTCCTTAAACGAACAGTGAAACAGTTGTGGCACAAGTTAGTTGCATTTGTCCAATGTAAGGAAAAACTCCAGAATAGGTGTAAAATGATCTTTCTGGCACAGAGAAGTTAATAAAAGCATTAGTAGATTAATTACAGCTGTACTTCGGAAAATATAGCAATGTTTAGAAATTGGACTATTAAGCCTTATATGCCTTAAAACTATATGTATGGTTAGAAACGGTCAAAGACAAATAGGTTGACAAAACTTTCCAAACTGTTCTAAATACTTCTACCCCACCCAAATATCATAAAACAAATCGATTTTAGTCGATTTGAAAAGTTTCTGTGAAAATTTCATTAACCTTTCAAAAACAATTTATCTTGTTCAGATAAGACAATTAGTGAAACGAACTGTGAAGCCGTTGTAGGTAAATTTTGTTGAATTTGTCAGATGTTTGCAAAAACTCGAGAATACGTGTAAAATTATTTCCTTGACTCAGAGAAGACAATAAAGGAATTAAAACATTGATCCGTTTATACTTCGTAAAATATGGCAATGTTTAGAATTTGGTTTATTAAGCCTTATACGCCTTAAAGCTAGAAGTATGGTTAGAAATGGTCAAAGACCAAATAATTAGACGAAACTTTCCAAATAGTTCTAAATACTTCTCCCCAACCCAAACATCATAAAACAAATTGATTTTCTTCGATTTGAAGAGTTTCTGATAAAATATCGCTAACTCGTCAAAAACGCTTTATCCTTTCGAGATAAGACGATTAGTGAAATGAACTTTGAAGCCGTTGTAGATATAGTTTGTTGAATTTGTCTGATGTTTACAAAAACTCGTGAATAGGTGTAAAATGATCTTCACGACTCTGAGAAGACAATAAAAGCATTAAAACATTGATCCGAAAAGTACTTCGTAAAATATGGCAATGTTTAAAATTTGAATTATTAAGCCTTATACGCCTTAAAGCTAGAAGTATGGTTAGAAATGGTCAAAGACCAAATAGTTGGACGAAACTTTCCAAACAGTTCTAAATACTTCTTCCCAACCCAAACATCATAAAACATATCGATTTTCGTCGATTCGACGAGTTGCTGTTAAATTTTCTCATACTCGTCGAAAACGCATTGTCTGGTCGAGATAAGACGGTTCCTTAAACCAACAGTGAAACATTTGTGGCTCAAGTTAGTTGCATTTGTCCAATGTAAGGAAAAACTCCAGAATAGGTGTAAAATGATCTTTCTGGCACAGAGAAGTGAATAAAAGCATTAGTAGATTGATTACAGCTGTACTTCGGAAAATATAGCAATGTTTAGAAATTGGACGATTAAGCCTTATACGCCTTAAAGCTAGAAGTATGGTCAGAAAGGGTCAAAGACAAAATAGTTGGACAAAACTTTCCAAACTGTTCTAAATACTTCTACCCCAACCAAATATCATAAAACAAATCGATTTTCGTCGATTTGAAGAGTTTCTAACAAAATATCGATAACACGTCAAAAACGCATTATTTCGTGGAGATAAGATGATTAGTGAAACGAACTGTCAAGTCGTTGTTGGTAATGTGTGTTGAATTTGTCTTATGTTTGCAAAAACTCGTGAATAGGTGTAAAATGATCTCCACGACTTAGAGAAGACAATATAAGCATTAAAACATTGATCCGATTAGTACTTCGTAAAATATGGCAATGTTTAGAATTTGGATTATTATGCTTTATACGCCTTAAAGCTAGAAGTATGGTTAGAAATGGTCAAAGACCGAATAATTGGACGAAACTTTCCAAACAGTTCTAAATACTTCTCCACAACCCAAACATCATAAAACAAATCGATTTTCGTCGATTCGATG
This sequence comes from Heliopora coerulea, assembly GCA_030142905.1. Classification (NCBI taxonomy): domain Eukaryota; kingdom Metazoa; phylum Cnidaria; class Anthozoa; order Scleralcyonacea; family Helioporidae; genus Heliopora; species Heliopora coerulea. The sequence continues at coordinate 40,137 of JASJOG010000332.1, forward strand.
AGTTGTGTGAAATTTTCTCAATCTCGTCTAAAACGCATTGTCTTGTCGAGATAAGACGATTCCTTAATCGAACAGTGAAAACAGTTGTGGCTCTAGTTAGTTGCATTTTTCCAATGTTAGCAAAAACTCCAGAATAGGTGTAAAATGATCTTTCTGGGAAAGAGAAGTGAATAAAATAATTAGTAGATTGATTACAGCTGTACTTCGGAAAATATAGCAATGTTTAGAAATTGGACTATTAAGCCTTATACGCCTTAAAGCTAGAAGTATGGTCAGAAAGGGTCAAAGACAAAATAATTGGACAAAACTTTCCAAAAAGATCTAAATACTTCTACCCCACCCAAATATTATAAAACAAATCGATTTACTTCGATTTGAAAAGTTTCTGAGAAAATATCTCTAGCACGTCAAAAACGCTTTATCCTGTCGAGATAAGACGATTAGTGAAATGAACTTTGAAGCTGTTGTAGATAAAGTTTGTTGAATTTGGCTGATGTTTAAAAAAACTCGTGAAAAGTGTAAAATGATCTCCTTGACTCTGAGAAGACAATAAAAGCATTAAAACATTGTTCCGAACAGTACTTCGTAAAATTTAACAATGTTTAGAAATTGGAATATTAAGCCGTATACGCCTTAAAGCTAGAAGTATGGTTAGAAATGGTCAAAGGTCAAATAATTGGACGAAACTTTCCAAACAGTTCTAAATACTTCTCCCCAACCCAAAATCATAAAACAAATCGATTTTCTTCGATTTGAAGAGTTTCTGATAAAATATCGCTAACTCGTAAAAAACGCTTTATCCTTTCGAGATAAGACGATTAATGAAATGAACTTTGAAGCCGTTGTAGATAAAGTTTGTTGAATTTGTCTGATGTTTACAAAAACTCGTGAATAGGTGTAAAATGATCTCCGCGACTCTGAGAAGACAATAAAAGCATTAAAACATTGATCCGAACAGTACTTCGTAAAATTTAACAATGTTTAGAAATTGGACTATTAAGCCTTATTCGTCTTAAAGCTAGAAATATGGTTAGAAATGGTCAATGACCAAATAGTTGGACGAAAGTTTCCAAACAGTTCTAAATACGTCTCCCCAAACCAAACATCATAAAAAAAATCGATTTTCGTCAATTTGAAGAGTTTCTGACAAAATATCGCTAACACGTGAAAAACGCATTATCTCGTCTAGATTAGATGATTATTGAAAGGAACTGTGAAGCCGTTGTTGGTAAAGTGTGTTGAATTTGTTTGATGTTTGCAAAAACTCGTGAATAAGTGTAAAATGATCTCCTCGACTTAGAGAAGACAATAAAGGTATTAAAATATTGATTCGATTAGTACTTCGTAAAATTAAGCAATGTTTAGAATTTGGATTATTATATGCTTTATACGCCTTAATGCTAGAAGTATGGTTAAAAATGTTCAAAGACGAAATAATTGGACGAAACTTTCCAAACAGTTTAAAATACTTCTCCCGAACCTAAACATCATAAAAAAAATCGATTTTGGTCGATTTGAAGAGTTTCTGATAAAATATCGCTAACACGTCAAAAACGCTTTATCCTTTCGAGATAAGACGATTAGTGAAATGAACTTTGAAGCAGTTGTAGATATAGTTTGTTGAATTTATCTGATGTTTCCAAAACTCGTGAATAAGTGTAAAATGATCTCCTTGACTCTGAGAGGAAAATAAAAGCGTTAAAACATTGATCCGAACAGTACTTCGTAAAATTTAACAATGTTTAGAAATTGGACTAATAAGCCTTATACGCATTAAAGCTAGAAGTATGGTTAGAAATGGTAAAAGACCAAATAGTTGGACGAAACTTTCCAAACAGTTTAAAATACTTCTCCCCAACCCAAACATCATAAAACAAATCGATATTCTTCGATTTGAAGAGTTTCTGATAAAATATCGCTAACTCGTCAAAAACGCATTATCCTTTCGAGATAAGACGATAAGTGAAATGAACGTTTAGGCCGTTGTAGATAAAGTTTGTTGAATTTGTCTGATGATTACAAAAACTCGTGATTAGGTGTAAAATGATCTCCACGACTTAGAGAAGACAATAAAAGCATTAAAACCTTGATCTGATTAGTACTTCGTAAAATTTAACAATGTTTGGAAATTGGACTATTAAGCCTTATACGCATTAAAGCTAGAAGTATGGTTAGAAAGGGTCAAAGACCAAATAGTTGGACGAAACTTTCCAAACAGTTCTAAATACTTCTTCCCAACCCAAACATCATAAAACAAATCGATTTTCGTCGATTCGACGAGTTGCTGTGAAATTTTCTCAAACTCGTCAAAAACGCATTGTCTGGTCGAGATAAGACGATTCCTTAAACGAACAGTGAAACAGTTGTGGCTCAAGTTAGTTGCATTTGTCCAATGTTAGCAAAAACTCCAGAATAGGTGTAAAAATATCTTTCTGGCACAGAGAAGTGAATAAAAGCATTAGTAGATTGATTACAGCTCTACTTCGGAAATTATAGCACTGTTTAGAAATTGGACTATTAAGCCTTATACGCCTTAAAGCTAGAAGTATGGTCAGAAAGGGTCAAAGACAAAATAATTTCGTCCAACTATTTGGTCTTTTACCATTTCTAACCATGCTTCTAGCTTTAAGGCGTATAAGGCTTAATAGTCGAATTTCTAAATATTGTTAAATTTTACGAAGTACTTTTCGGATCAATGTTTTAATGCTTTTATTGTCTTCTCAGAGTCGCGGAGATCATTTTACACCTATTCACGAGTTTTTGCAAACATCAGACAAATTCAACACACTTTACCAACAAAGGATTCACAGTTCGTTTCAATAATCATCTTATCTCCACGAGATAATTTGTTTTTGACGAGTTAGCGATATTTTATCAGAAACTCTTCAAATCGACGAAAATCGATTTGTTTTATGATGTTTGGGTTGGAGAGAAGTATTTAGAACTGTTTGGAAAGTTTCGTCCAATTATTTGGTCTTTGACCATTTTTAACCATACTTCTAGCTTTAAGGCGTATAAGGCATAATAATCCAAATTCTAAACATTGTCATATTTTACGAAGTACTAATTGGATCAATGTTTAAATGTTTTTATTGTCTTCTCTAAGTCGAGTAGATCATTTTACACCTATTCACGAGTTTTTGGAAACATCAGACAAATTCAACACACTTTACCAACAACGGCTTCACAGTTCATTTCACCAATCGTCTTATCTCGAAAGAATAAAGCGTTTTTGACGTGTTAGCGATATTTTATCAGAAACTCTTCAAATCGACTAAATCGATTTGTTTTATGATGTTTGGGTTGGGGAGAAGTATTTAGAACTGTTTGGAAAGTTTCGTCCAATTATTTGGTCTTTGACCATTTTTAACCATACTTCTAGCTTTAATGCGTATAAAGCATAATAATCCAAATTCTAAACATTGCCATATTTTACGAAGTACTAATCGGATCAATGTTTTAATGCTTCTATTGTCTTCTCTAAGTCGAGGAGATCATTTTACATCTATTCACGAGTTTTTGCAAACATCAGACAAATTCAACAAACTTTACCAACAACGACTTCACAGTTCGTTTCACTAATCATCTTATCTCCACGAAATAATGCGTTTTTGACATGTTATCGATATTTTCTTAGAAACTCTTCAAATCGAAGAAAATCGATTTGTTTTATGATATTTGGCTGGGGTAGAAGTATTTAGAACTGTTTGGAAAGTTTTGTCCAACTATTTTGTCTTTGACCCTTTCTGACCATACTTCTAGCTTTAAGGCGTATAAGGCTTATTAGTCCAATTTCTAAACATTGTTAAATTTTACGAAGTACTGTTCGGATCAATGTTTTAACGCTTTTATTGTCCTCTCAGAGTCGGGGAGATCATTTTACACCTATTCACGAGTTTTTGGAAACATCAGATAAATTCAACAAACTATATCTACAACTGCTTCAAAGTTCATTTCACTAATCGTCTTATCTCGAAAGGATAAATCGTTTTTGACGTGTTAGCGATATTTTATCAGAATCTCTTCAAATCGACCAAAATCGATTTTTTTTTATTATGTTTAGGTTCGGGAGAAGTATTTTAAACTGTTTGGAAAGTTTCGTCCAATTATTTCGTCTTTGAACATTTTTAACCATACTTCTAGCTTTAAGGCGTATAAAGTATAATAATCCAAATTCTAAACATTGCCATATTTTACGAAGTACTAATCGGATCAATGTTTTAATACCTTTATTGTCTTCTCTAAGTCAAAGAGATCATTTTTCACCTATTCACGAGTTTTTGCAAACATCAGACAAATTCAACACACTTTACCAACAACGGCTTCACAGTTCGTTTTAATAATCATTTTATCTCGACGAGATAATGCGTTTTTCACGTGTTAGCGATATTTTGTCAGAAACTCTTCAAATTGAAGAAAATCGATTTGTTTTATGATATTTGGCTGGGGTAGAAGTATTTAGAACTGTTTGGAAAGTTTTGTCCAACTATTTTGTCTTTGACTCTTTCTGACCATACTTCTAGCTTTAAAGCGTATAAGGCTTAATAGTCCAATTTCTAAACATTGCAATATTTTCCAAAGTACAGCTGTAATCAATCTACTAATGATTTTATTAACTTTTCTGTGCCAGAAAAATCATTTTACACCTATTCTGGAGTTTTTGCTAACATTGGACAAATGCAACTAACTTGAGCCACAACTGTTTCACTGTTCGTTTAAGGAATCGTCTTATCTCGACCAGACAATGCGTTTTTGACGAGTTTGAGAAAATTTCACAGCAACTCGTCGAATCGACGAAAATCGATTTGTTTTAAGATGTTTGGGTTGGGAAGAAGTATTTAGAACTGTTTGGAAAGTTTCGTCCAACTATTTGGTCTTTGACCATTTCTAACCATACTTCTAGCTTTAAGGCGTATAAGGCTTAATAGTCCAATTTCTAAACATTGTTAAATTTTACGAAGTACTGTTCGGATCAATGTTTTAATGCTTTTATTGTCTTCACAAAGTTGCGGAGATCATTTTACACCTATTCCCGAGTTTTTGCAAACATCAGACAAATTCAACACACTTCATCAACATCGGCTTCACAGTTCGTTTCAATAATCATCTTATCTCGACGAGATAATGCGTTTTTGACGTGTTATCGATATTTTCTCAGAAACACTTCAAATCGACAAAAATCGATTTGTTTTATGATATATGGCTGGGGTAGAAGTATTTACAACTGTTTGGAAAGTTTTGTCCAACTATTTTGTCTTTGACACTTTCTGATCATACTTCTAGCTTTAAGGCGTATAAGGCTTAATAGTCCAATTTCTAAACATTGCTAAATTTTACGAAGTACTGTTCGGATCAATGTTTTAATGATTTTATTGTCTTCTCCGTGTCGCGGATAATATTCACACCTATTCACGAGTTTTTGCAAACATGTGACAAATGCAACAAAATTTACCTACAACGGCTTCACAGTTCGTTTCACTAATCGTCTTATCTCAACGAGATAATGCGTTTTTGATGTGTTATCGTTATTTTCTCACAAACACTTCAAATCGACGAAAATCGATTTGTTTTATGATATTTGGCTGGGGTAGAAGTATTTAGAACTGTTTGGAAAGTTTTGTCCAACTATTTTGTCTTTGACACTTTCTAACCATACTTCTAGCTTTAAGGCGTATAAGGCTTAATAGTCCAATTTCTAAACATTGCTATATTCTCCGAAGTGCAGCTGTAATCAATCTACTAATGCTTTTATTCACTTCTCTGTGCCAGAAAGATAATTTTACACCTATTCTGGAGTTTTTGCTAACATTGAACAAATGCAACTAACTTGAGCCACAACTGTTTCACTGTTCGTTTAAGGAATCGTCTTATCTCGACCAGACAATGCGTTTTAGACGAGATTGAGAAAATTTTACACAACTCATCGAATCGACGAAAATCGATTTGTTTTATGATGTTTGGGTTGTGGAGAAGTATTTAGAACTGTTTGGAAAGTTTCGTCCAAGTATTTCGTCTTTGACTATCTCTAACCATACTTCTAGCTTTAATGCGTATAAGGCTTAATAGTCCAATCTCTAAACATTGTTAAATTTTACGAAGTACAGTTCGGATCAATGTTTTAATGCTTTTATTGTCTTCTCAGAGTCGAGGAGATCATTTTACACCTATTCACGAGTTTTTGTAAACATCAGACAAATTCAACAAACTTTATCTACAACGGCCTAAAAGTTCATTTCACTAATCGTCTTATCTCGAAAGGATAAAGCGTTTTTGGCGAGTTAGCGATATTTTATCAGAAACTCTTCAAATCGAAGAAAATCGATTTGTTTTATAATGTTTGTGTTGGGGAGAAGTATTTTAAACTGTTTGGAAAGTTTCGTCTAATTATTTGGTCCTTGACCATTTCTAACCATACTTCTAGCTTTAAGTCGTATAAGGCTTAATAAACCAAATTCTAAACATTGCCATATTTTACGAAGTATTAACGGATCAATGTTTTAATTCCATTATTGTTTTCTCTGAGTCAAGGAGAACATTTTACACGTATTCTCGAGTTTTTGCAAACATCTGACAAATACAACAAAATTTACCTACAACGGCTTCACAGTTCGTTTCACTAATCGTCTTATCTCAACGAGATAAAGTGTTTTTTAAATGTTAATGAAATTTTAACATAAACTCTTCAAATCGACGAAAATCGATTTGTTTTATGATGTTTGGGTGGGGTAGAAGTATTTATAACTGTTTGGAAAGATTTGTCCAACTATTTGGTCTTTGACATTTTCTAACCATACATCTAGTTTTAAGGCGTATAAGGCTTTATAGTCCAATTTCTAAACATTGCAATATTTTCCGAAGTAGAGCTGTAATCAATCTACTAATGCTTTTTTTTACTTCTCTGTGCCAGAAAGATCATTTTACACCTATTCTGGAGTTTTTGCTAACATTGGACAAATGCAACTAACTTGTGCCACAACTGTTTCACTGTTCGTTTAAGGAATCGTCTTATATCGACCAGACAATGCGTTTTTGACAAGTTTGAGAAATTTCACAGCAACTCGTCGAATCGACGAAAATCGATTTGTTTTATGATGTTTGGGTTGGGGAGAAGTATTTAGAACTGTTTGGAAAGTTTCGTCCAACTATTTAGTCTTTGACCATTTCTAACCATACTTCTAGCTTTAAGGCGTATAAGGCTTAATAGTCCAATTTGTAAACATTGTTAAATTTTACGAAGTACTGTTCGGATCAACGTTTTAATTCTTTTATTGTCTTCTCCGTGTCGCGGATAATATTCACACCTATTCACGAGTTTTTGCAAACATGTGACAAATGCAACAAAATTTACCTACAACGGCTTCACAGTTCGTTTCACTAATCGTCTTATCTCAACGAGATAATGCGTTTTTGATGTGTTATCGTTATTTTCTCACAAACACTTCAAATCGACGAAAATCGATTTGTTTTATGATATTTGGCTGGGGTAGAAGTATTTAGAACTGTTTGGAAAGTTTTGTCCAACTATTTTGTCTTTGACACTTTCTAACCATACTTCTAGCTTTAAGGCGTATAAGGCTTAATAGTCCAATTTCTAAACATTGCTATATTCTCCGAAGTGCAGCTGTAATCAATCTACTAATGCTTTTATTCACTTCTCTGTGCCAGAAAGATCATTTTACACCTATTCTGGAGTTTTTGCTAACATTGAACAAATGCAACTAACTTGAGCCACAACTGTTTCACTGTTCGTTTAAGGAATCGTCTTATCTCGACCAGACAATGCGTTTTAGACGAGATTGAGAAAATTTTACACAACTCATCGAATCGACGAAAATCGATTTGTTTTATGATGTTTGGGTTGTGGAGAAGTATTTAGAACTGTTTGGAAAGTTTCGTCCAAGTATTTCGTCTTTGACTATCTCTAACCATACTTCTAGCTTTAATGCGTATAAGGCTTAATAGTCCAATCTCTAAACATTGTTAAATTTTACGAAGTACAGTTCGGATCAATGTTTTAATGCTTTTATTGTCTTCTCAGAGTCGAGGAGATCATTTTACACCTATTCACGAGTTTTTGTAAACATCAGACAAATTCAACAAACTTTATCTACAACGGCCTAAAAGTTCATTTCACTAATCGTCTTATCTCGAAAGGATAAAGCGTTTTTGGCGAGTTAGCGATATTTTATCAGAAACTCTTCAAATCGAAGAAAATCGATTTGTTTTATAATGTTTGTGTTGGGGAGAAGTATTTTAAACTGTTTGGAAAGTTTCGTCTAATTATTTGGTCCTTGACCATTTCTAACCATACTTCTAGCTTTAAGTCGTATAAGGCTTAATAAACCAAATTCTAAACATTGCCATATTTTACGAAGTATTAACGGATCAATGTTTTAATTCCATTATTGTTTTCTCTGAGTCAAGGAGAACATTTTACACGTATTCTCGAGTTTTTGCAAACATCTGACAAATACAACAAAATTTACCTACAACGGCTTCACAGTTCGTTTCACTAATCGTCTTATCTCAACGAGATAAAGTGTTTTTTAAATGTTAATGAAATTTTAACATAAACTCTTCAAATCGACGAAAATCGATTTGTTTTATGATGTTTGGGTGGGGTAGAAGTATTTATAACTGTTTGGAAAGATTTGTCCAACTATTTGGTCTTTGACATTTTCTAACCATACATCTAGTTTTAAGGCGTATAAGGCTTTATAGTCCAATTTCTAAACATTGCAATATTTTCCGAAGTAGAGCTGTAATCAATCTACTAATGCTTTTTTTTACTTCTCTGTGCCAGAAAGATCATTTTACACCTATTCTGGAGTTTTTGCTAACATTGGACAAATGCAACTAACTTGTGCCACAACTGTTTCACTGTTCGTTTAAGGAATCGTCTTATATCGACCAGACAATGCGTTTTTGACAAGTTTGAGAAATTTCACAGCAACTCGTCGAATCGACGAAAATCGATTTGTTTTATGATGTTTGGGTTGGGGAGAAGTATTTAGAACTGTTTGGAAAGTTTCGTCCAACTATTTAGTCTTTGACCATTTCTAACCATACTTCTAGCTTTAAGGCGTATAAGGCTTAATAGTCCAATTTGTAAACATTGTTAAATTTTACGAAGTACTGTTCGGATCAACGTTTTAATTCTTTTATTGTCTTCTCCGTGTCGCGGATAATATTCACACCTATTCACGAGTTTTTGCAAACATGTGACAAATGCAACAAAATTTACCTACAACGGCTTCACAGTTCGTTTCACTAATCGTCTTATCTCAACGAGATAATGCGTTTTTGATGTGTTATCGTTATTTTCTCACAAACACTTCAAATCGACGAAAATCGATTTGTTTTATGATATTTGGCTGGGGTAGAAGTATTTAGAACTGTTTGGAAAGTTTTGTCCAACTATTTTGTCTTTGACACTTTCTAACCATACTTCTAGCTTTAAGGCGTATAAGGCTTAATAGTCCAATTTCTAAACATTGCTATATTTTCAAAAGTACAGCTGTAATCAATCTACTAATGCTTTTTTCACTTTTCTGTGGCAGAAAGATCATTTTACACCTATTCTTGAGTTTTTGCTTACATTGGACAAATGCAACTAATTTGAGCCACAACTGTTTCACTGTTCGTTAAAGGAATCGTCTTATCTCGACCAGACAATGCGTTTTTGATGAGTTTGAGAAAATTTCAAAGTAACTCGTCGAATCGACGAAAATCGATTTGTTTTATGATGTTTGGGTTTTGGAGAAGTATTTAGAACTGTTTGGAAAGTTTCGTCCTACTATTTGGTCTTTTACCATTTCTAACCATATTTCTAGCTTTAATGCGTATAAGGCTTATTAGTCCAATTTCTAAACATTGTTAAATTTTACGAAGTACTGTTCGGACCAATGTTTTAACGCTTTTATTTTCCTCTCAGAGTCAAGGAGATTATTTTACACCTATTCACGAGTTTTTGTAAACATCAGATAAATTCAACAAACTATATCTACAACTGCTTCAAAGTTCATTTCACTAATCGTCTTATCTCGAAAGGATAAAGCGTTTTTGACGTGTTAGCGATATTTTATCAGAAACTCTTCAAATCGACCAAAATTGATTTTTTTTAAGATGTTTAGGTTCGGGAGAAGTATTTTAAACTGTTTGGAAAGTTTCGTCCAATTATTTGGACTTTGAACATTTTTAACCATACTTCTAGCTTTAAAACGTATAAAGTAAAATAATCCAAATTCTGAACATTGCTATATTTTACGAAGTAATAATCGGATCAATGTTTTAATACCTTTATTGTCTTCTCTAAGTCGAGGAGATCATTTTACACTTATTCACGAGTTTTTGCAAACATCAGACAAATTCAACACACTTTACCAACAACGGCTTCACAGTTCGTTTCAATAATCATTTTATCTCGAAAGGATAAAGCGTTTTTTACGAGTTAGCGATATTTTATCAGAAACTCTTCAAATCGAAGAAAATCGATTTGTTTTATGATTTTGGGTTGGGGAGAAGTATTTAGAACTGTTTGGAAAGTTTCGTCCAATTATTTGACCTTTGATAATTTCTAACCATACTTCTAGCTTTAAGGCGTATAAGGCTTAATAGTCCAATTTCTAAACATTGTTAAATTTTACGAAGTACTGTTCGGATCAATGTTTTAATGCTTTTATTGTCTTCTCAGAGTCGCGGAGATCATTTTACACCTATTCACGAGTTTTTGCAAGCATCAGACAAATTCAACACACTTTACCAACAGCGGCTTCACAGTTCGTTTCAATAATCATGTCATCTCGACGAGATAATGCGTTTTTGACGTGTTAGCGATATTTTCTCAGAAAATCTTCAAATTGAAGAAATTCGATTTGTTTTATGATATTTGATCGGGGTAGAATTATTTAGAACTGTTTGGAAAGTTTTGTCCAACTATTTTGTCTTTGACCCTTTCTGATCATACTTCTAGCTTTAAGGCGTATAAGGCTTAATAGTCCAATTTCTAAACATTGTTAAATATTACGAAGTACTGTTCGGATCAATGTTTTAATGCTTTTATTGTCTTCTCAGAGTCAAGGAGATCATTTTACACTTTTCACGAGTTTTTTTAAATATCAGACAAATTCAACACACTTTATCTACAACAGCTTCAAAGTTTATTTCACTAATCGTCTTATCTCGACAGGATAAAGCGTTTTTGACGTGCTAGAGATATTTTCTCAGAAACTCTTCAAATCGACGGAAATCGATTTGTTTTATAATATTTGGGTGGGGTAGAAGTATTTAGATCTATTTGGAAAGTTTTGTCCAATTATTTTGTCTTTGACCCCTTCTGACCATACTTCTAGCTTGAAGGCGTATAAGGCTTAATAGTCCAATTTCTAAACATTGCTATATTTTCCGAAGTACAGCTGTAATCAATCTACTAATTATTTTATTCACTTCTCTGTGCCAGAAAGATCATTTTACACCTATTCTGGAGTTTTTGCTAACATTGGACAAATGCAACTAACTTGAACCACAACTGTTTCACTGTTCGTTTAAGGAATCGTCTTATCTCGACCAGACAATGCGTTTTTGACTAGATTGAGTAAATTTCACAGCAACTCGTCGAATCGACGAAAATCGATTTGTTTTATGATGTTTGGGTTGTGGAGAAGTATTTAGAATTGTTTGGAAAGTTTCGTCCAATTATTTGGTCTTTGACCATTTCTAACCATACTTCTAGCTTTAAGGCGTATAAGGCTTAATAGTCCAATTTCTAAACATTGTTAAATTTTACGAAGTACTGTTCGGATCAATGTTTTAATGCTTTTATTGTCTTCTCAGAGTCGCGGAGATCATTTTACCCCTATTCACGAGTTTTTGCAAATATCATAGAAATTCAACACACTTTTCCAACTACGGCTTCACAGTTCGTTTCACTAATCATCTTATCTTGACGAGATAATGCGTTTTTGACGTGTTAGCGATATTTTCTCAGAAACTCTTCAAAACGAAGAAATTCGATTTGTTTTATGATATTTGGTTGGGGTAGAAGTATTTAGAACTGTTTGGAAAGTTTTGTCCAATTATTTTGTCGTTTAACCTTTCTGACCATACTTCTAGCTTGAAGGCGTATAAGGCTTAATAGTCCAATTTCTAAACATTGCTATATTTTCCGAAGTACAGCTGTAATCAATCTACTAATTATTTTATTCACTTCTCTGTGCCAGAAAGATCATTTTACACCTATTCTGGAGTTTTTGTTAACATTGGACAAATGCAACTAACTTGAACCACAACTGTTTCACTGTTCGTTTAAGGAATCGTCTTATCTCGACCAGACAATGCGTTTTTGACTAGATTGTGTAAATTTCACAGCAACTCGTCGAATCGACGAAAATCGATTTGTTTTATGATGTTTGGGTTGGGGAGAAGTATTTAGAATTGTTTGGAAAGTTTCGTCCAATTATTTGGTCTTTGACCATTTCTAACCATACTTCTAGCTTTAAGGCGTATAAGGCTTAATAGTCCAATTTCTAAACATTGTTAAATTTTACGAAGTACTGTTCTGATCAATGTTTTAATGCTTTTATTGTCTTCTCAGTTTCGCGGAGATCATTTTACACTTTTTTACGAGTTTTTGCAAACATCAGACAAATTCAACACACTTTACCAACAACGGCTTCACAGTTCGTTTCAATAATCATCTTATCTCCACGAGATAATGCGTTTTTGACGAGTTAGCGATATTTTCTCAGAAACTCTTCTAATCGAAGAAAATCGATTTGTTTTATGATATTTGGTTGGGGTAGAAGTATTTAGAACTGTTTGGAAAGTTTTCTCCAACTATTTGGTCTTTGACTCTTTCTGACCATACTTCTAGCTTTAAGGCGTATAAGGCTTAATAGTCCAATTTCTGAACATTGCTATATTTCCGAAGTACAGTTGTAATCAATCTACTAATGCTTTTATTCACTTCTCTGTGCCAGAAACATCATTTTACACCTATTCTGGAGTTTTTGCTAACATTGGACAAATGCAACTAACTTGATCCACAACTGTTTCACTGTTCGTTAAAGGAATCGTCTTACTCGACCAGACAATGCGTTTTTGATGAGATTGAGAAAATTTCACAGCAACTCGTCGAATCGATAAAAATCGATTTGTTTTATTATGTTTGGGTTTTGAAGAAGTATTTAGAACTGTTTGGAAAGTTTCGTCCAACTATTTGGTCTTTGACCATTTCCAACCATACTTCTAGCTTTAAGGCGTATAAGGCTTAATAATCCAAATTCTAAACATTGCCATATTTTACGATGTACTAATCGGATCAATGTTTTAATGCTTTTATTGTCTTCTCTGAGTCGAGGAGATCATTTTACACCTATTCTGGAGTTTTTGCAAACATCAGACAAATTCAACACACTTTACAAACTACGGCTTCACAGTTCGTTTCACTAATCGTCTTATCTCGACCAGACAATGCGTTTTTGACGAGTTTGAGAAAATTTCACAGCAACTCGTCGAATCGACGAAAATCGATTTCTTTTATGATATTTGGGCTGGGTAGAAGTATTTAGAACTATTTGGAAAGTTTGTCAACATATTCGGTCTTCGAGCATTTCTAACCATACTTCTAGCTTTAAGGCGTATAAGGCTTAATAATCAAATTTCTAAACATTGCCATATTTTACCAAGTACTTATCTGATCAATGTTTCAATGGTTATATTGTCTTCTCTGAGTCGAGGAGATCATTTTACATTTATTCACGAGTTTTTGCAAACATCAGACAAATTCAACACAATTTACCAGCAACGGCTTCACAGTTCGTTTCACTAATCATCTTATCTCGACGAGATAATGCGTTTTTGACGTGTTAGCGATATTATCTCAGAAACTCTTCAAATCGACGAAAATCGATTTGTTTTATGATTTTTGGCTGGTGTAGAAATGTTTTAGAAATGTTTGGAAAGTTTTGTCCAACTATTTTGTCTTTGACCCTTTCTAACCATACTTCTAGCTTTAAGGCGTATAAGTCTTAATAGAGCAATTTCTAAACATTGCCAAATTTTACGAAGTACTGTTCGGATCAATGTTTTAATGCTTTTATTGTCTTCTAAGAGTCGCGGAGATCATTTTACACCTATTCACGAGTTTTTTAAACATCAGACTAATTCAACAAACTTTACCTTCAACGGCTTCAAAGTTCATTTCACTAATCGTCTTATCTCGAAAGGATAAAGCGTTTTTGACGTGTTAGCGATATTTTATCAGAAACTCTTCAAATCGACGAAAATCGATTTGTTTTATGATGTTTGTTTTGGGGAGAAGTATTTAGAACTGTTTGGAATGTTTTGTCCAATTATTTGGTCTTTGACCATTTCTAACCATACTTCTAGCTTTAAGGCGTATAAGGCTTAATAATCCAAATTCTAAACATTGCCATATTTTACGAAGTACTAATCGGATCAATGTTTTAATGCCTTTATTGTCTTCTCTGAGTCGAGGAGATCATTTTACACGTATTGTCGGATTTTTGCAAACATCAGACAAATTCAACAAAATTTACCTACAACGGCTTCACAGTTCGTTTCACTAATCGTCTTATCTCAACGAGATAAAGCGTTTTTGAAGTGTTAATGAAATTTTCACAGAAACTGTTCAAATCGACGAAAATCGATTTGTTTTATGATGTTTGGGGGGGGGGGGGGGGTAGTGTTATTGGGAGGTGTCAACCTCCCACTGACGAAGTCATCAACAGATATGAAGTTCTCAGTGAACTATCTCAAGACGAAGATGAGACGCCGCAAAACATTCAACAGACAAATGACAGGAGTGATTTAAAACAAAAGCATAAACAGACAGGAACGAATAATTCAACGACCAATTCTGTCGAACACTCCAATGGTCAACTTTCTTCTTCACCTAGTCGTTGCAAATTACCATAGTTGGAGATTCTGTGCTTAAAATGCTTAATCCCAACCGACTGCGTAGAAACCTGAAGAGAAGCGTTAGCGTCAAAACCTTCCCTGGAGCTCGCCTGAAAGATATGAAACATTATATTAATCCTACGTTAGAATCTTCACCTGAATGCATTGTTATCCATGCAGGAACAAATGACCTGAAGAACAAGTCAGCCCAAACAATAACAGAAGATATTTGTGCCCTTGGAGAACAAATCCTCAGTTGTCTGCCTAAGTCTAAAGTAGCCATATCGCAAGTGATCACCAGAACAGATGATCCTAACCTTTCAGGGAAGATCAATGAGGTAAACACGAACATCTCTAAATTGTGTAGCGAGAGAAAATGGGGCGTAATATCTCACGAAAACATTAAGAGTAACCACCTAAACTCTTTTGGTCTACACCTCACTAGAGCAGGATCTGCTATTATGGCTGCGAATTTCATTAAGTTTTTTAAAAACTTTAATCAGTATTGACTAACCAATGACATAATTCCTGATGAACACAGCTCCATGATAAATAACGAGAACGCAGCCTTGTTATCACACACTTCTAATTATCCTAAACTTAAGGGATTCAGAATTGGACATTTAAATATTGCCAGCCTGATAAAACACATCGATGAACTGAAAGCTTACCTATCTGAACATCAATTCGAAATCTTTACTATTAACGAAACTAGACTAGATAGTGAAATTGAGGTTGGCACAGTTGAGATCCCTGGCTGTGATATAGTCCGTCGTGACAGAAACAGAAATGGAGGTGGAGTGGTAATTTACGTCCGAGACAACATTCCTCATCTTAGGCGTGACGATTTGCTCGTAGACGAATTAGAAGCAATTTGTCTTGAAATCAAAAAACCTAAATGCAAACCCTTTTTAATAGCAACTTGGTACCGCCCACCCAACTCTTCGGTAGAGATCTTTGACAAATTCGAGAATTTTCTTTATTTAGCTGAAAATGAGAATATGGACTTAATCATCACCGGTGATTTCAACTGTGATCTACTTACTACAAAACCAAACATACACACGAAGAAACGTTTAGACCTTCTTGATATTTATCAAATGCAACAGCATATTAAGATTCCGACGAGATCAACATTAGATACCAGCACATTAATCGACCTAGTAATTACTAAAATCGAAGACACTAAAACCATCGATAGCGGAGTCATTGGACTGGGGATCAGCGATCACGACCTCGTGTACATATGCCGCAAAATTAGCCTCCCGAAACAGAGACCGAAAACTATTGAAACAAGACAATTTAAACACTTCGATTCTGTCGCTTTTCAGAACGACCTTCGTGAAGCATTTACTACGTGCACCTTCCACTCCGACCCGAATATTATGTGGGAAAAGTGGAAGACGACATTCTTGAAAATTGCAAATTTCCATGCTCCCATTAGAACTCGTAAAGTAAAAAGTACTCACACTCCTTGGATAACTGAGGATATTAAAAGGCTTGGTTATCGTAGAGACTATCTTAAAAAGAAAGCAGTTAGACTTAAATCGAACAACTACCATATTGCCTATAAGTTGTGCAGAAACCAAGTCACCAAACTTATCAGAAATGAAAAAACCAAGTATTATAACACTAAGTTAAAAAATTGCAACAATAGCAAGGAGTGTTGGCTAGCTATAAACAAACTATTAAATAGGCAATCCAAATCAACAATGATCAACAGTATTAAAGTAAAAGGGTCGGATGTGACTGGCGACAAAAACATCGCTGAAGAGTTCAATAACTATTTCTGCTCAATCGGACCAGAGTTAGCAAACAATATTTATTCCACTGGCATTGATCCACTTAGTTATGTGACTCCGGTATCGTCTATATTTGAGTTCCACGATATAACATATGAAGAAGTAAACTGCGTTATTCAAAACTTGAAAATGAGTAAATCACCGGGTCTTGATAATATTTCTGTTAAATTACTCAAGGGAGCTGGTAATTCGATAATACCGACGATTACTTATTTGTTTAACTCATCCTTGCGTACTGGGATTTTTCCAGATGATTGGAAACTTGCCAAAGTCACTCCAATTTATAAATCGGGTGAAAAATCAGACCGCGGTAACTACCGACCTATATCTGTTATTACTGCTATCGCCAAAGTATTTGAGAAACTTGTTTACAAACAGGTAACGGTTTATTTGGAGGTAAACAATATCATTTCAACAAACCAATCAGGCTTTCGATCTCGCCACTCTACTAAAACCGCACTTCTTAATTGTACAAATCAGTGGCTTGTGAACATGGATAACAACCTAATTAATGGCGTTCTTTTTCTAGATCTAAAAAAAGCATTTGACACTGTTGACCATAACATACTATTATCAAAACTACAACTCTATGGAATACGAGGGACAGCGCATAGATGGTTTCAATCCTATTTAAAAGACAGAAAACAAATATGTAAAATTAATCAAACAATGTCGGATGTTAAATCTATTCATTGTGGCGTACCACAAGGGACAAACCTTGGTCCTATGCTCTTCCTCCTCTATATAAATGATCTCCCAAATTGTCTCACTAAAACTAGTTCTGTAATGTTCGCAGACGATACCAGTTTATCATGTGAAGGATCGTCATCGGCAGAAATTGAGTGAAAACTAAATCACGATTTAGAAATGGTTCATATGTGGCTGACAACAAACAAACTAACTTTAAACCAGGAAAAGACTGAATATATGATTATTGGCTCACAGCAAAGACTTGATCTTATCTCTGAAGACATAAACGTCAGTCTAGCAAATGAGCCAATATCACGTGTTCAAACTAAAACAGTCCTTGGAGTCATTATCGACGAAAAACTTAAATGGCATGAACATAATGCAAAACAATGTAAAACTTTATCCTCATGCATTGGATTATTAAGAAGAGCTCGAGACTTTGTTACACAAGATGTCGTGGTAACAATGTACAACTCACTCCTCCTGCCGCACTTTACATACTGTTCTACGGTATGGCAAAATTCTAACACTGATCATATTAACAAACTCCACAAATTACAAAAAAGAGCTGCACGTGTGATAACAAGGTCTACTTATGATGAAAGGTCATCCCAAATTTTTGAAATGTTGAACTGGAAATCCATTAAAGAAATCTTAGAGGAAAGGCAATTGGTAATGACGTTCAAAGCACTACGAAGACTAAGCCCAAAGTACCTAACTCAGTTATTTAATCTAAACAGCAATACCAGTCACGAACTTCGTAGTAATAATCGATATCTTCATTTGCCTAAACCTCGCACAAATTTTTTAAAGAAGAGTTTCTCGTATCAAGGAGCTGTGTCCTGGAACAAATTACCTAAGAAAGTAATCGACAATGTCATAAAAGGTAATATGTCACTAACATCATTCAAATCGTTTATTAAGAACCCTTTTGTAAGAAATTAGATATAGTAAGTTAAGCACTGTTATGAATATTAGAAGTAGTTTTCGAGTAGAATTCCAAATCTATAAATTTTATTTTGTTAATAATTAGAATAATTGTGTACGTCTAAGTATAAAATAGAATGTTAATGTTAGTTTTATTAGTGATACACGGTCATTTGAAAATCAGCATCGCTGAAATGCTACCGTGTTTTAAATAAGATTAAATTAATAATAATTCGGTCTTCGACCATTACTAACCATACTTGAAGCATTAAGGCGTATAAGGCTTAATAGTCCAATTTCTAAACATTGCCATATTTTCCGAAGTACAGCTGTAATCAATCTACTAATGCTTTTATTCACTTCTTTGTCCCGGAAAGATTATTTTACACCTATTCTCGAGTTTTTGCAAACATTGAACAAATGCAACTAACTTGACCAACAACTGCTTCACTGTTCGTTTTAGGAATCGTCTTATCTCGACCAGACAATGCGTTTTTGACGAGATTGAGAAAATTTCACAGCAACTCGTCAAATCGACGAAAATCGATTTGTTTTATGATGTTTGGGTTGGGGAGAAGTATTTAGAACTGTTTGGAAAGTTTCGTCCAACTATTTGGTCTTTGACCATTTCTAACCATACTTCTAGCTTTAAGACGTATAAGGCTTAATAATCCAAATTCTAAACATTGCCATATTTTACGAAGTACTAATCGGATCAATGTTTTAATGATTTTATTGTCTTCTCTAAGTCGAGTAGATCGTTTTACACGTATTCTCGAGTTTTTGCAAACATCAGACAAATTCAACAAAATTTACCTACAACGGCTTCACAGTTCGTTTCACTAATCGTCTTATCTCAACGAGATAAAGCGTTTTTGAAATGTTAATGAAATTTATACAGAAACTCATCAAATCGAGGAAAATCGATTTGTTTTATGATGCTTGGCTGGGGTAGAAGTATTTAGAACTGTTTGGAAAATTTCGTCCAACTAATTGGTCTTTGACCCTTTCTAACCATAATTTTAGCTTTAAGGCGTATAAGGCTTAATAGTCCAATTTCTAAACATTGCTATATTTTCCGAAGTACAGTTGTAATCAATCTACTAATGCTTTTATTCACTTCTCTGTGCCAGAAAGATCATTTTACACCTATTCTGGTGTTTTTGCTAACATTGGACAAATGCAACTAACTTGAACAACAACTGCTTCACTGTTCGTTTTAGGAATCGTCTTATCTCGACCAGACAATGCGTTTTTGACGAGATTGAGAAAATTTCACAGCAACTCGTCGGATCGACGAAAATCGATTTGTTTTATTATGTTTGGGTTGGGGAGAAGTATTTAGAACTGTTTGGAAAGTTTCGTCCAACTATTTGGTCTTTGACCATTTCTAACCATACTTCTAGCTTTAAGGCGTATAAGGCTTAATAATCAAATTTCTAAACATTGCAATATTTTACGAAGTACTTATCTGATCAATGTTTTAATGCTTTTATTGTCTTCTCAGAGTCGGGGAGATCATTTTACACCTATTCACGAGTTTTTGTAAACATCAGACAAATTCAACAAACTTTATCTACAACGGCTTCAAAGTTCATTTCACTAATCGTCTTATCTCGACAGGATAAAGCGTTTTTGACGTGTTAGCGATATTTTATCAGAAACTCTTCAAATCGACGAAAATCGATTTGTTTTATGATGTTTTGGTGGGGTAGAAGTATTTAGAACTATTTGGAAAGTTTTGTCCAACTATTTCGTCTTTGACCATTTCTAAACATACTTCTATCTTTAAGGTGTAAAAGGCTTAATAGTCTAATTTCTAAACATTCCCATATTTTCCGAAGTACTGCTGTAATCAATCTACTAATGTTTTTATTAACTTCTCTGAGCCGGAAAGATCATTTTACAACTATTCTCGAGTGTTTCCAAACGTTGGACAAATGCAACTAACTTGAGCCACAACTGCTTCACTGTTCGTTTTAGGAATCGTCTTATCTCAACCAGACAATGCGTTTTTAAAGAGTTTGAGAAAATTTCACAGCAAATCGACGGATCGACGAAAATCGATTTGTTTCATGATGTTTGGGCTTGGGAGAAGTATTTAGAACTGTTTGGAAAGTTTCGTCGAAATATTTGGTCTTTGACCATTTCTAACCATACTTCTAGCTTTAAGGCGTATAAGGCTATATAGTCCAATTTCTATACATTGCCATATTTTACGAAGTACTGATCGGATCAATGTTTTAATGCTTTGATTGTCTTCTCTGAGTCAAGGAGATCAATTTGCACTTATTCACGAGTTTTTGCAAACATAAGAAAAATTCAACAAACTTTTCCTACAACGGCTTCACAGTTCGTTTCACTGATCGTCTTATCTCGACGAGATAAAGCGTTGTTGACGTGTTAGCGATATTTTATCAGACACTCTTCAAATCGACGAAAATCGATTTGTTTTATGATGTTTGAGTTGGGTAGAAGTATTTAGAACTATTTGGAAAGTTTTATCCAACTAGTTCGTCTTTGACAATTTCTAAGCATTCTTCTAGCTTTAAGGCGTATAAGGCTTTATAGTCCATATTCTAAACATTGCCATATTTTCCGAAGTCCAGCTGAAATCAATCTACTAATGCTTTTATTAAATTCTCTCAGCCGGAAAGATCATTTTACAACTATTCTCGAGTTTTTGCAAACATTGGACAAATGCAACTAACTTGAGCCACAACTGCTTCACTGTTCGTTTAAGGAATCGTCTTATCTCAACCAGACAATGCGTTTTTAAAGATTTTGAGAAAAGTTCACAGCAAATCGACGGATCGACGAAAATCGATTTGTTTTATGATGTTTGGGTTGGGGAGAAGTATTTAGAACTGTTTGGAAAGTTTCGTCGAAATATTTGGTCTTTGACCATTTCTAACCATACTTCTAGCTTTAAGGCGTATAAGGCTTAATAATCAAATTTCTAAACATTGCCATATTTTACGAAGTATTGATCGGATCAATGTTTTAATGGTTATATTGTCTTTTCTGAGTCAGGGAAATCATTTTATACCTATTCAAAAGTTTTTGGAAACATCAGAAAAATTCAACAAATTTTACCAACAACGGCTACACAGTTCGTTTCACTGATCGTCTTATCTCGAAGAGATAAAGCGTTTTTGATGTGTTAGCGATATTTTATCAGACACTCTTCAAATCGGCGAAAATCGATTTGTTTTATGATGTTTGGATTGGGGAGAAGTATTTAGAGCTGTTTGGAAAGTTTTGTCCCACTATTTCTTCTTTGACCATTTCTAACCATACTTCTAGGTTTTAGGCGTATAAGGCTTAATATTCCAATTTCTATACATTGCCATATTTTCCGAAGTACAGCTGTAATCAATCTACTAATGCTTTTATTAACTTCTGTGACCCGAAAAGATCATTTTACACCTATCCTTGAGTTTTTCCAAACGTTGAACAAATGCAACTAACTTGATCCACAACTACTTCACTGTTCGTTTTAGGAATCGTCTTATCTCGACCAGACAATGCGTTTTGACGAGTTTGAGAAATTTTCACAACAACTCGTCGGATCTTCGAAAATAGATCTGTTTTATGATGTTTGGGTTGGGGTGAAGTATTTAGAGCTGTTTGGAAAGTTTTGTCGAACTATTTAGTCTTTGACCATTTCTAACCAAACTTCTAGCTTTAAGGCGTATAAGGCTTAATAGTCCAATTTCTAAACATTGCCATATTTTCCGACGTACAGCTGTAATCAATCTACTAATGCTTTTATTAACTTCTCTGAGCCGGAAAGATCATTTTTCACCTATTCTCGAGTTTTTGCAGACATTGGACAAATGCAACTAACTTGAGACACAACTGCATCACTGTTCGTTTTACGAATCGTCTTATCTCGACCAGACAATGCGTTTTTGACGAGTTTGAGAAAATTTCACCGCAACTCGTCGGATCGACGAAAATCGATTTGTTTTATGATGTTTGGGTTGGGGAGAAGTATTTAGAACTGTTTGGAAAGTTTCGTCCAACTATTTGGTCTTTGACCATTCTTAACCATACTTCTAGCTTTAAGGCGTATAAGGCTTAATAGTCCATATTCTAAACATTGCCATATTTTCCGACGTCCAGCTGTAATCAATCTACTAACGCTTTTATTAACTTCTGTGACCCGAAAAGATCATTTTACAACTATTCTCGAGTGTTTCCAAACGTTGGACAAATGCAACTAACTTGAGCCAAAACTGCTTCACTGTTCGTTTTAGGAATCGTCTTATCTCAACCAGACAATGCGTTTTTAAAGATTTTGAGAAAATTTCACAGCAAATCGACGGATCGACGAAAATCGATTTGTTTTATGATGTTTGGGTTGGGGAGAAGTATTTAGAACTGTTTGGAAAGTTTCGTTCAACTATTTGGTCTTTGACCATTTCTAACCATACTTCTAGCTTTAAGGCGTAGGAGGCTTTATAGTCCAATTTCTATACATTGCCATATTTTACGAAGTATTGATCGGATCAATGTTTTAATGCTTTTTTTGTCTTTTCTGAGTCGAGGAGATCATTTTATACCTATTCAAAAGTTTTTGCAAACATCAGAAAAATTCAACAAACTTTACCAACAACGGCTACACAGTTCGTTTCACTGATCGTCTTATCTCGAAGAGATAAAGCGTTTTTGATGTGTTAGCGATATTTTATCAGACACTCTTCAAATCGACGAAATTCGATTTGTTTTATGATGTTTGGGTTGGGGAGAAGTATTTAGAACTGTTTGGAAAGTTTCGTCCAACTTTTTGGTCTTTGACCCTTTCTAACCATACTTCTAGCTTTAAGGCGTATAAGGCTTAATAGTCCAATTTCTAAACATTGCCATATTTTCCGAAGTACAGCTGTAATCAATCTACTAATGCTTTTATTCACTTCTATCAGTCGAAAAGATCATTTTAAACCTATTCTCGAGTTTTTGCAAATATTAGACAAATGCAACTAACTTGAGCCACAACTGCTTCACTGTTCGTTTTAGGAATCGTCTTAGCTCGACCAGACAATGTGTTTTGACGAGTTTGAGAAATTTTCACCGCAACTCGTCGGATCGACGAAAATCGATTTGTTTTATGATGTTTGGGTTGGGGTGAAGTATTTGGAGCTGTTTGGAAAGTTTTGTCGAACTATTTCGTCTTTGACCATTTCTAACCAAGGCTTAATAGTCCAATTTTTAAACATTTCCATATTTTCCGAAGTACAGTTGTAATCAATCTACTAATGCTTTTATTAACTTCTCTGAGCGGGATAGATCATTTTTCACCTATTCTCGAGTTTTTGCAGACATTGGACAAATGCAACTAACTTGAGCCACAACTGCATCACTGTTCGTTTTACGAACCGTCTTATCTCGACCAGACAATGAGTTATTGACGAGTTTGAGAAAATTTCACCGCAACTCGTCGGATCGACGAAAATCGATTTGTTTTATGATGTTTGGGTTGGGGAGAAGAATTTAGAACTGTTTGGAAAGTTTCGTCCTACTATTTGGTCTTTGACCATTCTTAACCATATTTCTAGCTTTAAGGCGTATGAAGCTTAATAGTCCAATTTCTAAACATTGCCATATTTTCCCTAGTCTAGCTGTAATGAATCTACTCATACTTTTATTCACTTTTCTTAGCCGGAAAGATCATTTTACAACTATTCTGGAGTTTTTCCAATCGTTGGACGAATGCAACAAACTTGAGCCACAACTGCTTCACTATTCGTTTTAGGAATCGTCTTATCTCGACCACACAATGCGTTTATAACGAGTTTGAGAAATTTTCACAGCAACTCGTCCTATCGACGAAAATCGATTTGTTTTATGATGTTTGGGTTGGGGAGAAGTATTTAGAATTGTTTGGAAAGTTTCGTTCAACTATTTGGTCTTTGACCATTTCTAACCATACTTCTAGCTTTAAGGCGTATAAGGCTTAATAGTCCAATTTCTATACATTGCCATATTTTACGAAGTACTCATCGGATCAATATTTTAATGCTTTTTTTGTCTTTTCTGAGTCGAGGAGATCATTTTACACCTATTCACGAGTTTTTATAAACATCAGAAAAATTCAACAAACTTTACCTACAACGGTATCATAGTTCGTTTCACTAATTGTCTTATCTCGACAAGATAAAGCGTTTTTGACGTGTTAGGGAAATTTTTCCACAAACTCTTCAAATCAACGAAAATCGATTTGTTTTATGATGTTTGGGTGGGGTAGAAGTATTTAGAACTATTTGGAAAGTTTTGTGAACCTATTCGGTGTTCGAGCATTTCTAACCATACTTCTAGCTTTAAGGCGTATAAGGCTTAATAGTCCAATTTCTAAACATTGCCATATTTTCCGAAGTACAGCTGTAATCAATCTACTAATGCTTTTATTCACTTTTATGAGCCGAAAAGATCATTTTATACCTATTATCGAGTTTTTCCAAACATTGGACAAATGCAACTAACTTGAGCCACAACTGCTTCACTGTTCGTTTTAGGAATCGTCTTATCTCGACCAGACAATGCGTTTTTGACGAGTTTGAGAAAATTTCACCGCAACTCGTCGGATCGACGAAAATCGATTTGTTTTATGATGTTTGGGTTGGGGAGAAGTATTTAGAACTGTTTGGAAAGTTTCGTCCTACTATTTGGTCTTTGACCATTCTTAACCATATTTCTAGCTTTAAGGCGTATGAAGCTTAATAGTCCAATTTCTAAACATTGCCATATTTTCCCTAGTCTAGCTGTAATGAATCTACTCATACTTTTATTCACTTTTCTTAGCCGGAAAGATCATTTTACAACTATTCTGGAGTTTTTCCAATCGTTGGACGAATGCAACAAACTTGAGCCACAACTGCTTCACTATTCGTTTTAGGAATCGTCTTATCTCGACCACACAATGCGTTTATAACGAGTTTGAGAAATTTTCACAGCAACTCGTCCTATCGACGAAAATCGATTTGTTTTATGATGTTTGGGTTGGGGAGAAGTATTTAGAATTGTTTGGAAAGTTTCGTTCAACTATTTGGTCTTTGACCATTTCTAACCATACTTCTAGCTTTAAGGCGTATAAGGCTTAATAGTCCAATTTCTATACATTGCCATATTTTACGAAGTACTCATCGGATCAATATTTTAATGCTTTTTTTGTCTTTTCTGAGTCGAGGAGATCATTTTACACCTATTCACGAGTTTTTATAAACATCAGAAAAATTCAACAAACTTTACCTACAACGGTATCATAGTTCGTTTCACTAATTGTCTTATCTCGACAAGATAAAGCGTTTTTGACGTGTTAGGGAAATTTTTCCACAAACTCTTCAAATCAACGAAAATCGATTTGTTTTATGATGTTTGGGTGGGGTAGAAGTATTTAGAACTATTTGGAAAGTTTTGTGAACCTATTCGGTGTTCGAGCATTTCTAACCATACTTCTAGCTTTAAGGCGTATAAGGCTTAATAGTCCAATTTCTAAACATTGCCATATTTTCCGAAGTACAGCTGTAATCAATCTACTAATGCTTTTATTCACTTTTATGAGCCGAAAAGATCATTTTATACCTATTATCGAGTTTTTCCAAACATTGGACAAATGCAACTAACTTGAGCCACAACTGCTTCACTGTTCGTTTTAGGAATCGTCTTATCTCGACCAGACAATGCGTTTTTGACGAGTTTGAGAAAATTTCACCGCAACTCGTCGGATCGACGAAAATCGATTTGTTTTATGATGTTTGGGTTGGGGAGAAGAATTTAGAACTGTTTGGAAAGTTTCGTCCTACTATTTGGTCTTTGACCATTCTTAACCATATTTCTAGCTTTAAGGCGTATGAAGCTTAATAGTCCAATTTCTAAACATTGCCATATTTTCCCTAGTCTAGCTGTAATGAATCTACTCATACTTTTATTCACTTTTCTTAGCCGGAAAGATCATTTTACAACTATTCTGGAGTTTTTCCAATCGTTGGACGAATGCAACAAACTTGAGCCACAACTGCTTCACTATTCGTTTTAGGAATCGTCTTATCTCGACCACACAATGCGTTTATAACGAGTTTGAGAAATTTTCACAGCAACTCGTCCTATCGACGAAAATCGATTTGTTTTATGATGTTTGGGTTGGGGAGAAGTATTTAGAATTGTTTGGAAAGTTTCGTTCAACTATTTGGTCTTTGACCATTTCTAACCATACTTCTAGCTTTAAGGCGTATAAGGCTTAATAGTCCAATTTCTATACATTGCCATATTTTACGAAGTACTCATCGGATCAATATTTTAATGCTTTTTTTGTCTTTTCTGAGTCGAGGAGATCATTTTACACCTATTCACGAGTTTTTATAAACATCAGAAAAATTCAACAAACTTTACCTACAACGGTATCATAGTTCGTTTCACTAATTGTCTTATCTCGACAAGATAAAGCGTTTTTGACGTGTTAGGGAAATTTTTCCACAAACTCTTCAAATCAACGAAGATCGATTTGTTTTATGATGTTTGGGTGGGGTAGAAGTATTTAGAACTATTTGGAAAGTTTTGTGAACCTATTCGGTGTTCGAGCATTTCTAACCATACTTCTAGCTTTAAGGCGTATAAGGCTTAATAGTCCAATTTCTAAACATTGCCATATTTTCCGAAGTACAGCTGTAATCAATCTACTAATGCTTTTATTCACTTTTATGAGCCGAAAAGATCATTTTATACCTATTATCGAGTTTTTCCAAACATTGGACAAATGCAACTAACTTGAGCCACAACTGCTTCACTGTTCGTTTTAGGAATCGTCTTATCTCGACCAGACAATGCGTTTTTGACGAGTTTGAGAAAATTTCACCGCAACTCGTCGGATCGACGAAAATCGATTTGTTTTATGATGTTTGGGTTGGGGAGAAGAATTTAGAACTGTTTGGAAAGTTTCGTCCTACTATTTGGTCTTTGACCATTCTTAACCATATTTCTAGCTTTAAGGCGTATGAAGCTTAATAGTCCAATTTCTAAACATTGCCATATTTTCCCTAGTCTAGCTGTAATGAATCTACTCATACTTTTATTCACTTTTCTTAGCCGGAAAGATCATTTTACAACTATTCTGGAGTTTTTCCAATCGTTGGACGAATGCAACAAACTTGAGCCACAACTGCTTCACTATTCGTTTTAGGAATCGTCTTATCTCGACCACACAATGCGTTTATAACGAGTTTGAGAAATTTTCACAGCAACTCGTCCTATCGACGAAAATCGATTTGTTTTATGATGTTTGGGTTGGGGAGAAGTATTTAGAATTGTTTGGAAAGTTTCGTTCAACTATTTGGTCTTTGACCATTTCTAACCATACTTCTAGCTTTAAGGCGTATAAGGCTTAATAGTCCAATTTCTATACATTGCCATATTTTACGAAGTACTCATCGGATCAATATTTTAATGCTTTTTTTGTCTTTTCTGAGTCGAGGAGATCATTTTACACCTATTCACGAGTTTTTATAAACATCAGAAAAATTCAACAAACTTTACCTACAACGGTATCATAGTTCGTTTCACTAATTGTCTTATCTCGACAAGATAAAGCGTTTTTGACGTGTTAGGGAAATTTTTCCACAAACTCTTCAAATCAACGAAAATCGATTTGTTTTATGATGTTTGGGTGGGGTAGAAGTATTTAGAACTATTTGGAAAGTTTTGTGAACCTATTCGGTGTTCGAGCATTTCTAACCATACTTCTAGCTTTAAGGCGTATAAGGCTTAATAGTCCAATTTCTAAACATTGCCATATTTTCCGAAGTACAGCTGTAATCAATCTACTAATGCTTTTATTCACTTTTATGAGCCGAAAAGATCATTTTATACCTATTATCGAGTTTTTCCAAACATTGGACAAATGCAACTAACTTGAGCCACAACTGCTTCACTGTTCGTTTTAGGAATCGTCTTAGCTCGACCAGACAATGCGTTTTTGACGAGTTTGAGAAAATTTCACCGCAACTCGTCGGATCGACGAAAATCGATTTGTTTTATGATGTTTGGGTTGGGGAGAAGTATTTAGAACTGTTTGGAAAGTTTCGTCCTACTATTTGGTCTTTGACCATTCTTAACCATATTTCTAGCTTTAAGGCGTATGAAGCTTAATAGTCCAATTTCTAAACATTGCCATATTTTCCCTAGTCTAGCTGTAATGAATCTACTCATACTTTTATTCACTTTTCTTAGCCGGAAAGATCATTTTACAACTATTCTGGAGTTTTTCCAATCGTTGGACGAATGCAACAAACTTGAGCCACAACTGCTTCACTATTCGTTTTAGGAATCGTCTTATCTCGACCAGACAATGCGTTTTTGACGAGTTTGAGAAAATTTCACCGCAACTCGTCGGATCGACGAAAATCGATTTGTTTTATGATGTTTGGGTTGGGGAGAAGAATTTAGAACTGTTTGGAAAGTTTCGTCCTACTATTTGGTCTTTGACCATTCTTAACCATATTTCTAGCTTTAAGGCGTATGAAGCTTAATAGTCCAATTTCTAAACATTGCCATATTTTCCCTAGTCTAGCTGTAATGAATCTACTCATACTTTTATTCACTTTTCTTAGCCGGAAAGATCATTTTACAACTATTCTGGAGTTTTTCCAATCGTTGGACGAATGCAACAAACTTGAGCCACAACTGCTTCACTATTCGTTTTAGGAATCGTCTTATCTCGACCACACAATGCGTTTATAACGAGTTTGAGAAATTTTCACAGCAACTCGTCCTATCGACGAAAATCGATTTGTTTTATGATGTTTGGGTTGGGGAGAAGTATTTAGAATTGTTTGGAAAGTTTCGTTCAACTATTTGGTCTTTGACCATTTCTAACCATACTTCTAGCTTTAAGGCGTATAAGGCTTAATAGTCCAATTTCTATACATTGCCATATTTTACGAAGTACTCATCGGATCAATATTTTAATGCTTTTTTTGTCTTTTCTGAGTCGAGGAGATCATTTTACACCTATTCACGAGTTTTTATAAACATCAGAAAAATTCAACAAACTTTACCTACAACGGTATCATAGTTCGTTTCACTAATTGTCTTATCTCGACAAGATAAAGCGTTTTTGACGTGTTAGGGAAATTTTTCCACAAACTCTTCAAATCAACGAAAATCGATTTGTTTTATGATGTTTGGGTGGGGTAGAAGTATTTAGAACTATTTGGAAAGTTTTGTGAACCTATTCGGTGTTCGAGCATTTCTAACCATACTTCTAGCTTTAAGGCGTATAAGGCTTAATAGTCCAATTTCTAAACATTGCCATATTTTCCGAAGTACAGCTGTAATCAATCTACTAATGCTTTTATTCACTTTTATGAGCCGAAAAGATCATTTTATACCTATTATCGAGTTTTTCCAAACATTGGACAAATGCAACTAACTTGAGCCACAACTGCTTCACTGTTCGTTTTAGGAATCGTCTTATCTCGACCAGACAATACGTTTTTGACGAGATTGAGAAATTTTCACAGCAACTCGTCGGATCGACGAAAATCGATTTGTTTTATTATGTTTGGGTTGGGGAGAAGTATTTAGAACTGTTTGGAAAGTTTCGTCCAACTATTTGGTCTTTGACCATTTCTAACCATACTTCTAGCTTTAAGACGTATAAGGCTTAATAATCTAATTTCTAAACATTGCCATATTTTACGAAGTACTTATCTGATGAATGTTTCAATGGTTATATTGTCTTCTCTGAGTCGAGGAGATCATTTTACATTTATTCACGAGTTTTTGCAAACATCAGACTAATTCAACACACTTTACGAACAACGGCTTCATAGTTCTTTTCACTAATCATCTTTATCTCGACGAGGTAATGCGTTTTTGACGTGTTAGTGATATTTTCACAGAAACTCTTCAAATCGAAGAAAATCGATTTGTTTTATGATATTTGGCTGGGGTAGAAGTATTTAGAACTGTTTGGAAAGTTTTGTCCAACTATTTTGTCTTTGACCATTTCTAACCATACTTCTAGCTTTAAGGCGTATAAGGCTTAATAGTCCAATTTCTAAACATTGCCAAATTTTACGAAGTACTCATCGGATCAATGTTTTAATGCTTTTATTGTCTTCTCAGAGTCGCGGAGATCATTTTACACCTATTCACGAGTTTTTATAAACATCAGAAAAATTCAACAAACTTTACCTACAACGGTATCATAGTTCGTTTCACTAATTGTCTTATCTCGACAAGATAAAGCGTTTTTGACGTGTTTGGGAAATTTTTCCACAAACTCTTCAAATCAACGAAAATCGATTTGTTTTATGATGTTTGGGTGGGGTAGAAGTATTTAGAACTATTTGGAAAGTTTTGTGAACCTATTCGGTGTTCGAGCATTTCTAACCATACTTCTAGCTTTAAGGCGTATAAGGCTTAATAGTCTAATTTCTAAACCTTGCCATATTTTCCGAAGTACAGCTGTAATCAATCTACTAATGCTTTTATTAACTTCTCTGAGCCGGAAAGATCATTTTACATCTATTTTGGAGTTTTTGCAAACATTGGTCAAATGCAACTAACTTGAGCCACAACTGCTTCACTGTTCGTTTAAGGAATCGTCTTATCTCGAACAGACAATGCGTTTTTGATGAGTTTGAGAAAATTTCACCGCAACTCGTCGGATCGACGAAAATCGATTTGTTTTATGATGTTTGGGTTGGGGAGAAGTATTTAGAACTTTTTGGAAAGTTTCGTCCAACTATTTGGTCTTTGACCATTTCTAACCATACTTCTAGCTTTAAGGCGTATAAGGCTTAATAATCAAATTTCTAAACATTGCCATATTTTACGAAGTACTGATCGGATCAATGTTTTAATCCTTTTATTGTCTTCTCAGAGTCGGGGAGATCATTTTACACCTATTCACGAGTTTTTGTAAACAACAGACTAATTCAACAAACTTTACCTACAACGGCTTCAAAGTTCATTTTACTAATCGTCTTATCTCGACAGGATAAAGCGTTTTTGATGTGTTAGCGATATTTTATCAGAAACTCTTCAAATAAACGAAAATCGATTTGTTTTATGATGTTTGGGTTGGGGAGAAGTATTTAGAACTGTTTGGAAAGTTTCGTCCAATTATTTGGTCTTTGACCATTTCTAACCATACTTCTAGCTTTAAGGCGTATAAAGCTTAAAAATCCAAATTCTAAACATTGCCATATTTTACGAAGTACTAATCGGATCAATGTTTTAATGCCTTTATTGTCTTCTCTGAGTCGAGGAGATCATTTTACACGTATTCTCGAGTTTTTGCAAACATCAGACAAATTCAACAAAATTTACCTACAACGGCTTCACAGTTCGTTTCACTGATCGTCTTATCTCAACGAGATAAAGCGTTTTTGAAATGTTAATGAAATTTTCACAGAAACTCTTTAAATCGACCAAAATTAATTTGTTTTATGATGTTTGGGTTGGTTAGAAGTATTTAGAACTATTTGGAAAGATATATCCAACTAGTTTGTCTTTGACAATATCTAACCATAATTCTAGCTTTAAGGCGTATAAGGCTTAATAGTCCAATTTCTAAACATTGCTATATTTTCCGAAGTCCAGCATAAATCAATCTACTAATGGTTTTATTCACTTCTCTTTGCCGGAAAGATCACTATACACATATTAACGAGTTTTTGCAAACATTGGATAAATGC
The DNA here is from genome assembly GCA_030142905.1 of Heliopora coerulea. Taxonomy (NCBI): domain Eukaryota; kingdom Metazoa; phylum Cnidaria; class Anthozoa; order Scleralcyonacea; family Helioporidae; genus Heliopora; species Heliopora coerulea. The sequence goes on from JASJOG010000332.1 coordinate 72,175, forward strand.
AACTATCTAGAGCACAACTGCTTCTCTGTTCGTTTTAGGAATCGTCTTTTCTCGACCAGACAATGCGTTTTTGACGAGTTTGAGAAATTTTCACAGCAACTCGTCGTATCGACGAAAATCGATTTGTTTTATGATGTTTGGGTGGGGGAGAAGTATTTAGAACTTTTTGGAAAGTTTCGTCCAACTATTTGATCTTTGACAATTTCTAACCATACTTTTAGCTTTAAGGCGTATAAGGCTTAATAGTCCAATTTCTAAACATTGCCATATTTTCCGAAGTACAGCTGTAATCAATCTACCAATGCTTTTATTCACTTCTCTGACCCGAAAAGATCATTTTACACCTATTCTGGAGTTTTTCCAAGCATTGGACAAATGCAACTAACTTAAGCCACAACTGCTTCACTATTCGTTTTAGGAATCGTCTTATCTCGACCAGACAATGCGTTTTTGACGAGTTTGAGAAATTTTCACAGCAACTAGTCGGATCGACGAAAATCGATTTGTTTTATGATGTTTGGGTTGGAGAAAAGTATTTAGAACTTTTTGGAAAGTTTCGTCCAACTATTTGATCTTTGACCATTTCTAACCATACTTCTACCTTTAAGGCGTATAAGGCTTAATAGTCCAATTTCTAAACATTGCCATATTAACCTAAGTCGAGCTGTATTCAATCTACTAATGCTTTTATTCACTTCTCTTAACTGGAAAGATCATTTTCCACCTATTCACGAGTTTTTGGAAACATTGGACAAATGCAACTAACTTGAGCCACAACTGCTTCACTGTTCGTTTTAGGAATCGTCTTATCTCGACCAGACAATGCGTTTTTGACGAGTTTGAGAAAACTTCACAGCAACTCGTCCGATCGACAAAAATCGATTTGTTCTATGATGTCTGGATGGGGGAGAAGTATTTAGAACTGTTTGGAAAGTTTCGTCCAACTGTTTTGTCTTTGATTTTTTCTAACCATACTTTTAGCTTTAAGGCGTATAAGGCTTAAAAGTCCAATTTCTAAACATTGCCATATTTTCCGAAGTCCAGCATAAATCAATCTACTAATGGTTTTATTCACTTCTCTGTGCCGGAAAGATCATTTTACACCTATCATCGAGTTTTTGCAAACATTGGACTAATGCAACAACTTGAGGCACAACTGCTTCAATGTTCGTTTTAGGAATCGTCTTATCTCGACCAGACAATGCGTTTTTGACGAGTTTGAGAAATTTTCACAACAGCTTGTCGGATGGACGAAAATCGATTTTTTTATGATGTTTGGGTTGGGTAGAAGTATTTAGAACTGTTTGGAAAGTTTCGTCCATTTATTTGGTCTTTGACCATTTCTAAGCATACTTCTAGCTTTAAGGCGTATAAGGCTTAATAGTCCATATTCTAAATATTCCCATATTTTCCGAAGTCCAGCTGTAATCAATCTACTAATTCTTTTAATCACTTCTCTGAACCGAAAAGATCATTTTAGTCCTATTCTCGAGTTTTTCCAATTAATGGACAAATGCAACTAACTTGAACCACAACTGCTTCACTGTTCGTTTTAGGAATGGTCTTATCTCGACCAGATAATGCGTTTTTGACGAGTTTGAGAAATTTTCACAGCAACTAGTCGGATCGACGAAAATCGATTTGTTTTATTATGTTTGGGTTGGGGAAAAGTATTTAGAACTGTTTGGAAAGTTTCGTCTAACTGTTTGGTCTTTGACAATTTCTAACCATACTTCTAGCTTTAAGGCGTATAAGGCTTAATAGTATAATTTCTATACATTGCCATATTTTACGAAGTACTGATCGGATCAATGTTTTAATGCTTTTTTTGTCTTTTCTGAGTCGAGGAGATCATTTTACACCTATTCACGAGTTTTTGCAAACATCAGACAAATTCAACAAACTTTACCTACAACGGCTTCACAGTTCGTTTCACTAATCGTCTTATCTCGACGAGATAAAGCGTTTTTGACGTGTTAATGAAATTTTCACAGAAACTCTTCAAATCGACGAAAATCGATTTGTTTTATGATGTTTGGGTGGGGTAGAAGTATTTAGAACTATTTGGAAAGTTTTGTCAACCTATTCGGTCTTCGACCATTTCTAACCATACTTCTAGCTTTAAGGCGTATAAAGCTTAATATTCCAATTTCTAAACATTGCCATATTTTCCGAAGTACAGCTGTAATCAATCTACTAATGCTTTTATTCACTTCTCTGAGCCGGAAAGATCATTTTACACCTATTCTCGTGTTTTTGCAAACATTGGACAAATGCAACTAACTTGAGCCTCAACTGCTTCACTGTTCTTTTTAGGAATCGTCTTATCTCGACTAGACAATGCGTTTTTGACGAGTTTGAGAAAGTTTCACCGCAACTCGTCGGATGGACGAAAACCGATTAGTTTTATGATGTTTGTGTTGGGGATAAGTATTTAGAACTGTTCGGAAAGTTTCGTCCAACTATTTGGTCTTCGAACATTTTTAAACATACTTCTAGCTTTAAGGTGTATAAGGCTTAATTATCCAAATTCTAAACATTGCCATATTTTACGAAGTCCTGATCGGATCAATGTTTTAATGCTTTTATTGTCTTCTCTGACTCGAAGAGATCATTTTACACCTACTCACGAGTTTTAGCAAAAATCAGACAAATTCAACAAACTTTACCTAAAACGTCTTCACAGTTCGTTTCACTAATCGTCTTATCTCACCGTGATAAAGCGGTTTTGACGTGTTAGGGAAATATTCACAGAAACTCTTCAAATCGACGAAAATCGATTTGTTTTATGATGTTTGGGTTGGGGAGAAGTATTTAGAACTGTTTGGAAAGTTTTCTCCAACTATTTCCTCTTCGACCATTTCTAACATTACTTCTAGCTTTAAGGCGTATAAAGCTTAATAGTCCAAATTCTAAACATTGCCATATTTTACGATGTACAGCTGTAATCAATCTACTAATGCTTTTATTGTCTTCTCTGACACGAAAAGACCATTTTACACCTATTCTCGAGTTTTTGCAAACATTGGACAAATGCAACTAACTTGAGCCACAACTGCTTCACTGTTCGTTTTAGGAATCGTCTTATCTCGTCCAGACAATGCGTTTTTGAGAAGTTTGAGAAATTTTCACAGCAACTCGTCGGATCGACGAAAATCGATTTGTTTTATGATGTTTGGGTTGGGGAGAAGTATTTAGAACTGTTTGGGAAGTTTCGTTCAACTATTTGGTCTTCGACCATTTCTAACCATACTTCTAGCTTTAAGGCGTGTTAGGCTTATATGTCCAATTTCTAAACATTGCCATATTTTCCGACGTACAGCTGTAATCAATCTACTAATGCTTTTATTCACTTCTCTGACCCGAAAAGACTATTTTATACCTATTCTCGAGTTTTTGCAAACATTGGAGAAATGCAACTAACTTGAGCCACAACTGCTTCACTGTTCGTTTTAAGAATCGTCTTATCTCGAAGAGATAAAACGTTTATGGCGAAGTTGAGAAATCTTCACAGCAACTCGTCGAATCAACGAAAATCGATTTGTTTTATGAATTTTGGGTGGAGGAGAAGTATTTAGAACTGTTTGGAAAGTTTCGTCCAACTAGTTCGACTTTGACCATTTCTAACTATACTTCTAGCTTTAAGGTGTGTAAGGCTTAATAGTCGAATTTCTATACATTGACATATTTTACGAAGTACTGATCAGATCAATGTTTTAATGCTTTTTTTGTCTTTTCTGAGTTGAGGAGATCATTTTACACGTATTCACGAGTTTTTGCAAACATCAGAAAAATTCAACAAACTTTACCAACAACGACTTCACAGTTCGTTTCACTAATCGTCTTATCTCGACGAGATAAAGCGTTTTTGAAGTGTTAGCGATATTTTATCAGAAACTCTTCAAATCAACGAAAATCGATTTGTTTTATGATGTTTGGGTTGGGGAGAAGTTTATAGAGATGTTTGGAATGTTTTGTCCAACTATTTCGTCTTTGACCATTTCTAACCATACTTCTTGCTTTAAGACGTATAAGACTTAATAGTCCAAATTCTAAACACTGCCATATTTTACGAAATACTAATCGGATCAATGTTTTAATGCTATTTTTTCTTTCTAAGTCGAGGAGATTATTTTACACCTATTCACGAGTTTTTGCAATCATCCGACAATTTCAACAAACTTTACCAAGAACGGCTTCACAGTTCGTTTCACTAATCGTCTTATCTCGACGAGATAAAGCGTTTTTGACGTGTTAGCGATATTTTATAAGAAACTCTTCAAATGGACGAAAATCGATTTGTTTTATGATGTTTGGGTGGGGGAGAAATATTTAGAACTGTTTGGAAAGTTTTGTCCAACTATTTCTTCTTTGACCATTTCTAACCATACTTCTAACTTTAAGGCGTATAAGACATAATTGTCCAATTTCTAAACATTACCATATTTTACGAAGTCCAGCTGTAATCAATCTACTAATGCTTTTATTCACTTCTCTGACACGAAAAGATTATTTTACACCTATTCTCGACTTTTTGCAAACAATGGACAAATGCAACTAACGTAAGCCACAACTGCTTCACTGTTCGATTTAGGAACCGTCTTATCTCGATCGGACAATGCGTTTTTGACGAGTTTGAGAAATTTTCACAGCAACTCGTCGGAACGACGAAAATCGATTTGTTTTATGATGTTTGGGTGGGGGAGAAGTATTTAGAACTGTTTGGAAAGTTTTGTCCAACTATTTGGTCTTCGACCATTTCTAACCATTCTTCTAGCTTTAAGGCGTATAAAGCTTAATAGTCCAATTTCTAAACATTGCCATATTTTCCGAAGTACAGCTGTAATCAATCTACTAATGCTTTTATTCACTTCTCTGACCGGAAAACATCATTTTACACCTATTCTCGAGTTTTCGCAAACATTGGAGAAATGCAACTAACTTGTGCCACATCTACTTCACTGTTCGTTTTAAGAATCGTCTTATCTCGTCCAGACAAAGCGTTTTTGAGGAGTTTGAGAAATTTTCACAGCAACTCGTCAGATCGACGAAAATCGATTTGTTTTATGATGTTTGGGTGGGTGAGAAGTATTTAGAACTATTTGGAAAGTTTGTCTAACTATTTGGTCTTTGACACTTTCTAACCATACTTCTAGCTTTAAGGCGTATAAGGCTTAATAGTCCAATTTCTAAACATTGCTATATTTTCCGAAGTACAGCTGTAATCAATCTACTAATGCTTTTATTCATTTCTCTGAACTGGAAAGATCATTTTACACCTATTCTCGAGTTTTTCCAAGCATTTGACAAAAGCAATATACTTGAGCCACAACTGCTTCACTGTTCGTTTTAGGAATCGTCTTATCTCGACGAGATAAAGCGTTTATGGCGAAGTTGAGAAATCTTCACAACAACTCGTCGAATCAACGAAAATCGATTTGTTTTAAGATGTTTGTGCGGAGGAGAAGAATTTAGAACTATTTGGAAAGTTTCGTACCACTATTTGGTCTTCGACCAATTCTACCCATACTTGTAGCTTTTAGCCGTATAAGGCTTATATGTCCAATTTCTAAACATTGCCATATTTTCCGAAGTACAACTGTAATCAATCTATTAATGCTTTTATTCTCTTCTCTGATCCGAAAAGATCATTTTACAGCTATTGACGAGTTTTGGCAAGCATTCGAAAAATGCAACTAACTTGAGCCACAGCTGCTCCATTGTTCCTTTCTCTAATCGTCTCATCTCGACCAGACAAAGCGTTTTTGAGGAGTTTGAGAAATTTTCACAGCAACTCGTCGAATCGACGAAAATCGATTTGTTTTATGATGTTTGGGTGGGGAAGAAGTATTTAGAACTGTTTTAAAGTTTCGTCCAAGTATTTCGTCTTCTACCAATTCTAACCATCCTTCTAGCTTTTAGGCGTATAAGGCTTAAATGTCCAATTTCTAAACATTGCCATATTTTACAAAGTACAGCTGTAATCAATCTACTAATGCTTTTATTGTCTTCTCTGATCCAAAAAGATCACTTTACACCCATTCATAATTTTTCTTCGGAAAATATGGCAATGTATAAAAATTGGACATATAGGCCTTATACGGCTAAAAGCCACAAGTATGCTTAGAATTGGCCAAACCCAAATGGGTGTGCAAAACTTTCCAAATAGTTATTAACAGTTCTCCTCCACCGAAAAATCATAAAACAAATCGATTTTCGTCGATTTGACGAGTTGCTGTGAAAAGTTCTGAAACTCGTCAAAAACGCTTTGTCTGGTCGAGATGAGACGATTAGAGAAAAGAACAATGGAGCAGTTATGGCTCAAGTTAGTTGCATTTGTCGAATGTTTAAAAAAACTCGTGAATGGGTGTAAAATGATCTTTTCGTGTCAGAGAAGACAATAATAGCATTAGTAGATTCATTACAGCTTTACTTCGGAAAATATGTCAATGTTTAGAAATTGGACTTATACGCCTAAAAGCTAGAAGTATGGTTAGAATTTGGTAGAAAACCAAATAGTTGGACGAAACTTTCCAAATAGTTCTAAATAGTTCTTCCCCACCCAAACATCATAAAACAAATCGATTTTCGTTGATTCGACGAGTGGTTGTGAAAATTTCTCAAACTCGTTCAAAAACGCTTTATCTCGTCGATATAAAACGATTAGTCAAACTAACAGTGAAGCTGTTGTAGGTAAAGTTTGTTGGATTTGTCGAATGTTTGCAAAAACTCGTGAATAGGTGTAAAACTATCCTTTCGTGTCAGACAAGACAATAAAAGCATTAAAACACTGATTCGATCAGTACTTCAGAAAATATGGCAATATATAAAAATTGGACATATAAACCTTATACGGCTAAAAGCCACAATTATGGTTAGAATTGGTCGAAGACCAAATAGGTGTACGAAACTTTCTAAACAGTTCTAAATTGTTGTCCCCCGCCCAAACATCTTAAAACTTACCAATTTTCATCGATTCGACGAATTGCTGTGAAAATTTCTCAAATTCGGCAAAAACGCTCTGTCTCGTCGAGATGAGACGATTAGAGAAACGAATAGTGAAGCAGTTGTGGCTCAAGTTAGTTGCATTTGTCCAATGTTTGCAAGAACTCGAGAATAAGTCTAAAATGATCTTTTCGGGCAGAGACGACAATAAAAGCATTAGTAGATTGATTACAGCTGTACTTCGGAAAATATGGCAATGTTTAGAAATTGGACAATTAAGCCTTATACGTCTAAAAGCCAGAGGTATGGTTAGAATTGGTAGAAAACCAAATAGTTGTACAAAACTTTTCAAATAGTTCTAAAAATTTCTTCCCCACCCAAACATCATCAAACAAATCGATTTTCGTCGATTCGACGAGTTGCTGTGAAAATTTCTCAAACTCGTCAAAAACGCTTTATCTCGTCGTGATAAGATGATTGTGAAAGGAACAGTGAAGCAGTTGTAGGTAAAGTTTGTTGGATTTGTTGAAGGTTTGCAAAAACTCGTGAATAGGTGTAAAATGATCTTTTCGGGTCAGAGAAGACAATAAAAGCATTAAAACCTTGATTCGATCAGTACTTCGGAATATATGGCAATGTTTCGAAATTAGACATATAAGTCTTATGCGGCTAAGAGCCACAAGCATGGTTAGAATTGGTCGAAGACCAAATTGGTGTACGAAACTTTCCAAATAGTTCTAAATTGTCCTCCTCCTCCCAAATATCATAAAAAAAAATTGATTTTCGTCGATTCGACGAGTTTCTGTGAAAGTTTCTCAAACTTGTCAAAAACACTTTGTCTCGTCGAGATGAGGCGATTAGAGGAACGAACAGTGAAGCAGTTGTGGCTCAAGTTAGTTGCTTTTGTCGAAAGTTTGCCAAAACTCGTGAATGGGTGTAAAATGATCTTTTCGCTTTGGAAAAGAGAATATAAGTTTTAGTTGATTGATTCGAGCTGTACTTTGGAAAATACGGCAATGTTTAGAAATTGGACAATTAAGCCTTATACGGCTAAAAGCCAGAAGTATGGTTAGAATTAGTCGAAGACCAAATAGGTGTACGAAACTTTCCAAATAGTTCTAAATTGTTCTTCTCCACCCAAACATAAAATAAACCGATTTTCGTCGATTCGACGAGTTGCTTTGAAAATTTCCCAATCTGGTCAAAAACGCTCTATCTCGTCGAGGTAAGACGATTAGTGAAACGAACAGTGAAGCAGTTGTGGCTTAAGTTAATTTGCATTTGTCGAATGTTTGCTAAAATTCGCATCCAGTCCCATTAGATCACATCACATCTCATCACATCACATCACAGGACATCACATCAGATCATATCACATGATATGACATCACATGACATTACATTGAATGTCATCAAATTACTCCACATGAAAAGACATGACATAACATGACATGCAATCATATGACATGACATCACATGACATGACATCGCATGACATCCTATGAAATGACATTACATGAGATGACATCACATGACATGACATGACATCAAATCACATGAAATGACATAAAATTATATGACAAGAACTGACTCCACATCACATGACATTATATGAAAACACATAAAATCACATGACATTACATGTCATGACTTCACACGACATGACATCATATCACACGACAACACATGACATGACATGACATGATATCACATGAAATCACATGAATAACATCACTTCACATCACATCACATTACAACCTTACAAATCACATGACATTACATGTCATGACTTCACACGACATGACATCATATCACACGACAACACATGACATGACATGACATGATATCACATGAAATCACATGAATAACATCACTTCACATCACATCACATTACAACCTTACAAATCACATAACATTGCATCACATCACATGACGTCACATCATGTCCCAAGACATCACATCACATCTCATCAATTCAAATGATATCAAATGACATGACATGACATCACATAACATTACATTACATTACATCACTTGAAATGACATGACATGACATAATATGACATGTCGTCACATGACATCACATGACATCACATGGCATCACACGACATCATATCACATCACATCACATCACATCACATCACTGCAGATGACATCACATGGCATGATATGACATGACATGACATGACATGACATCATATGACATGATATCACATCACATGAGATGCAATGAAATGACATGACATCACATGAAAAGAAATAATACGACAAGACATCACATCACATGACGTCATATCACATCACATCATATGACATGACATGGCATAACATGACATCACGTGACTTGACATGACATCACATGTGACATCATATGACATGACATGACATCACGTCACATCACATCACATGACAATATGACCTGACATGACGTAACATGACAGGACATCACATGACTTCACATGACATGGCATGACACGACATGACCTGACATCACATCACATCACATGATATGACACTACGTCACATCACATGACATGATATCAAATCACATATCAGATCACCTGAAATGACATCACATAACATCACATGACATCATATAGCATCACATGACATCACATGACATCACATGACAAGACATGACATTACATCACATCACATCACATGACAGGACATGAAATGACATCACATCACATCACATCTCGACGAGATAAAGCGTTTTTTAAAGGTTTGAAAATTTTCTGAGCAACTGCTCTAATCGACGAAATTCAATTTGTTTAATGATGTTTAGGTGGAAAGGAATATTTTAAAAGCATTGCAAAAGTTTCTAACACCTATTTGCTTTTCACCCTATTCTAGGCATACTTATAACATTTAGGGGTATAAGGATAAGAAGCCCATTTCTTAACATTGCCATATTTTCAGAAATACTGCTCCAATCAATCAACTAGTGATTTTATTCTCCTCTCTGACCCCAAAAATATCATGTCATGTCATGTGTTAATAATCATAAGCCAAAAAGCGATGTGTTTGGTTAGAAATGGGTTACAAACTAAAGAGATGTTCAAAACTTTCCCAATGCTTCTGAAATGTTATTTTCCAGCCAAACTTCATAAAACAAATCGAATTTCGTCGATTTCACGAACTCACTTCTGAACATTGCCATATTTTTAGAAATGCTGCTACAATCAATCAACTAATGGTTTTATTCTCTTCCATGACGCTAAAAGACATTTTTAAAACCATTAGCGAGGTATGGCAAACATTTGACAAATGCAACTAACTGAATCCACAACTCTTTCGCTGTTCGTTTCTCTAATCGTCATACCTGGAAAAGATAAAGCGTTTTTAACGAGTTTGAAATATTTTCACAGCAACTCGCGGAATCGACAAAATTTGATTTCTTTTAAGATGTTTGAGAGGAAAAGAAGATTTTAGAAGCATTGGGAAAGTTTCGCACACCTATTTGGTTTTCACCCAATTCTAACCATACTTATGGCTTTTAGGCGATAATATGTCATGTCATGTCATGTCACGTCATGCCTATTTCTAAACATTGCCATATTTTATGAAGTACTGTTTCAATCAATCAACTAATGTTTATATTTTCTTTTCTGACAAAAAAAGATCATTTTACTACCATTGGCGAGGATTCGCAATCATTCGACAAATGAAACTAACTGAAGCCACAACTCTTTCACTGTCCGTTTCACTAAACGTATTATCTTGACGAGATAAAGGATTTTTTACGTGTTAGTAAAATTTTCACAACAACTCGTCGAATCGTCGGAATTCGATTTGTTTCATGATGTTTGGTTGGAAACGAACATTTTAGAAGCATTGCGAAAGTTTATCACGCCTATTTGGTTTCCACCCTATTCTAACCATACTTATGGCTTTTAGGGATATAAGGATAAAGGAGCTCATTTATCATGTTTCCTTCATTCGACGAGTAGCTGTGAAAATTTTTAAATTTCGTACAAAATCCTTTCTGTCGGCGAGATAATACGATTAGTAAAACAAATTGTGAAGCAGTTGCGCCTTCAGTTAGTTGCATTTGTCGACAATTTGCGAAACCTCGGCAATGGTTGTAAAATGTTTTTTTCGGGTCAGAGAAGAGAATAAAAGCATTAGTTGATTAATTGGAGCTGTACTTCAGAAAATATCGCTTTGTTTAGAAATTGGGATCTTAACCTTTTTAGCCTAAAAGCCATAAGTATGGTTAGAATTGGGTAAAATTCAAATACGTGTGCAAAACATTCCCAATTCTTTTAAAATTTCCTTTTCCAGTCAAACATTATAAAACGAATTGAATTTCGTCGATTAGACATATTGCTGTGAAAATTTTTCAAACTCTTACAAAACGCTTCATCTCGTTGAGAAAAGACGATGATTGAAACGAACAGTGAAATAATTGCGGCTTCAGTTAATTGAAATTGTCGGATATCTTCCATACCTCGCCAATGCTTTTCAAATGATCTTTTTGGGGTCAGAGAAGACAATAAAATTACTAGTTAATTGATTCGAGCAGTATTTCTGAAAATATGTCAATGTTAAGAAATGGGCTTCTTTATCCTTATACCCCTAAATGTTATAAATATGCCTACAATAGGGTGAAAAGCAAATAGGTGTTTGAAACTTTTGCAATGCTTTTAAAATATTCTTTTCCACCCAAAAATCATAAAATAAATTGAATTTCGTCTATTTGACGAGTTGCTGTTAAAATTTTCAAACCTTTAAAAAACGCTTTATCTCCACGAGATAAGAGAATTAAAGAAATGTGCAGTGAAAGAGTTGGAGCTTGAGTCAATTGCATTTGTCGGATGTTTGCCAAACCTCGCCAATGGTTGTAAAATTATCTTTCCGGGTCAGAGAAGAGAATAAAAGCTTTAGTTCAATCTCGCTTCTTAGGCGTTAAACGCCTAAAAGCCATAAGTAGGATTAGAATTGAATCAGGACCAAATCGGTGTACCAAACTTTTCCAACGCCTTTTAAATATTGTTTTCCACCCAAACATCATAAAACAAATCGAATTTGGTCGATTCGACAAGTTGCTGTGAAAATTTTTCAACCGCTTTATCTCGTCGAGATAAGATGATTAGCGAAACGCACAGTGAAACTAGTGAAGCTGCAGTTAGTTACACTTATCGAATGATTGCCAAACGTCGCTAATAGTTCTAAATTGATGTTTTCGCTCAGAGATTAGAATAAAATCAATAGTTCATTGATTGGAGCAGTGATTTAGAAGATATGCCAATGTTTAGAAATTGCCTCTTAGGCTTTATACGCCTAAAAGCCATAAGTACGGTTAGATCAAAACCAAATAGGTTTGCCAAACTTTTCCAACGCTTCTAAAATGTTGTGTTCCACTCAAACAGCGTAAAAGAAATCGAAATGAGTACTTTACCAGGTGTAGATATGATAATTGGTTAAACGAACCGTGAAAGTGATTGAGCTGCAGTTAGTTACACCTTTGGAATCTTTTCGAAAGTCAACCAAGGGATCGCAAATAATATTTTTGGGTGAGAGATGATAATAAGATCAGAAGTTCATTGATTGGAGCTTTTGTTGAGAAAATATGCTAATGTTTAGAAATTTGCCTCTTGAGGGTTATACGCCTAAAATCTATTCTAAGGCGTACAATTGTTTAAAAATGAAATATTCCTGAGAAACATTCTCAAGGCATCTAAAATGTTGTATTCCACTCAACTTCATAAAACAAATTAAATTTGATAAGTTCAACAAGTTGATGTTTTGCACAAATTTTTCAAGTCGAAAAAACCTTTTATCAGTTTGATGTTTGAGAAATATGAGAGATTGGAGATATTGAGGTAGATGAACGATCTTTAAGCTCGATACTCAGAAAATGATTTCTGAGTCCCAGACGGGGATCGAACCCGCAACCTTCTGATGACCGGTTAGACGCTCTAACCGGTCATCAGAAGGTTGCGGCTTCGATCCCCGTCTGGGACTCAGAAATCGTTTTCTGAGTATCGAGCTTGAAGATCGTTCATCTACCTCAAAACCTTTTATCTTGTCGAGATAAGATGAGTTGTAAAACGAAAAGTGAAACTGCTGGGGCTGCAGTTAGTTTCACTTATCGAATCTTTCCCATATTTCGTCAATGGTTTTAAAATTATGTTTTTGGGTCAGAGATGATATTTAAATTAAAAGTTCATATATTGGAGCACTTTCTGAGAAAATATCTTGATGTTTAGAAATTAGCGTCTTAGGCGTTTTTGCTGCAAAGGCATTATGTGGGTTAGAGTTGGGTCAAAACCAGTTAAAATTGATGTTACGTCCGTCTTGAACTTTTACACATGTAATTTGACTGCAGACAAGTGAGTTAAGTGCTATCACCATACAATTTTTCCCTTCATTATGTCTAAGTTTGCTTTCACGTCCTTCATTAAAGTCAATGCAAACTTTTTGACTAGCGTTAATTATTCATTTCAAGAACTTAACAACGTTATCATATACCTAGCAGCACATCATCTTGGCAAAACTAACAACAACTTCATTCTTTGTTTCAAGATACTGAACAAGCTCATTCAGGCTAATCATTTATATGTTTCAGGCAAAACACTAAGTATATGGTTAAAAACATTTCATTCTGAGATATACCTTGCAGACGTAATGAAGCTTCTTTTGCTTTCATAAAAATGTTTAGTGAACCAATTCTTAAACTCTTTGCTTCGATAATACTAGCACAACGGCTTGGCTTAGTATAGATAATACAGGCATATCGGTTTGGTTCAATAATAATGACAATACCTGCATAACGGCTTGTTTCAATCATGTTTCAATATTTAGTTTTTGGTACAGATTGGTGACCTTTCACGCAAAGGGCGTCTTGCAAGTTTGATCAGCGCAAACACAATGGTTCCGTTGATATACATACGTAACGAGAATCTCGCCAAAATATTGGTCAGTCGACATACGACGGCTTGGTAAACAAAAAAAACCAGTCTAAGACATATTTTCAAAAATAATATATTAATAAATTTGAAACGTACGACCACCCGCTCCAACCGAGATTCGCTACCTTTCCTTCACATTCCGTAACGTCTTCCCTCGTACCCGTAACTTATTTGGCTATTACATGACTGTCACAATCCCAGCCACCCACACCAAGTCTCTTGCAAAGTGCTGCTTTGACCTTCTATAAAAGGGTCAGCTGATACAAAAACTGTATCGAAAGATAACCATGACAGCTTGGTTCAAAAAGGTCTGAAAACGAACTAAGAGTTAACCAATCAGACAAAAGTCACCTTTATTCACCTTAACACGGTATGAAATAGTGTTAGGGCGTCTATTCCTAATTTTTCGATAAACCAAACATGTAAACTGAAAATCTTTATCCGGCATAATGAGGAAATCCACATTTCCGACAGTAAATAGATAATTGTGCTGGCTTTGTTTTTTTGAAATAGAGAACACATAAAGGCAGTGTAGTGCCGAATTAGAGGAGATCGAGATATGGACCTATGGTGAACGGCTCTTTCCCAGAATAATTAGCAAATGGAGCCGAATTCAAAACAACGTCAACTTTTACTTTTCTCGGTGTGCTTCTACTCATCTGTTACTTAAAGTCTCTCTCAGTTGTTTACAGATCAAACTCTCACACCCCTCCTTCGAAATAAATGTGTTGCGGCAAAATCCCTTTGCCACTGACATTTCACTAATATTAAAAAAAAACAAAACAGGAGTGCTATATTAGATTTAAAACACAAGTTCTAGATCTGGGGAAGCGATAACTGCAAGTTTTTTAAATCACTTTAAAAACTTTAAAAATTTGAGGAGAAAAAGTAAGGGCATTTTTTTATCACATTTAAAGTACGATGCAGTTACGCATTGTTTTCCATTGTGTTTCTCCTCATGAATTATTTAGAAGTTTTTGAATTGCTTTCATAAAAAACTTATATGATACGCGAGCTCAGATCGGTTGATACTTGCATTTGGATTAGAGTATCCAAACACGGAAAATTTTCTGCCAAAAAAGCACTGAAGCTTCTGCTGCACGTTTTGTCATTATTTTATGATGGATTTTAGTTCAGTGTTGGATCCAGGATTATTTTAAAAGGGAGGTTCAACATTCTGAAAGGGGAGGATGGACGAGCGCCTAAGAGAGAGAAATCTTTGGGGGCTGTGGTATGCCCTCCGGAAATGTTTTAATTTTCTAATGCTAATGCTCTAAAACACTATTTCCTGCATTTTGAGGGCAGTATTACGACAAAATGTGATCACAAAGTTACTTTTATAGGCTATTTCATCATCATACACTGCAATTGACAAAAGTGATTTTCAATTACTCTTTCAATTCTTCCTTTCAAATCACTCTGTGACAAAGTAACCTTTTACTGCTTAAATTAGCCCACCAATATGAATGTTTAAAGTGTGTTAGTACACAATTTTAATCAGTAACCCTGACCTGATTTCCAAAATTATGAAACCCAACTAAATCGTGTTGTAAACATTCAAAATAAAGTACATAACAGTTTCAGTAGAGGATGGATCTTATCCCCTCTCCTCGATATAAGACCTCTAGATAGACTTAGATTGAGTAATATTTGAAGTTTAAACATAGAAGTAAATCACATGCTTTCAAGATAACTCTAATGGAATTAAATACAAAATCCTTTTTGTTCAAATATATCCCCAAAGAGGGGGTTGCAACTCCAGTAACCCACCACTGATTCCGCCAGTGTAGTTGGCTTAGTACTGTGATTAGAACACTTGAAAGACTTGAATGACGAATAGCCAAAAATCACTCTCCTTTTTTTTGTTTTCCATTTATTACATCTTTCTCATTTCACTAGGTACGTTGAAGAGGGTTCACTTTGTTGAGTAAGATGCGATCCTAAGCTTTTCGCTGATTGGTAGTTGATAATATGTGCAAGAACTACTCTATTCACCACACGGTATTTTATAAAATAAATACCAAACGGCCTTTCCGTGTTTAGATGTTGTGGTCCAAACTAGTGTGATATTGCTAGACATAAGAAAAAGCGTAAAGAAAAACATGAGCCGCTATTGAAGTTTATTTAACATTTCACTTTTCTAGCGATCTTACGATATTCTCAAGCCTAGCAATACCTTGCATGTTGGGATCACAGTGTCCAAACACGGACATCCATTTGATAGTTCTTAAACCATCGACTCTCTTCTTTCTAAAGAGTAAAGAAAGTTAGAAGAACTTACATCATGCTTTTGATCTCTGGCGTATCAGGCGACTGAGGTTCTAATGTTATACTCTGTTATTCAGGATACGTTTGGTTTTATGAATTATCAGTCAGAAGATAGTTTTGATAAAAACCATCGTTCACAGAATTCAGAAACTCAGATTAGAGAACTAGTTAAAGTTTTAATTGCTGGGTAATACAAATAGTTTAAAATAGGTGAGTTTTATCTTTTCTGTTACGATTAGAAAAACTAGATGATTGGTTGCTATAGCAGATGAAGAGACAGTTGAAGTAAATAGATTGTAAAAGTCTTAATGTTTCGGTCACTGGAAGAGTTCATTTTTTAAATGAGTTCACTTTCCGGATAAGAACATCAATCTGAGAAGAGGCGGAGGCCAAATTACAAAAGTCACTAAACGACGATAGGATAGTCTGTTCGCTTACAGTGTGGCAGAATGCTTGACAGACAAGAGAGTGAAATATTATTTCCTGTGTAAATTAAAATGACCATATAATCGGAGATCCTGACCTGCAAATGTTGGCATGTTTTACCAAGATACAGCAAGTCTCGGTGTCGGTACCATAATTAAAAGAAGTGTGACCAGTTTTATGGGTACAAGCTCTTTAAGCCGGAAAAAGTTGGATAAGCTGCTAACAGATCGAAAAATAACTTGGAGCTTAATATCAATATAGACCGACAAAAACAATCTGACAAGCTTATGAAGTTTTTTTAGGGACAAAATGTCGAAAACAAATAAAACAATAACATCAACAATAAATATACATTGATGATAAATAAATCAATGTTATTTAAAAAAAAGGAATTCCTACGCAATATATATAAAAGATAATTCAAAATATATAAAAGATGAGGAAACCGAAGTAGTTTGACGTACCGGAAGTAGAAACTTCAAAGCAATCTTATGGTGTGCTTACCCCGTCAGGCGTGCGCGAGTATGCAATGGCTGAAATATGGCTTCCTAATGTTGAAGCCTTTTTTACAGGGATAATTGATTTGATAAGAAATGCTGAGCAAAATAGGGACAACTGGGAGTTACCAGATTTTTATTGTAGAAGACTGGAAGAATATGAGCGAACGTTGTATGTTTTAAGAGAAAGAATCTCTGAGTCAGTCCCTAGCAAACATTCGTTAATCAACAACTTACAGCTGCTCATAAATCATATTAATCTATTACACAGGCACTTCGAAAACATAGCAGAAAATTTGGAAAGAAATTCTAAAGTCCAGCAGTGGGAGCGTTTAATTGTCACAATCGAAAGAGATGGGTTGGTGAGTTCTGTTCAGTGTTTAAGTAATATTTCTTTAATTAAGGCGCTGTTACACTGTGCAATCTTTCGTGCAACTTGTCTCGCAATCCATATTTAGAAGCACGTTAAGATGGGTAAAAGCTGGCGTGCCATAATTTAGGTCAATGTCTTGAGTTTCAGTGGGAATACTTTCTTGCTTAACATACTCTCAGATCAGAATATTCTTAAATTACTCTCGAAAACATGCCTCAAAGTATTTTCTGGTGAATAAAAGCTTCAGCCTTTGAATGATTTCAATAGTGTTATCGGGTCAGAGATTGAATCCTTTCGACTCTTAAATTCCTCGCTGTCTATAAATTTCGGTGTCAATCCTGTGATTCATTGTATGGTGGTGAGACTTCTAGCCTTTTACACAAACCCGTTTGTTAACAGATAGCTGTTTCCCTCTCACTGTAAAACAACATTATCTTGTAAATAAACATCAATAATCATCCTCCAGGTATTATGAAACGAAAACTTGTTTGTCAGGCGTTTTATCAAATCACAAGAATCCTGGTCACCCTACTTCTTTTAACGACTATTTGATTTTAAATTCCTGTCCTACTAATTTTGAAGTTCTTTGAAGAGAAAGCCTCCTCGTTTTTTAGATTAAATCTTCTTATAACTTTTTAAAATCCGATGCATTCCTTTATCCTTATTTTAATTTCATGTGTGGCATTTCTTTGTTTATTTTAGATGTTCGTCAACGACTCCCTCATTCTTTTCAAATCAAATTTATGTATGTCGACTATGATAAAACACTAGCCTTTCTTGATGTCAAATTCAATCTCTTCAATGGTTCATCTAGCCCCTCCGTTTACCGTAAACCCCCTTTTACACGTTCGTTAATTGATTTTGAAAGTTTTCTTCCTGTTGTGTATTATACGAAAATTCTTATTTATATTCTTACTCGTAGTATATTACTTTTGATGAAGAAGTTGTTAAATTTGTGGCGTTTATGTTCCTAAATGGACGTCCCAACAGATTTACGGAGAAGTGAATCTGCACTTTTGTACACAAAATGTTTTTCCCTTTGGTTAAGACTCCCACCATGCCAAAATACAGGCTTTCATTTGTCATGCCATTTAGTTACAGTAATCATACTTTTAAAAGTTTGCCAGAAGCTTGTATGAAGTTTTTTGTAATTGATGCTGCAATGGGATTTCCTCAGGGTACCCTCTTTGGGAACATCCTTTCATTTCACGCGTAAAATTGGATAAATAAATATCCACCTTAATTTATACCCGTGCATTTGTTGCCGTCCTTATGTTGATTATTTTTTCATACTCCTCCGCTCACGTAAGCACATTATTTTTTCATTTCATAATTCTCCAATTCACAAGTGAAATCAAATAGAATAAAGGTTTGTCATTTCTCGATATCGATGTCCAACGCTCCGACCAAGGTTCTTCAATTTCCGTTGACTGCAAACCCTTGCTCACCGCTGACCGGCATATTTAATAACTTTGACAGTTTGGATCCTATTTTACACAAGAAATGCCTAATTTTTACTAGACTATTTTGGTATTTTTACTTGTCATTCTCCTGTCAGATTTTTTATGGCAAACTTGAAAAATTTAAGAAAATCGTGATCTTTAATGATTCCAAGGATAATCAGTTTTAAACAAATGCGTTAGAATCTTTCTCGACAAAATCTTTTGTCTACCATTAAAAACGTTACAACAATGCAGGCGAGTCTTTTTTTCTACTTCCTTTCTCTGGTTTTCACACGCTACAGGTCCGACGTTTATCAAAATTTACGCCAAGCCCATCTGCATGTTCAACTTGGTGTACTGTAGTTCTACAATCGGTTCAGCGCCTATCACGTTTTTCTCGTTTCAAATATCGCGTTACTTACAAGTTGTGTACCAATTTCGGGGTCAATGAAGTAATGCGTTGTATGGTGGTGAGAAACCCATCGATGAAACGTTAGTCATTTAATATGTTTAAAATTCTTCTGGCATTTTTTTTTTTTTTTTACTCAATTGTAACTGATACGGTGATATTTCGTACAGTTTGCTGGCAGGGCCGTCGTTGGGCCAGGGCTTACGGGGATTCAGTGCCGAATTCTTCTGATGAGCCCCAAAGGGTTCAAGAAGTGATATGACGTAATGTTGCAGCCAGGAGTTTCTCACTTTCTCTCCCAAATACTGCTAAGGGCCTAACGCTAAGGGCAAGATTATTAAAATATATATTAAGGCTATGTTATCTTTTAGCTTTCAAGTTATTTACGGATGCAACAATTGATAGATTTGCCAAATTAAAAGACAAGCGCTACACATCGATGCATCCGACGTTACAGTACAGATAGAAAAATCATTGAACTTTTGAGAATGCTCTACAAATAAAAAAACATTGACTTTTACTGAAGACTACATTACATATTCAATTGGACAGTGGTTAGATCTTGCTTGGAGTCGTTCAAAGACAGTAAAATAAAATGCCTCCTTCCCTCCAGTTGTCTAGTAGGGTCACCTTGAGAAAGTGTCACCAATATGCAGGTCTCGAGACAATTTTCAATAAGATTTAAAGGACCAGTCTTAATTAAATCCAATGAGGAAGAAATTGTAAAGCATTAAGCTTTTTTCTCGTTCTAGAAAACTAAAAAATTTCCTATTTCCATGTGATACAAGTTTACTTACAAATTTAGTCTTTAATAGAAAGCTTGATAAGTTCAATAAAGCCTTATGGTTTTTCATCAAGCTTCTTTGCCGCTAATTATTGATCACCTTGTTAGAATTATTGTAATATACGAAAAGCCAGTGAAATCAAATCCACACTTCTCAGGGGACTGAGCCCTGAATCGGTTTAAACTCTAGTTACGTCCCTGTTTGCTGGAGATTGTAGTTTGTATCAAAATTACGACTTTCATCTCGACAATCGACCGTGGATATCATCAAATTCGGACTTCTGAATACCAAGGTGTTTCATCCTTCACTGATAAGCCAACATCTAATAACTGTTTATCAAGGGATTTTTTACAATTTTTCGATATTAAGTTCTTATTATCCTAATTTTTCAGCTCTTTTAAGAGAAAGCCTACTTATTTCTAAGGTTAAACCTTTCAACTGTAACATCCAATCCATTCCTTTGTCCTTATTTTAATTTCTTCTTTGGCCTTTCTCAGGGTCTTCTAACCTTGACGCTGTGATACTTTTGATGATTAATTAACTTCCTTGACGCCTTTATAGACATTTATATTTTTGTAATTAGCCTTAAGTTTAATCCTTATCATACTCTGAGCATAATGTAAGTTACACAACGAAACGTCAGTCAAATATTTTGATGCAAACTTTTCCCATGTATTCTTCAAATAATTTAATAAGCATTAATTTTATCTGACATGATTACGTTTGCCAGTTACTACATCAGTTGCTACGATTGTAAGAATGCGTGTGTTCCGATTAACGATCGAATCAATGTAATAGAGTATACTTAGTTTATGGTGGTTCACTATAATTGTTTCCTGGGTTGTAATATTTATAACCGGACTCCGATTCCTGCTTGGTATTTCAATTGCAACGATTCTGACAAATAGGTACGTACGTTTCTTCAGCAAACCTTCATTTCAACACGGTTTATAGAAGGGAGACTAGTTAGGCTGGCTGTACCATGTGACAAAATACGTTTTTGTTCACTTTTTATTCGTGTCACGTGATGCAGAGAGTGCATCAAATCTGAGAGCATCTATTTACGACCTTTAAAATGCGCCTAGCAAATATCTCATTCCTAAGACATTTTTAAACTTTTTGACGTGGTCAAGAAGAGCTTTGGGATTGTGCCTGTCTCAGATGGTCCATTTTATGGTTGTCTGGCCAGCAGAAACCACAAATATTTGCATTTTAAAATCGAAGTCAATCATGCAGCAGTGGACGAAAATATCCAGAGAAATGACTTCGTTTGAAATTAAGAACGAGAGAAAGATAGTCCGTGATGGAAACGATTAATACAGCTAACGATAATTGTGTTTTTCAGCTTCAGTTTAAGCCACATTTTACTAAACTAGTATTTTTATGTTATTTACTTCTATTGAGATTGATGTCACGAGTCATTGATCTCCCTTCTTGGCACAGATAGAATTTCATGTATGTCTACTTAATAATTATAACTCGCAGATCTTTCGATGTTATTTTTTGATTATGACATCAAACGAAAAATGTGAAGGTTCTGGTTGCATTCCTACAGAGAATATAGCTAAACAGCACCTAGTCAAATCTTGTGAATTGAATATCTGACATGCACCTCTTTGTCTCAACTACACTGTCAACCACAATAAATTTTAACAATATCCAACAACGAATTTTATTCAAATAGGTGGATGGAGTAATGAATCCTTGGGAGCAGCAAGGTGATTATTAACTTGAAACATAGAGGATATTTTTCTCTTGATCTAAATATGTGAAGGCTTAAATAATGGTAATAATGAAAGCAATAATACTAATAATGGTGACGATGACGATGATTATGGTCTTAATAATGAAAACTTTATTTTATGATCCATTACAAGGTTTATCTACAGTAGGAAGTCAAAAATACAAATTTAGAAGAAAAAGCTAAAGTTAACTGTTGTAAACTCTCCCTGACGTAAACATAAACGTAGTCTATAGAGATTTTCAGGCAAAGTAGCAAAAAATAAATTAATAAGGTTTTAACAATTTCGGATATTTCCATGACTTATTTCTTCTAACACATACATAAAATGAAGCATGGATGGCTATTTCCATGCATTTCGCTATCATCATATCGTAGTTCACCTTACAATCTTTAAGAAATTGTCTTAAACTTTAAATGTGTACAGTAATCACACCTAAAGTTGTTATTTCGATAAAATGTTTAACCTTTTTAAACGTCGTCGTGCAAATGCTTTCAATGTACTTATATTTCTCCTTTTTAAAATTTCTGCTTTTCTCCGAATTTGTTTCGAAGCAGCATGTTAGAGCCCTGGGAATGGTATCAAAAAAAACGTGAAAGGTTTTTGGAAAAGATTGGGACTGTAATACCAGTTGAAATGCTGCAAAAGACAGTATTACTTGGAACAGCAAGAATCATACGAAGAGTTATGGACATGAAGGACATATAACTCTAGGACCTTAGGTTGCGGGTAGCAACTTGCTCCTAGTTTTATTCCAGTTTATTTAAGTAGACTCTGTGGAAAAACAATAATAATTTGGGCACTGGAGTAAGAAAAGCACAGCTTCAGCCTACTACAGGAATGTGGACGCTCCCGCCCACCAGAATCCGGGGTGGCACCTTTGGCAAGTGCCAGAAAGCCCTTAGCCAAAGGTAGATAAAACTCTTTAGCCTTGGGTGGCAACTTATCTAGGAGAAGGAAACTCTGACATAAAACCAGAAGTAGGTAGGTAGGACATTGATTCGGAACCAGTGACCCTATCCGGTCCAAGTCCAGCCTCCCCTGGAGTACTACCTTGCAGTGGTGGGGAGGCTTGTGCACCTCGATGAACCCAAGAGCTATGGTGGTGGGAGCAAATGCTCCTGGTAGGATCACCCAAGCCAAACAGGTCGGAGGCTAGAGGTCAGACAAAATGTAGTCCGGTGGTTGTGTAACCTTAAAGTCACTAACCTCAAACATGAGTGAATTATGACAGATATAAATAGTGAGTACAACGATGTGAATGGGGCTCGAGCAACTCACGAAGTTTCCTCGTCCGGCAGGTGTTCTGCGGATCAGCAGCGTAGACCCGGTCGTCGTCCTGGTACTGCTGAAACCTCACGACGAGTTTGGAATAAGGAACTGAATGTAATAGTTATGGAATGTTACTACAAAAGTAAACCAACAGACGAAAAGGGAGTCCCAATAAGAGGCTACAGGCAGAGGATATACAGAGAATGGGAAGAAAGGGGACCTTTTAGATCAACTGAACAAAGGATTGCCGACCAAGCAAGAGGGATTAGGAAAAGCGGATGGCTTACAGGAATGGAATTAAATGAAATTAAAAGGAGAGTTTTAAGTGAAGATAATGTACTAGGTGAAGTATAACAACCTAGAGATGTTGATAATAGGGAAGTACAAAGGCAAGATGACAATGAGAGCAGTAGTGAGATTGACGGTAATGCACAACCTAGTGACAGCGAAAGTAGAGAACCGGAGAATTACTGGCAAAATAATCCAGATGTGTCTGAGGAGGAACTTGAAATACTGTTTAGAATCAAGGAGATAATGGATAGAGGGGAGTTCGACACAACAACAGCGACACTCAAAAGAGTAGATAGGATAAGTGTAAACTCTCATTCAAATTGCGGACAACAAAGCTTGAACTCGTTGATTTCTTTCATTCCAAAACGGTTCAACTACATAAACATTACATATTTACAAAGACAACGTTAAAAAACAAGAATATTAAGATAGATTCAAGCATTCAAGTCGACTTACAGTTTAGTTACTCTGTCCGGTAGAAACCTGAGTGTTCACGATCGAAGATACAGATATTTGCTCGCGAGGTGCGGCCGTTGCCAGTTTTATCGACTAATTTGCATGTTAAGGAAGCAAATTCAAATTATGCTCATTCGAGTATGTGATATATGTCCGGTTTGAATTTAACATACCGGCCCCTAAATGCTCTATAGGCATTTACTACTTACATATCTTCAGTAAGTTCAAACCGTCCTGTTCACGTTGACAATGGGTAGATTACTCACTTCACTGACGCTGCGACAATTCCAAGAAGACAACTCTATCTACTGGTCTTTCCAAATATCCAGATTTAGTTTTCAGAACAACTCTTCGAACGAAACCATCACTAGAATTTCGTTTAACTCTAATCACTCGTCCTAGCGGCCATGAAGATCTTGGGGATGTACCATCAACCATCAAAACAATGTCACCAGGAGCGAGGTTTCTGCGTGATTTATTCCATTTCTGTCGTCGTTGAAGTTCAGGCAAATATTCTTTAAGCCATCGTCTCCAGAATACATCGGACAAATATTGAGCTTGTCTCCATCTCCTTCGGGTATACATGTCTGATTCATCAAAAACTCCGGGGGGAATTGATGGCCCAGGTCGTAGTATGAGTAAGTGATTCGGCGTCAAAGCTTCCAAATCATTAGGATCATCTGAGACTTTGGTTAAAGGTCGACCATTCATTATGCTTTCGACTTCACACATTAACGCATGCAAGCATTCGTCATCAACCGTTTGCTGCTTCAGAAGTGCAGAGAGGATCTTGCGAACTGTTCTGATACATTCTCTCCCATACCCCGCCAAAGTGGGAGCCCATCGGTGGATTGAAGATCCATTTGATGCGTCGGTGTGTCAGGAAATTGTGAACGGCAAAACATGTTCCAAGCCGCTGTGTCCAGCTATCTCGTGATAATGCCTTGCTATTAACTTCGCTACAGGACTTTCTTTAGGAATGATTATTTGATGTTTACTGTCTTCCTGTACTGGAGCTTTCCTAAGACGTCCGCCAATGCGAAGAAGTTGATCATTTAGCTGTGGATCCAGTTTACAAATAGAGCTTGTCTTCACTGTATCAGGTTTCGTGTCAGGTAATGATTGGTTAGTTCTATGTTGACTATTCCGAAGAGCAAATAGTTCTTCTCGGTAGTTTCTGCCTTGAATATATCTGATGATGTTTTTCTCTTCATTCTCTATCTCCTCGACTGTCAATGGTGCAATGCGTGCAGCGTGGTTTCTGGTGGAAATGTCACTGTGAGTTCTAATGTTTACCCGACGAAGAAGGATTGCTCGATACCGCAGCATCCACGCGATAAATTTCTTCATTATTTCCCATGAAGAAAATCTGTCGATGATCTCATCCACCATGATTTCGGACTGACACCTAACTGAAAAAATTTGGACTTCAGACTTCACTTCAGGATCATCGTCGTTAACCGTTGGGGTCGTGGATGGTTGTCTAGGCCAACAGTCCTTTGGTCTCCATAAGAATTGTGGGCCATTTATCCACGTCTTGCTGTTCAGCAGTTCGTCGGCTGATAATCCTCGGGAGACATCGTCTACGGGGTTCTGGTCGCTGGGAACGTAATGCCATTGGGTAGGTTTACTGTCTTCTCTAATTGTTGCAATTCGATTTGCTACAAACGTTTGGTATCTCTTAGTTGTATTGTTTAGATAACCCAAAACGCATGTGCTGTCCGTCCAGAAAACAGAAGTTTCGACTTTGACATCGCTTTCCTTTCGTACCAACTTCCCAAGCTTAGTTGCACAAACAGCAGCTGCGAACTCCATTCGCAGGATTGTGGTCTTCTTAAGAGGAGCAACTCTTGATTTGGCCATCACGAATGAGCAATGGATATTTCCTTCCTCATCCTCGAATCGTAAGTAGCTGATGGCTCCATAACCACGCTCCAAAGCATCAGCGAAGATATGTAACTGCGTTGAAATAATCCCTTTCAATGTTGTTGGCTTGATACATCTTAAAACACGAAATTGCTGAATATTTGGAAGCTCGTTAATCCAAACGTTCCAGCGTTTCAAATATTCACCTGGTATTGGATCGTCCCAGTTAAGATTTTCTTTGCATAGTTCTTGCATCAGGATTTTAGCTGACAAGATAAACGGTGTGACAAATCCCAACGGATCATATATTGAACTTATGATAGAAAGTAACCCACGTCTGGTCGGCGGTTTTTCTTTGATGTTCACTTTGAAGGTGAATTCATCCGCCGCGACGTCCCAATGCTTTCCCAATGCTCGCTGTATGGTAGGTTGAAGAGAACTCAGATCTCTTACAATGCCAGTTCTTTCACCCTCAGGAACGGATTCAATCACCTTTGAAGAGTTTGAAACCCATTTCGTCAGATGAAATCCACCACGGCTAAGCAACTCCGGGAGATTTTTCACTACTTTAACGCCTTCTTCTACATCATTAACCGACTCAAGAAAATCATCGACATAGAAGTTTTTCTTGACCATGCCGGAAATGGAGGGGTCGAAATCTGTTGCGTTGTCTTCGGCCTTCTTTCGAAGTGCAAAATTTGCACAACTAGGAGACGACGTTGCACCAAAGAGATGTACCAACATCTGATATTCCTCTAGTTCGGCGTTAAGATCATTATTGGGCCACCAGAGGAATCGCAATGCATCATAATCGTTGGGTATGACTCTCACTTGATGGAACATTGCCTCTATGTCGGCCATTACCGCTACAGGATTTTCTCGAAATCGGAGAAGAATACCAACTAAGCTTAATTTCTCAGTAGCAACAAAGTCAATACACATTTAAAGAAAACGATATATTTTTTGAAAGCATACATGTTTCGACAACTTCAAGATGCCACCTTCAGTGCAGAATGAATGATGTGAGGTAATATGATACAATAATATATGAGTTAGGATATGAATAAATTATTTACAATTGACGAGGAAGTGATCTGCTTACAAATACAGGATATTTGCATAAAGTGATGATAGGTGTATTGGATCGCCAGGTATACATCAACTCTTGCTTTTCTATCATAAATAATACTTCCAAGTTTAAACCACTCTCTCAAGATCCCACAATTTCCCGTGAAGCAAGACTACAACGACTCTTACGTAAGTTAAAAAAAAAAGGCTCCATAAATCATTCCACCAAAGATTCTTTCACTTTTGTCGGTGATTTCTTATCGTTTAACGCCAACGCTCCACAAGAAAAATTTTTTATTTCTTACGATGTTGAAAGCCTTTTTACTAACATACCACTAACCGAAACTATAGATATCGCTATCGACTTAATTCTTACTGACAACCCGACATTTACCATCAACAGAACAGAACTAAAACATTTATTTAACATCGCTACTGCTGAGACGCATTTTTTATTCGACGGTAAGTACTACGACCAAACGGACGGGGTAAGTATGGGTTCACCCTTAGCACCCACTTTAGCTAACATTTTTATGGGTTTTCACGAACAGAACTGGATTAACGACTACAACAACAATAAACTTTTATTTTATCGCAGATATGTTGACGACATTTTTTGTGTTTTTAATGACGAGACTGAGGCTTCACTATTTTTCGATTACATCAACAAACAGCACAACAACATAAACTTTACATACGAAACGGAACGAGACAACAAACTGCCATTTCTTGATGTCTCACTTACTAAATCACATGACAACTTTGTCACTTCTACTTACCACAAACCAACGTATACAGGACTATTGACAAACTATTTTAGCTTCACACCATTAACCTACAAAACTGGACTGATACGAACGTTGATAGACAGAGCACGGAAATTGAATAACACAGAAAACGGCTTTCAACAGGACTTAAAGAACATAACTTTCACCTTACAACGCAACTCTTTTCCTTTTCATTTCATTAACAACACTATACAACGCTACTTGAACAACAACAAAAACATTAACTCTACTAACTCCGCAAGCAACTTAAACGGTGAACAACAAACTAGCAACAAACGTTATTTCAAACTGCCTTATATAGGTGATTACTCACGGCACACACAACGTAAACTAACACAACTCATTAAACGCTATTGCACGGGCATTGAAGTCAAACTTATCTTTACATCTTACAAGATAAAAAGCCTTTTTTGTTTCAAAGATCCAATTCCTGATCTTTCCAAATCTATGGTAGTATATCAATTTTCCTGTGCAGGATGTAACTCCCGCTATATTGGTGAAACTTCTCGACAATTAACTACCAGGATTAAGGAACACACGAACACGGACAGAAACTCAAACATCTACAAACATCTTCACACCTCTCCCTCTTGTAAAAGCAATTTTCACACTCTTGCTTTAAAATCATCGGCTCCGCTCATTCAACCTTCTCCCTCAAAATCAAAGAGGCTCTTCACATCAACAAAATCAAGCCCGATCTCAACGTCCAAATTCATCACTTCAATACTATTTTCAGTTTATAAATACACCTATCATCACTTTATGCAAATATCCTGTATTTGTAAGCAGATCACTTCCTCATCAATTATAATTTATTCATATCCTAACTCATATATTATTGTATCATATTACCTCACATCATTCATTCTGCACTGAAGATGGCATCTTGAAGTTGTCGAAACATGTATGCTTTCAAAAAATATATCGTTTTCTTTAAACGTGTACCAACTAAGCTGTTTGTGAGGTCAGGGCCTTGCAAGAGCTGGTCATTAAGTGACGTACCATGAAAAACTGCAGCACAATCGAATACAACCCGAACCTTGTCCGGTTTATTGGGATTCAACACGGGGTGATGTGGTAAATACCAAAGAGGTTGTCGCGGTTGGTTCCTTGAACTCTCAGGAACCTTCCTACAATAACCTTTCTTCAGGAAATCATCCATAACATTGGAATACCTTCCAAATAGGTTAGGGTCCTTCATTAATCTCTTCTTCAAATGATTCGGGCGATGCTCCGCTAAAGGTCTATTGTTTGGCAAAGAAACAGGGAGATTTCTCCAAGGTAACTCGACTTCGTAATGTCCGTCTTTTAACTGCGCCGATCCTTCCATGATGCCAAGAGCGCGCAAATCTTCAACTGACATTTCCAAGTTACTGCCAGCTGCAACGTCGTTGAATTCCATATTACAGAATCTCTTGAACTGATCATCCAGTCCAGGATCAGATCTTATCAAATTCGCACAACGACGAGAAAGTCCGTTTCGTCCAAGGGGTCCATTAATCAACCATCCAAAAATCGTTTTCACTGCGTACGGTCCTTTACCATCACATCTTCTGACTTCTCGTGGCTCAAGGGCTCGGGGGACGTCATTGCCAATCAGAAGACCAATTGGTGCATTAATGCATTGTAATTCCACGTCTTCGAGGTGAGACCATTTGTTGACGTCTTCCTGTGAAGGTATACTCGTTTCACTCATTGGCAATCATTCAGTCGAGAAAACTGTAGGAAGCTCCACCATGTCATTTTCTTCCAGATCGAAGACTTCCAAACTGATAACACTTGTTTTCATTATGTGATGTTCCTGATGTAGAGTTGTAAGGGACAAAGCTGTTTCCCTTCCTTGGACACCTAAACATTGCAACAGTTCAGTTGTACAGAACGTTGTGTTAGATCCAGAGTCCAAAACCGCATAAGTCGTCATGACTTCTGATGATTGAGCACATTTCACCTTGACAGGAACTAGGGGTAGACCAACAGTTGAGACACCGGCCCCAGTTACATCAATTTGAGCGTTGGTAGTATTCTTTAAGGATTGTTGGAATGCATCACTGGATGAAGGTTGGCGAGAATCCAAAGGTACGCAGGAGGTATCTGGACCACAGGACTTACCTGCGACTGACGTGTTTGGTTTGGGATGAAGATACGTAGAATGTTTTAATTCACAGCCAGTTACTTTACAAAAGCTATTTTTCGGGCAAGACCTTGCTATGTGACCTTGGAACAGGCAGTTAAAACACAGCCCTCCTTTACGAGCGATTTTGGTACGTTCTTCGACTGATTCTTTCTGAAAACGATTACATCGTGGGAGGATATGGTTACAGCTACACAGGGGACATTTGCCGGGTTTTGATTCCACTTTGGGGTCTCGTCCTTTAGATTCACTACTCGCATCGATACCAAATGAATATCTTCCTTTAGGCTCCTGCTGATATTTTGACTTACTAGTTGTAAGTTTCCCAAAGATCGGATGATTCATAACTCGCACTCTTCCCTCGACGAACTTGACGATATCATCAAAGGTTATTTCTCTTGATTTGTTGTTAGTAATGTCATCAGCGACTTCTCTCCACTTTTGTCGCAAAGAAAACGGCAGCTTTTCGATTATCTTGATAAGACAATCAGGGTTTTCAATCCTGTTAAGATAACCAATTTCTTTCAGCGTATTTCTGCAACTTATGAGAGATACCGAGAATGTTTGTAACGCGATGCCATCTTCGGATTTAATAGGTGTGGCTTCAGTAACACGATTTACGTAAGCTGTTGCAATCCTATAATCCTGACCATATTTCTCCTTCAGCAATCTCCTGGCTTCAGTATATCCTTCATCTGGTTTCATTGTAAGACAGCTTCACATTAGGTCTTAAACCTCGCCCGAGGTATACAAAGCGGCCCTTTTTGCTCTAATAGCCAAACGTGCACTTAAAGACGATGAACTCCTTGATACTTTAGATAGCCTTGAATCCTTACGAGAACTTAATTCAACGTTACTGGCCGAATCAGTCAGCCAAACTCCGTTTATTTGTGCTTGATTAATTGGCTGATTTTCGACGCTACGCATCCACTCTTCCAAGGTTCGAGAAAAGTTGTCAATTCTCATCTGCTCTGTCGCCAAGTATTCTTGGGAGTCAGTGATATCATACTCGTCGTTTATTGCATCATGATATTTTGCGTGAGCTTGGCAGAAATTCTTTACAGTGTCTTCAGACTGTTTGAACTTTAATCTTGCATCTCCTAAAGATTCGCAACTCATTTTCCACTAGGTTAGTTCTTTAATTTTCTTTGTTACATTTCCCTTAGCAGCTGAACAACGTCCTCTTAAACGCTGAAGTTCTTGTTCGTGATCTAAGCCCATTGAGAAATTTTCGACCGGCCCTTCTTCGCGTTCCCTTTCGGATACGTTTGACATATTGATCTTGCTAAGTTAAACTTTGAACTACTGTAAACTCTCAATCAAATTCCGGACAACAAAGCTTGAACTCGTTGATTTCTTTCATTCCAAAACGGTTCAACTACATAAACATTAAATATTTACAAAGACAACGTTAAAAAACAAGAATATTAAGATAGATTCAAGCATTCAAGCCGACTTACAGTTTAGTTACTCTGTCCGGCAGAAACTTGAGCTTTCACGATCGAATATACAGATATTTGCTCGCAAGGTACGGCCGTTGCCAGTTTTATCGACTAATTTGCATGTTAAGGAAGCAAATTCAAATTATGCTCATTCGAGCATATGATATATTTCCGGTTTGAATTTAACAATAAGGTTGAACATTATAACGCAGAAAGTAAACAAGGCTATTAAGTATTTTCAAACAACAAATCTCACAGACAAATAATTTGCCAAAGGCAGTGAGTATGTATGTAGCAGGAAAATTGGGGGTAAAAATAACACGGAATGATGGACGAGGCAAAGAACCATGGTGGAGGAGAAGGGTAGAAAGGGATATCAAGAAATTGAGAAGGGATATAGGAGTGTTAGAGCGTAAAAGAAAAGGTGAATTACGATCACGAGAGAGGTTTTCTGTCCTGGAAAGAAAATATAGAATTGAAACTAAAGGAATTGGGACAGTGATAGAAGAGCTGAAACAACGAGTATTAGCAAAAGAATCAAAGATTCGACGTTATGAAGAAAGAATTAAGCAGTATCGCCAAAATCGATTGTTTACTATAGATCAGAACAAGGTTTATAGAGAGATAAATGAACAAATTAACATGGAAAAGATCATTCCTGACGCGGAAAAGAGTAGAATATTCTGGAGTGAAATTTGGGGTAATCCAATCAGTCATAGGGGAGATGCTGAGTGGATAAAGAAAATGAAAGTCGAGAGAGCCAGCATAAATGTAAAGCAAAAAGAGGTGAGAATCACAAAAACACAGGTGGAGACACAATGCAGAAAGATGTCTAACTGGAAGGCTCCTGGACCCGATGGTGTACAGGGATATTGGTTGAAGAAGATAACATCTTGCCATGAGCGAATCGCAGAGCAGTTAGATGCTATGGTCTGTGGAAAGCAAGAAATACCTTTGTGAATGACATATGGCAGGACAGTGCTGTGCCTGAAAGATCCTGAGAAAGAAAGTTCTGTTGGTAATTTTAGGCCAATATCATGCTTACCACTCATGTGGAAATTGTTGACTGGAGTGATCGCAGAACATGTGTATGCATACCTTGAAACAAGTGATCTACTACCCCCGGAGCAAAAAGGTTGTAGAAAAAAATGCAGAAGCACAAAAGACCAGCCACTGATAGATCAGCTGATACTCAGGGATTGTAAACGACGAAATACCAATTTAGCTATGGAATGGGTGGATTACCGCAAAGCATAGGATACTATACCACATTCGTGGATAATAGAATGCCTTGAGATGTTTGGTATAGCGGGAAATGTTAAAGAATTTCTTAAAGCACGCATGGAAAATTGGAGAACCGATTTAACATCGTGTGGCAAATCCCTGGGGAGTGTAAACATAAGAAGAGGAATCTTTCAAGGCGATAGCCTATGTCCACTGTTGTTCATATTATGCATGATACACTTGTCAAGCACCCTCCGAAAAGTGAACGCAGGATATGAGCTTAAGGCAAAGAAACATAAAATCAACCACCTGCTGTTCGTGGATGATTTAAAACTATATGGGAAATCTCGTGACCAAATAGATTCACTGGTAAGGACGGTGCACCTTTTTAGCACAGACATCAGAATGGAATTTGGTATAAAGAAATGCGCTGTACTAATATTAAAGAGGGGGAAAGTAATCGAGTGCGATGGTATAATATTACAGGATGGCCAGGTAATGAATCAAATGGATGAAGACGGATACAAGTGCTTAGGAATACTGGAATCTAACCAAGTTATGGAAAGGAAATGAAGACAATATTTAGAAAGGAGTATATAAGGACACTGAAACTTGTGCTCAAACCAAAATTGAACGGACGAAATAAGATATTGGCCATCAACACATGGGCTGTTTCGCTACTTAGATATGGTGGAGGAATAATACGATGGAATAAAGATGACTTATCGGAGATGGACAGCAAGACAAGGAAACTTATGACAATGAATGGGGCGTTACACCTGAAGAGCGATATTAACAGAATTTACATACCGAGGTGACGTGGACTTATTAGTGCCGAAAGCTGTATTTGAAAGGAGAAAAACAGCATGGGCTGGTATGTTTAACACAGTGTTGAGCCATTTCTGGAGTGTGTGAGGGCAGGCAATATAATTGAAACTGCGGATTGTATTCAGCCAAGAGAATATAAAAGAATAGAAAAGGAAGAACAGGAGAGAATATGGAGAGAGAAATAGATGTATGGACAATTTGTGAGAGATCATGGAGATGATGTAGAGAAACAAAAATCCTGGGAGTTGGTCACAAATCGGACTTAAAAGCTACTAATGAGGCGTTGATTTTTGCGGCCCAAGAGCAAGCTATAAGAACAAACTATATTAAATTCCATATTGATAAAACAATAAGCTCATCTTTGTGTAGAATTTGCAGTCAGAAAGGAGAAACCGTTTTACATCTAGTAAGTGAATGCAGCAAGTTAGTGCAAGGGGAGTACAAGGGTAGACATGACAATGTAGGACGTAAAGTTCAATGGGAGTTGTGTAGGAAATACAATTTGGAACATGCGAACAAATGGTATGAACACCAACCACAAGGAGTGTTAGAAAATAGTCGTCATAAGCTATTGTGGGATTTTAATATTCAATGTGACCATGAAATAGAACACAGGAGACCTGATTTAATTATAGTGGATAAAGAAAAGAAGACAGCGTGTATTATTGACATAGTGGTACCTGGATATGATAGGGTGGCACCTTTGGCAAGTGCCAGAAAGCCCTTAGCCAAAGGTAGATAAAACTCTTTAGCCTTGGGTGGCAACTTATCTAGGAGAAGGAAACTCTGACATAAAACCAGAAGTAGGTAGGTAGGACATTGATTCGGAACCAGTAACCTCCATAAAACAAGCAGGCGTTTGATGTAATGACCTTGGGAGTGATGTCCCTGCATTGCCAGCTGGGTAGACAGGTACCCGAAAGCCTCAGCTTGCCCTAATGGGCTGTCAGCTGCAAGAAAATCTACCTTCAGGTGTTGAAGAAAATCTGTACAGCAAGCTGATGCCCCTGACCTTAGTTGGTTGAGGATAAACCAGCCTTAAATGCTGAAACAGATCTGCACTAGTCTAAGAATAAAACAATATTCAGACTTAACCCTTGCAGTGGCACACCTGAACTGACCTTAACTGGTTGGAAGTGCAAGAGAGTACTGTTAAGATCAAACTGGACGTACTCATCAGGGAGTACTTTCAGGGACTTTAGAGGGCTGTACATTCCTTACTCCCTCCTGACTGGATAAGTTGGGCGAGTAGGGGCTGGTCCTGTGGGTGTTTCATAAAATCCATTTTGATGGTAAAATTTCCTTTCCCCACAAGTTTCCTGAAATGTACAATTTCTGTTGCGGTCTTACCTGCCGGGATGCTGGGAGCCCAGATTTTTGATAATCGTGTCTGATTGCGGGTACTTTTTCAGCTGCACCAATCGCCAGAGATTGGAAAAACTGGCATCAAAATTCTGTAAAAACATCTCTAAGTACTCCTCTCCCTTCACTTTCGTCTTCCCTGACTTCTATACCCACAATCTTAACGGACAATGTTGAACTTAGGACTTCCGGTCAGAAAAGGCAGTAATCAAATCTTTTAAAAGTGTTGAACGATGGACAACAAGTTCCATGAGTTCAAACACGTTTTCATGTTGCGTTGGGTCAGCTTGTATCAACAGATTACCCTCTCAAGGATTCGGGATTCATATGTGGATGACTGATAGATTCAGCTGCGTCATCCTCCTCTAAAAGTAAATTAAACAGTACGAGTTAATACAAATAATATTATATTGCATGTATGCATGTATGTATGCATGCATGTATGTACGTATGTACGCATGTACGTATGTATGTATGTATGTATGTATATATGTATGTATGTATGTATGTTTGTATGTCTGCATGTATGTATGTATGTATGTAGGTATGAACTGATAAATAAATTTTGTTATAAACGTTGTCGCCACTCAACGGGACTGAACGATCGCTTAGGTACATATTAATCAGGACGAACCTTTAATAACATCAACAGTTAGAGACGGTTGCACATGGACGTTGTGATCACAAATATGCAAACTCTCCGCAATTACTTTACTTGGCAGTGTTGCTCCTGCCTGCAATGTTATGTCTGCAACCTAAAATGGCTCGGATTCAATTTCTTTCTCCAATAAACCATTGGCATCTGGAAAAAGAAAGAAGTATAGCACACACATCATGATATACATCTGAACAAAAGCAGATGTTAAGAGAAAAATTAGCTCCACACTACTAAATCGACTTCAGAAAATAAAAATATATACTTTCATAATCTAGCATTTTACAAATTTACAGGTTTACACCACTGTATGGCTTTCCTAGTACCTCTTTATATTTTCCAACGGAGAAGGAATCCTTTGATCCTGCTAGTGCAGGTCAGCGACACATTGATAAGCACTTTTCCTTAACAATCTTCGCGTTTGTATCTCAGTAGTTTGAACATCTCACTATTTCTCAAGTGATAGATGGGTTGACACATGTAAACTTTGCTTGACCACCTTAGTTGCTGTCACTTAGTGGTTAGAGATTCCCACTAGTAATTATGATAAATTGATAGGGTTCATTTGACTCAAGAAGTCATTAGCTTTCCTGTTGTTTAAGCTTTCCAATTTTTACACAAGGTATGTTTCCATGCCCGTTTTTCTGGGTATATACTTATTTTTTCTCCACAATTGACTCTACTGGACTTGCAGGGATAGGTGAACACTTACGCAAATGCATTGAGTGGCTGAGTAGGTTATCCAATATTACTGTTGATTAGATTTTGGTTCTCACTGTTGTTGGAAGAGAACAAATTTAACTTTTTCTGATTTTGTGTGATATATGTTGGCTTTTGTTTCCTCAATACAACAATAACGAATTTTGCTGTAGTACTTTGCTATGCACTTGATAAGGGCAAAAATGACTTTTGTACCTTAGTTTCAAGTACGGTTTTGAGCGTAGTCGTTTCAGCGCCTCATAGGGGTCAAAAAACGTATTGTTACGCCTTGTTTACAACTCAGGAAAAACAAAATACTTTTGTTCTTGCATTAAAGTTTAAATTAACATTTAAAGAAAGACTCAATTCCTTCTCTTCATGCAAGCTCTGCAGAGGTCGGCGTAGCCTTGGTTGTTTTTTATTTGCCCTGTATCTTTTTTTTTACTTGCGTTGTGACTTTCATTTGCTAAAAAAATACTAGTTTACTTGTTTTGTGGCCTCGTTACCGTGTTCCTTACTGATGAAATACGATACACGTTCAAGTCTTTGTATGATTGGCTAACGCGTTTGGGAAGGCTAAACATTGAGACACGGTAATAAGAACTAAACATACCTTTCGGCTGTCTTCTAAACTTTAATTTCTTTCAAGATGGTTAACAGTTACACTGTTCCGATGTGTACCAGTCAACAGCAGAAAGGTTCGGGGATGGAATTTCACCAATTGCCGGTGAAGAACCAAACATTTGAAGATATCGTTGAAGGAAATCCAATGCGAAAGTATATCACCATATCGCAGGGCCAGAATATTTAGCGTACATTTTGATGGGGACGAGAAGAAATTATAAAACGACGTACCAAATATTTTTTCCAAGGCAAAAGAAACCGAAATCAGGGTTCGTACGCTATTGGTCCATCAAGATTCCATGACTTTCCATGACCATATTTATCAAAATCCATGACCTGGAAAAGCTAGAAACGGAACGAGCCGAACGGGGGCTCTGCCAAACCACAGTTAGCTGGGACCCAGTCTCTTAAGTGCACGGCCAAGCTATGATAAATTAAGGTTACGAGTATCGTAGATATAATTTTTGCGATATTTTTCACGTTCATTGGTGACCCCAAGAAACTTGAAAATGTGAGCGAAGAAAATCGAGATAGAAATACTCACTAATCCAGAAGAAATCTAATTTTCCATGACTTCCCATGACCGACACTAATTTTCCAGATTTTTCAGGCCTGGATTTTGAAATTTTAATTTTCCATGACTTTACAGGTTTTCCATGACCCGTACGAACTCTGCGAAACCATGAACTACGAGGGGTCATATTTTCCGTTCTGAAACACCAGGAGCGACGCAGTCGGATTCTCCAAGATCAATCGTTACAATTAGTGACAACAAAGAAAGAGCATGTAAGGGGCCTGTTAACATCGAGATGGGGTTACCCAGACTTTAGTCTATTGTGTTTCCGCGTTTCGTTTACATGAGTGCTAAGGTAAACCTGGGGATAGCTAAAGTAAACCTGGTAGTGGGGGCATCTTTCTGTTTACTTAAGTCATGTAAGCGTATCGGGTAAGGCACAGTTTACAGAAGGGAGACTATAAACCGTGGGTAAAGGTAACCCTCCCAGACAGGTCACGTTTCAGTATAAAAAGGCGCAAAATAAAGTCCGCTGTGTTGCCAGCAATGGCTTCCACGTGTATAGGCCTGGCGAAATACTTCGAAGATATCAGGCAAACAAAGCAGTAATGAACGAATGAAGAGAGAACTGCCTCAGCATCAAGCCAGTCTGGGCAATCGACGAATTTAATATAAAAAAAAAAAACAACAAAAAAACCCACAAAATATTTGTGACAAGGACGAAACCACAGACACCACGCAGTAGGGTGACCCTACGAGTAAAGTTTCCCCCACTAGAACAGTCATCCTACGTCACGAAAACAGTGGCCTACCTTCAGACCCTCCTAAAAGGGTCATCGCATTAGGAGGGTATAAACTTTCCTCCTCTATGTAAACAGGGCCTACCTAGCTCGCCAGTCTCATACACAGAGGCCTTTCTTCACTCCTCCACCACCGGAGGTGTGAAGCGAAGACTCTGGGTACAAGATTGGTAACTCATTTGGCGAAGTTGCGACAGATTAATTCCTTTTGGCCGAAGAAGCAGAAAAACACGGAAACGAAACGCAACAGAGCATGCCAGATAATTCTGGGTTGCTGTCATTGTCAGAATATGCGAAGGAATAGCAAGTTTCGTGTCAACAAAATGGTTCTTAACACGGGATTGCACGGCTGTTTTCACTTTATTAATTCATGGGGTATATGAAAGACCTTCTTATTCGGACAAAAATGGTCACCTAAAATCTTTAATGGCATAGCATACCGATGCAATATGCTTTCATGTAGGTTTAGGGTCTTTTTCCTGCAACATAGTTGCATTTAGTAATAAGAGAGGCTGTCATTTACTCAAGGTGCAGAAGAATTTTTTACTGGCGATCGTTGCGCATTTCGGGAAGACAGGAGCAATTGATAAAACATTAAAATCTTCCTTCTGTGGGATGTCTGAACGTGGTGACCCTTAAACGTTGGATAAGTCTTCGATCCATTTTATCACAGTTTCTCTTCCAAACATTTTCGAACAAATTATGGGCATTTAGTGAGAAAGTAAGCAACGTGTATCAAGAAAGCTTGGAAGGCAAATATTTCCACGTTGTGTTTTGTCTTCCTAAACGCGTCAACGAATCAGATTAGGCCTTGACTGCGTATCCCAGCTCATCGGCAATGCTCCCATTCTAGTATTGTTTTCCTAATTGGTTGAGCATTCTGGACTACAGTACGTGTTCCATTGACGAGCGAAATCATTTGGCGTTAGACAAAGCAAAGCAATCTGGCGTTAATCTTAGTAAAGTAAAAGAGAACATGACTTGGTCAGGAAAAAGTTTACTAAAGCGCTTAAACACAGTAGTGAAGCAACGTGCACTGGCCATACTAATTGTCACGTAATGCGGTCAAAGGACTGGCATGAGCGTCCTTTTGAAAATTTGATTGTATGCAGGTAATCTTGCCATGCAGGTACTGTTACCACTGGCTGTTTACGCTTTAGTAAACCAATTATAGAAGAACGTTGAAGATACGATGGGGTAATACATTTAACGTACTAGTAAACCAATTATAGAAGAACGTTGAAGATAAGACGGGGTTATTCATTTAACGTACTAAAGCTCATTTAACTTTCTAGCTCGGATTTAAGAAAGTGATTACCGATAACGTCGTGGAGGTTCGAGGACTTCAAGAGAGGAAAAACTTCGCTACGACCTTACTTATTGTTCCCAACTTGTCCATACACGACTTGAAATTTTGGTATGTTGACGGTAATGCAGATACGATAATTAAGCTGAAGTCGATGATTTAGAGATACCGACATCGACGTTTACACAATACGGCGAGCTAAACTTGTCTGCTTCAACCAAGAGCTCTCAAGAAAAAGAATGAAGGCTTCTAATTTTGCGGTGTTGTGATAACTAGTTTAATTATCAGTGGCTTTATATGATCATTTTCTTTGTATGATCAATATTCCGCTCACTGACCAATTAAACAAAAGTTCCACTGTTTGGTATATGCCCAGGACATTCTCGGTTAATCCACACCTTGTAATTTTATGGATTCCTTCTAGGTTTCAGAAAAGAAAAGTAAATACGAGTTACAATTTCTTGATCATAAACTGAGGTGACCAACTATTCTGGTGTGTTTATCAACCAAACCACTGGTTCAATGACTTGAAATTTAATTAACTGCTGGCTGTCTTGTTCCTTCCTCCAATTTGCAGAGCGTGAACGCCAATCCGCAAATTTGAACTTACTTCAAACTTGAAGTTCTCAGTGAAGCACGTTTACGCCTTTTTTATTTCTCAATTCTTGTCCGACAAAAATATCTCGATTCTCACTGGCTGAAAGCAGAGCAATTTCAAGGTAATACAGTGCAGGATAAAAAAAAGGTAACAGTAATTTGCACGAAATTGTCTTTCTTCGGCATTGAATTCATTTACGAAAATTTCACGTTATTTTATATTTAAAAAGCATAGGGAATTGGAACATTTTCACTTATGATATTTTCATTTCACAGATGAAGTGGGAACGTTTTCACATACGAAATACCTAATTCGATATGAAATGAGTTGGTCCAGAATTTCGCTAACGAAACGTTCGCAAACGAATAATGTAATTCATATATGAAATGAAAGTCTCACATATGAAAATTAATTTCCCATAGGACATTTCCATCTCACAGATGCATGGAATTATTGGAATATGAACACTTTGACATATGAAATATCTTCATACGCGAAATGGCATGTAAAATATTTTTAAGGGTTACCTTTTTTCAGCAGTGGATTAACTTTCTGTGGAACCGCAATGCTTTTCTCATGTATATTATCAACTGGTAATTGAATGGTTTTTCACGCAATTTGGAAAAACACGCACTAGTGAGTTTTCTCAAAACGACCCATCGAAAACATCTAAATTCAGTCATTCGAAAGATCGAATGATTTATAGAAATTTCTTCGTTTAAAAACACTTTTCCATTGTCTTTTACACTATCTTCTTAATCTGACAAGGTTGAATACATGGCACGACTTGAGCTCACAATTATTGCAGTCTAAGAGGAATGCATGCAACCTTGAGTTATATTACAGAACTAGTCGAAGGTTGAATCAAGGACGAAACAATTGAAGCAACTCGTCAACTGTATTGAAAACATGCCATATAATTCAAGTAAAGCAGCGCACCATGTATATGAACCTTTAATACTCTAGCTGGAGATCTTTTATGGTTTAGTGTTGCAAGATATTTACTTTTTTGGGTACAATTGTTTAGGTCGTATTTATTCAACAATTTCTTCATCCAAATCAAGATCTTCCAGATCTTCAAAAAGGCTTTCTTCCACAGGAACCCCGTCGATTGTAGGAACATCTGATGATTTTTTATGGTTGTCAGAAGAAACTGCACAAGCTTCATCCAAGCCATCACTGTCCGGGTTTATAGCCTAAACAATCATAAAATACGACAGTATTTCGTACTGTTGTTTCAAAATTAATGCAGAAAAGTCTAGCTAGAACACAATTGTAGCTTGTCTTACAAGACGTTCTCAAAGCAAATGGTTGTAAACTAAATAATATTTCAAATGCTAGAAAGTGTTATTGTTGCTCTAATTAGATGATATTTAAAAACCTTAGGAAATATGTAATACTTAATCATAAACACCCACAAGGCATTTCAGCCCACGAACCTGGTCTGCAGGGGGGAAAGTTTACCAGGTGGATTACGGTGAATAGTTAAGAAAACTAATGATAACCAGTTTAGTTTAGGAATCTTCCTCAGGTTAACATGAAAAGAAAATTTCATGCTTAACCATAAAATTTCCTTTTCATAAATAGTTTAGGTTTAGTTGTTTAGATAGTCATAGAAAATGTAATCACCAGCCGAGAAGCTCGTCTTGGGGAGGGAGTTGTTGACACTTACACAGTACACAAATTCAATTGTGAAAAAATTTCTGCATGATTATTTTTGCTAAGGAACTAGTTTTCCAGTGCTTTTACTAAACAAAAATTTCAGAGCAAACTTTTACGCAAGTTTGTGCTGAGGAATTCGCTAAAGTTTCGTTCAACCTCACGTTGGACTGCAAGACGTAGTACTGATGTAGTCAATCGTAGAAGAAAGCACAAGAGCAACTGTATACACAACTTTCGTTTCTCCTAAGTAGTCCTTAATATCCCTCTCCAACGTAACCCTAATCTAATTATACATAATGGTTGATATTACTTTTTGATCGACAAAAATAAACCACTTAAGTTTCTGGTTCTCAGGAAATGTAACCAGAGAAAGTTATTTAATTGTTTGAAAGAGGCCTGTTCATACAGGGAAAATAAGACTCAATTGGATTCAACTGCAAGCACTAGTATGAATGGCCGTAAAGTTAAGTTGCGCCAAGCCAAAATCAGCCATGGCTAATTTCTGGTCCATAAGTACTTGCATAAACCCACTGTTTGCAGCTTACGTCAACTACGACTTACTTTCGCTCGTATACACTGCCCTATAATGTTAATTTGTATAGTTACAGAGGTGATTACCGCGTGTTGATTGGCCAAAAAGTACGTCACATTCCTCGATATTTACCTCAAGGAATATAACAGTGAACGCACTTATATAAAATGGCAGCTACCTTTGTAAATGTTGCAGAGGAATGTTTAAACCAACTCGTTCACTACTTCCTTTCAAATAATCAACTGTGCAATTATACTAAAACAATTATTTGCCTTATTTGCCTTGTTGAATGCCGTAGAACCCCGGAGTAGCAGCCCGTGTTACTTGAGGATTTATCCGCCATCGGAGGCCGCTACTTTCAAGAGGTTGATATTTTCGGGTAGTAAAGTACGTCAACGTACTATGGGAATATTGTTCTTAGCCCCTTTAACGGCTTCATATTTACCATATTTGCCTTCTTTTTCTTCTTTGCAACTTTGATAGTTTTACTTAAGTTTTGTCGTGTCGAGATTTGAAACTAAATACTTTAAAGTTACTCATTCGATGATTGAAACAACACGGTCAAGTGTTGAGCACCAAGTGATGAGTATCACCACCATCATCGATCGTATTTGTTGCGGAACTTTAATACGCGCAGGGGCTCGAATTCGTTCAGGGGACTGTATTTTCTGTTTATTAATTTGACGATCAATGACAGTTTCAAAATATGCTTTACTCATAAGCCACGTGTATCAGCTAACTGTATAACAGATGATCTTTCTATTATGTAACATACTGGGCGTGTCGGAAGCCCATATTATATTACATCCGACAAACAATAAACTCATTTATAAATTGTAATTCCTTTACATCTTTCACATACTTCCCCCCCTCCTTGACCCTATTGGTCAAGCATAAGCTTAGTTTTCCCAGCTGCATCAAGTGCAGCAGCAAGCTTGTTGGCTTTCCTGATTTGAGCATTATCATGCCATACTCCTTCAACCATATCAGTTATATTCTCTTTCTCTACATCTGCTTCACAATGTAACTCTGAGGGATACAATTTTTGCACTGGCCTATTAATATAAATTGGCTTCACTTTTGTTATCACTTTAAACTCGAGCACCTCTCACAATCCTATCACGGCCCTCAATCTCTTCTTCAGTTCGTCCCATTCTCCACATTCCTCTCTTCTCATTTTCACCATTGACGAACACTATCTCCCCAACTTCCACACTTCTCTCGCCACTACCGGATTTACGTCTTTGCTGCTCTCTCAAATCAACGAGATGCTCCCTATGCCACCTGTTCAAGAAATGAGCTCTCTTTCTTGCTAAATATCTAAATCTTTTCAGTAAACCAGCTCGATCGTCCTGCTTATCATCTTTTGCAACGTCATCAGGCATACTAGGAAGTCTACGACCAAATATTAAATGTGACGGTGTAAGCGTCTCTGCTCCCAACTCATGATACTCATGGGTCAAAGGCCTAGAGTTTAGTGTTCCTTCCAACTCAGCCAAAACAGTCTCCAACTCCTCAAAACTCAACCTAGCATTTCCAATAACTTTCTTCAAACATCTCTTAACCGTACCTATCATCCTCTCGAAAAATCCACCGCACCAAGGAGCTCTCTCCAAATTGAATTTCCACTCTATTCTTCTTCCTTCTAAGTGAACCTTGACTTAAGGGTGGTTGAACAACTTTGTTAATTCTCTTTGTGTAGCCTTAAATGTCTTGGCGTCATCCGAGACAATTATAGCGGATGTACCCCATCCAGCGACAAACCGTAAACGACGCAAGAATGTGGATGCAGACAAATCATACAACAGATCTAAATGCAGAGCTCTGGTGACACAGCATGTGAATAACGCAGTGCAGGCCTTTTTCATTATACCTTGCTTCACCTTCACGTATAAGGAACCTTTGAAGAACACCCCATCCTTAGAGAAGGGTGATGACAGAGCATTGTAGGCTTTGTATTAAACTCTTTTGAAAACAACACACTTTCCTAGAACCTTCTTGACAACCGGCCTTCCCTTAGGCACCCAAAATTTTGATCTTAACTCAGCAAGAGTTCCTCTGACACCATTGTGATGGACTTTAGCGTGACAATCTTCAGTGACAAGTTTTGTGAGTCTGCTAACCTTTGGTAAAAGAACAGGCTCTTGTACATCAATTTCTAAATCTGAGTTACCAAGCTTTCCTACACATCTAAGGATTCCATCCTTCTCCTTCAGACTAAACCTAGTGACCTCACTGGTGTGATAGCCACTTTCAGTCTGGATACTCTTAATCCACACCTTTTCTCCCTCTTCTATTTCTGCTTTTGATAACCCAGGATCCAATCTCCTTAAACTCTTTGGTATCCTTCAGATTAAAGAGAAAAACCGATTCACCAAAGCTGTCACTCGCAACAACCTTTGCACTGTACCAAAGTGCTCGATATTTATTACATTTGAGATAGATGACACTTGCGTAACCTGTGCTACTGCCACTAAATTTGTCTTCTTTCTTTCTGCTTCACTTTCTGGAGTGACTGTAATTTCTTCACTATCTGGCCATCTATCTTCTGGTTGTGATAACCAATGTGGACCCTTCCACTACAGCTCATTAGCTTTAAGCTTTAAAGCTAGCTCCCCTCTAGAACCTAAATCTGCAGGGTTAAGCTGTCCA
Organism: Heliopora coerulea; assembly: GCA_030142905.1. NCBI lineage: Eukaryota > Metazoa > Cnidaria > Anthozoa > Scleralcyonacea > Helioporidae > Heliopora > Heliopora coerulea. The sequence continues at coordinate 116,749 of JASJOG010000332.1, forward strand.
GAATAATGCCTCCAGTCTTCCTTCTTTGTCAGCTTCAAGATTTCGTTAACCCTGTGCCGGACAAACTGTTTCCACTCTCCCCGATTATTTATCCAGTAGAGTGCACTTTTGCTATCCAGCCACAATCGAGTTCAGGTTATATTAACTTCTTCCTTGAGTGCAATTTTCACAGTACTTACAACTTGTGCAAGCACTCGACCAGACATCAATTCCAATCTTGGAATTGTCTGGGGCTTTAAAGGTGCCACACTTGTCTTTGATATCAACAGTTTAACTCTAATTCCCAAAGAACCTTTATAAACAAAATAAATAACTGCACAGTATGCCTTCGAGCTTGCATCTGCAAATCCATGTAACGAGCAACTGATATTAACAACCCCAATCTCATACAAGCACCTAGAAGTCAAAATTTCGTCGGCTGCCCTCAAGCCACAGACCCACTTCATCCATCGACCTTATGATCCTTAGTAACATCATTCACCCACAAAAACCTTAGACAATCCCAATCTCTTCTCAATATCACCAACCAAAGCTATGCTTTTCTCTCGAAATCTAATTAAGATGTTCAACAAGAGGGGTGATAAAGCTGGTCCCACATGTAAGCAATCATTTAGTGAGGCACCTCTCTTACCATCCTTACAAGATGCATCATATACCATCCAAACCCTTGTTGTTTTGGCAACCCTTCGCACCACAGCATGATGTGGTAGGTAGTATACCTTGTCGTAGCTTTCTAACTCAGCTACCCTTTTAATGATGCCATGATCTTCTTGTTGCTTAATTATGGAGTTGCATTCAAACAACACACCAGGCTCTTTTCTTAGTTTCTCCAACTGTCTTTTCAACCTTCTAACACTACATCTATAATTACTTGGCAGAGTTTTATGGCCTTTTTTTTCCGTGGCAAACACACCTTGTACCTTGTACCATTGAAGGAAACCGAATCCTTCAACCCCTCACGTACTCCAGCTCCTTCCCTTATTCCAAGAGTCTCATAATCCCATAATCTGTGAGTATCCTTCTCTAGAGTACTTTCACTCAAGGACTCATGGCTCACGAAGTTCACCTTCACTTCACTGCCTTCAGGATATCCCTTCATGGGACCAGACAAAACCCATCCCAACTTTGTCTCCACAGCAACAGGCTCATCTGCCTCCCCCCTTATTGATCTACCTCCTTGGAAGCACCAAAGATAGTTTGCACCTACCAGTACATTAACCACGAGAATTTCTTCGCTTCTACAAACATCCGAAAACCAAATGCCCTGAAATAATGAGCATATCTCGTGTAACACCTCTCTATATGTTCATTCTTTATTTGCGAAATGCCGGGTGCTTCATACACTTCCATCTTTAGCTGATCCCCATCAGCAACAAGAAGCTCTCATTTGTAAACAGCCTTCAAACTACCTATTTCCCCCTACTGTCCAAACGTACTGATTTCTATGCACTCATTCCTGATCTTCTCTAGTCCACTTAACTTGACCTCTCTAGAAGTGATAAAAAATCTCTGGCTTCCTGAATCAAACAAAACTCTAACCTTGAACCTATTCCTTCCCTTTATTACAGCCCGGGCTGTAATAAATGCTATATCTATGGCCAAACCAACGTGAAATATAGGCTTCAAATAACGTGCGTCATCCTCGTTATTATTTCGAGTTGCGTCGTCTTCTACAGAATTCCTCGGACCATCACAGATTAATGTGTGATGTATAATCTTTACAAACATAACAATTAATCTTAGAATTACAGTTACGAGCAGCATGTCCTTTTTTTAAACAAGTAAAACACCGTCCGTACTTACGATGAAGTCGTTTTCTTTCTTTCAAGGACTTTACCTTCGGGCAGTCGCTATGAGCATGTTTCCCCGCACAACAGGCGCAATGATTTATCTCAGCTCCTGCAAGTAATGCGCTACCGGTACTTGGTGTTTCTTGGCGCTTGTTACCTTCGTCTTCTCGGTGATTTTTCTTCGAATCTTTATTTGGCAAGAACGAATACTCTTGTCGTATCTCTAGTTCCTCTAAAAACTCGGCAAGAAGTTCATCCATGCTCCACTCCATGTGGCACTTACCTCTTGTAATGGACAGTCGTACACCCTCAAGCAGTTTTTCAACAATTGATGGGACAACAATGGCATCGTAGGCACTAGACTCCACACCAATGGCTTGAAGTCCGCGATGGTGCGCTTCGAAGGTATCATGAAGCTTTCTTAACCCACAGGTGTCTTGGTCGTCTGTGATTGGCGCAATATTTAACATTTCGTTGATGTGAGACCTTTGGATTGTGGTCCTTTTCCCAAAAGGTCTTTTTGGAAGTGCTATGGCGGATTGGTAATTCGCTGATGTTAGCGCGAATCCCCCAATGGCAGAGTGAGCTGACCCTTGTAACAGTCCACGCAGGTATGAGAGCTTGTCCACGTCTGACAAGCTTGAGTTGGTGGGAACAGAACTTTCGAAGCCGTCCCAAAACTCCTGCTATTCGTTTGCTTGACGACAAAACCATCAATAGTTTCGGGCTTGTTGCCATCTTTTCGTCTATCGCCATAATAGCAGTTTGCATTTCGGCCCTGACACATCCTGCCTCTTCAATTTCGTTATCAATGGCTTCGTCTTCAATCTCTTCTTTGTCCGTAAAAAGTTCTAAAATTTCATCAGTATTCATTGTATTACGCAATAACGCGGTATTTTCGAAAGGGCCGCTACCTTCGGGACGCTGAATTTTCGGGATTCTACAGTAATCCCCTCGACGAAAACATTCATTGCGCCTTCAGCAAATAATTGTTAAATATTACATCATTATAACTCTTTTCCGGGCAAGACGTCTTCTTTTGGTGAGTAAAGTCATCCCGCTTTAGCCAGAGTAAAATAACGTCGGATCCGAACCAAAAAGACATAAGTTCAAAACCGTAAATAACGGCAATACTTCTTACCAAGGATGAAGAAGGAAAATGTCTTGTATAAGAATAAGACTGTAAAGCGTGATTAGTATCAGCTATACAAATCAATTCGTCGTTCGAGATAAAGCCAATACAACATGTTGAATTCTATTTTTATTCTATCATTTCGGTACTCAACAACACTTCAGTATTACAGCCTAACATTCCTCAAAGAGACATACCCTTTTGATCTTATGTTTGTGGTTTTGGGGTTCAGTCGGTGCTCAGTCTCCGACCTGTTCGTTAACCGTTAGGACTATGAGGAAACCATTAAGTTACCCAAGAAAGGAATAAAGAAGTATGAATTTTGCTGGTCTAGCAAGCTTCGTCATCTTTGGCAACAATGCAAGAGAAAAAAGAGCTCTAAAATCAGCAGTCATTGTTTTGTAACCGATTTTACTTTTCCAGGAACACGTTATTTTTTAAATATTTAAACAACCAGATTCTTATCCTTTGGTAACACATTCCTCAAACTTTAAAAATAACCAGCATTTCAATATCAAAACTGGAAAACCGGCATTTTTTTAAAGAACAATGAATACTTTAGATATTCTAAAAATGATCATAAGCGAGAGAAAAAATGATTGGAATAGGGGTCTACAAATACTATGTTATTGAAACCGTTTCACTGCCATGCAGGTATGAGATGCGGATACATTCTGAGATGATTAGATAGTTTTATATATGCCTTGAAATCGTCGGCTTCCAGAGCTTCATGGCACATAGAAGCCTTTTTTGTCTTCAGTCACTCTTGCCGCTTATCGAACTTCATAATAGTGACTGATTTCCCGGTATTGAAAGCACCATCAACAAAATTCTTAGCGGTAGCTTTCTTGGGTAAAATCCAATCAAAATATATTTCCAGAACTTTGTTTAAGTTCTTTTAAGAAAATCCCGAACTATTCATTTTATAATCAAGACTTTTTCAATCACATTTCGCTTCGTGATAAGTTGTTTGTTAATATTTGGATTCCAGGTTTCTGATCGTTCTCTTAAAGGGATAATGTCGAATTCAAACACTCAATTAGAAAACAGGTTGATCGTCGCCCAAGAAATAGATACCTGAAAATAGACAACATCGTTCTCTTTATTAGTTCTCTTCTATTTTCGTTTTCTTTATTCGTTACGATACCAAGAAGTTGTGCTTGAGGAAAATAGGGACTTTTAAGATTTTGAAATTTACTGTCTTAATATTTAAACCCGTGATGTGGTTGCGAGTTCACTCATCCACGCCTCCTTCGTTGTCCTATATAAGTTGAACAATTTGCCGTTTTCGCGATGAAGTCGAAGGGAAAAGAGAAAGATGTTTTCTGTTTTGATATATCTCATATATAGGGTATTTGAAGTTTGTGTTCTAGATTGAGAGTATTTCTTTACATTTTACCTATACGGAAGAGATCCTTCATTAAATATGCTCAATTGGCAAGGCAATACCTATTAGACGTATTTCTGTGGGTTAACGCTGGCCATTTAAGCTAACGAGTCCAAACATGTCAACAGCAAAACAGCTGTAATCTAACTGGTAATTATACAACCATTTGGTTGTTACAATTACCTCATAAAGGCTGATTCACACACTTGTCAAATAAGTGTGTGATAACAAAATTTTAATTACGCAAGAGAACTATCTTGCCTAATTGAAATTTTATTATTCCTAATGTATAGAAGAATGGTGTTATTGGTCGTCTGTTGGTGCTATGAAGTGCCTTTCGATGCAAATGGTTGCGTATGTACGCTAGTGAATGTCGATTGAATAAAATGAATGTATTTTTGCGTTAATGAGTTTGAGGTTGGCGGTAATGATAGTACATTTTCTGGTGATGAACAACGAAAGGTGTACTGACAGAACACTGTTTTTACACCTTTTGCCCTCCATTAAAATAAAAGAAATCTTCAGTTGCATCATCCGATATAACATTAGCAAGATGGAAGTTTCAATAGCGGCAACCAAGGTTAATTAACACAAAGAAGTATTCAATGGTGTTAATTTATTATGCGTAGCAATAAACATTTTTCATTTACATCAAGTGAATTCTTTAGAATCGATGCAATTGAAGAACCAGGCGGAAAACGTATTCGAATGATGAAAATCAAGGCCCAGCAAAAAATTCTTAAGACAGACATATTTGTGTCAAAAGGTTTATTAAGATCTAACGTTTCGTTGCTTAAGACACAACATCATCAGAGAATGAGAAAAAGACGATAAGTGAATTCTCAAGTGAATTCTCAAGGGAGTGTCGGTACATTCACTTGCGTATTTTGGAAGATTGTTAACGCGCACAGTATACTCAACTTGAAATACGTGCACGCAACAAATCCTCGCCCACCCTTCCAATATATCTCACGAAAATCCGAGCAAGACTGATAATTTTTCAAAATTGTCAAAAAGACAAATCGTCCTTACTATAACTAGAAGAGCTAATGCGATAAAAAAAATCCATACAATTTGGCCGCAAATTAACAATCCAAACTGCAAATTATTTTATATTTAAGCTGCTTATAGTAATATTTACGTTTAAAATTTCAATTCTGCTTTATTAAAACAAAAACTTCGGTGAGAATAACGTTCAACAGCTTAACAAATGGTAAGATATTCATCCTTACAATTAAATTATTAAACAATGAATGATAGGATCAATACCCTGAATTAGTTGCGGGCTTATGGTAATTCCTGTCGTTTTCCAATTAGACTCCTCACTCATTTTGCCGTAAAGAATAATTTTTTATTAGATGACTACACTTTACGTCTTAAAAGTGGAGCATTCTCATAGGTTATCAAACGGATACCAGCATTACGGACAGCTCATGATTGAATGTTTTTTTGACATTTTCTGACTTAAAAAATTGGTAAATTATACGTTATCTCAGAGTTAGTTAAGTTGAGCTATGATAAGAATTCATGCTAAGTACTCATCCAGAGGTACAGGACTTTGGTGACGAAGATGAAAAGAACTACGAAACCGACAAAATAAACAAAGAAAACATGAACGAATTCTGCATTTTTATCGCTGACCGAAAATCGGAAAATACAAAACATAAAACAAAATACGACAAGCAAACCTTGTGCAAGTTTGTCGAAGGAAGAACGAGAAGAGAGAAGTAAAAGACGTACTTTTTCCAAGGCAAAGCATCAATAAAAAAGAAAAATGGCGTACAAATCTGCAACTCTTGCGTATTTTCAACTAAGCATTCAGTGGCAACTCAACACAAAGGGTTCAACGGTAAATTGACACAAAGACAACTTTAAACTTTCTTGAGAGGTTTTAAAATCCTGATGAAAGCATTACTGGTCCAATACGGTAAAGGTCATCGTGTACAAATCACTCTTAAACTGAGAAAGACTGAAGCGTACAACTGTTTCGCCGAAGGATAATTTGGTGACCAAAAACAAGTAGCCATGCAGCGAGTTACCTGGTCGCTGTTTACCTTGCATTTTTTTTCGAGCCAAAAATACATCCTAACGTCTTCAGCGGGGCGACATTTCATAGGGAAAAAAATCCTGATTGAGGCGATGAAATCTTTGTATGGAAAACGGAGAAAGCATCCAAAGACTGTCATGGTTTGGACAACTCTTCTCGACGATCAGTGTGTTATCCCACTTCTAAAACAATTGACCATGAACACCGTCCGGTTAAATACTGCAAAATGTTCAAAAGTAATCGTCCCACAGGGATGAATAAACCAGAATCTACATTCTACTTTACCAATAAACACCAGCAAAATCCAGGCGATAATAGTTGGTACAAGAAGTCTCCCTTATGGAAGAATGAAGTCGAGAAGCTACTTTTGAAAGCTGCTCAAAACAATTCCGACGTACCTGTGATTGTGGAGCTCAGGTAAGTGGTTACCAGAGCCTGAAAAGTCCCAAGATTTATACAAATCGGCATCTATTCAACTTCAGCGAAGAATGTCGTCTTAATACACTTAGTCGCTTAGCAAATGTCCTGACAGTAAGCGAGTTCCCTTACGTTTTTTGTTCATATAAATCAGAAAGAACCAAGACAAAGCGTTGCTGCAAAAAGTGAACAGTTGGCAAATGCATATTTCAAGGAGCTAACTTTGAGAACTGCTCTTTCAAGTCAGAAATTGTCCAGTTACTGAGATAGCCCTCAAAAGCGAAACCAGCCGCAGGCACCAAGAAAGCCAATTCCTTTGCCGGTCTTAAACCATTCACTGGCTTCAGTGTTCAAATAATGTAAACAACTTACGAGAGATCCATACAAGGGAAAAAAGAACGAGACCACATCGATTTGCTTCAATACGGTACCTAAGTATGGTTTGGTCAACAACATACCAGTCGCTGAGCTTGCACACGGCATTTTCCCTAGTCGCCACGCGTGTAACAGAACTCTACGCACGTCGAGATTAGTACCCTCGCATCGCGCTTCGCGCGGTGGGCGAGGGGACAAGATTACATAACTTATCAGTCGATAGTTCTGGTGGCTGATTCAACATTTCACTAGAAATACGTGCACGCAACAACCCCTCGCCCACCCTTCCAATATATCTCTCGAGAATCCAAGTAACATTGATAATTTTTCAAAATTGTGAAAAAGACAAATCGTTCTTACTACAACTGGAAGAGGGTATACAATATAAGAAAAACACAACATTTGGACACGAATATTAACAACCCAAACTGGAACTCGTTTTATATTTAAACTGCTTGTCGTCATATTTATGTTTGAAATTTCGACTCTGTTTTATTGAAGGAACACTCTAGTCCCAAAACAAGTTTTACTTAGATGAAAGTTCTATATGACCTTACCTCAGAATGGGTATTAGTTTTCTTAAAATCTTTTTGGTTTGGGAGAAATTTGACTTTGTTTGTCGTGTTTTATAAGTACTGTAGGTCGCCATTTTTGCTTTCATGCGGGCGAATGCGGTCGCTCCCGTTGGCGGTGTGACGTTATTGAGTGATAGAAAGTTTATCAGGTCGCTGCGTCGCTGCTGCATATATCTCAAATAACTTTCTCAGTCGTGTGCTAGCGGATCTATATCTAAAACTTGGAATACTCAAAATTTCAAACAACTATTCAAATGTCTGGACCGAGTAGTGACTCTTCGGAAAACGGAGATAAGATTGATAACACCGAGGTTTGAACTTCGGTCATAACTATATCAATTGTTATCGTTCCAGCATCTGTGAAGAATTGAATGAATGAATGAATGAATGAATGAATGAATGAATAACTTTATTTACCGAGGGTGACACATTGCAGTTGAAAACTGTTAAACTTGTGGCCATCAAAGAATTGCATTTCATTGACATCAATAGAAGTACCTTTAGACAAGTCTTGTTGCAGGAGACTCTCTGGCTGTTGCTTATCACCAGATACTTGTGAATGCACTTGACTTACATTGGTATCAGACTTTTCAGATAATTCGTACACCCGCTCGGGCTTCGACGTTTCTTCAAGTGAAGCAAGGCAGTCATCTAACATCATAAGAAAACATGTATTGTCTAACTGTAATGTCTGTATGGTTTATCATTTTAACATATTAACGAAGAGACCGAAACAAGTTTTGTTATTGGATATATTCCAATCTTTATTTATCTAAATTTTATTTGCGTGTTCGTACAGTGACATAACTTTTGAAACTATTTAACTATCAGTAAGTGCGCATTGATTTGGCCGCTTAGAAATAGTACCTCTTTTCTTGCGCGCACAAGGTTTCTCTGTTGGCCGGTGGATCTTATATACTTCTTTAAGGAAATATTGAATAACCGAATTAGGCTTAAATTAATTTCCCTTTGTTTTGGTAACCAGGTACGAGTTTTCGAAGCAATCAGGCGTGACATGTTCTGAACAAACCTACGATCTGTTGCGACTGCATGGATTAGCTCGGCGAATTCTCGTCAGCCACACTTGCCGCAGACGTTTTTCTGCAGGAACTCGATGGTAACTTATCCCCGCAGTCTTACATGATTTGTTTGTGCAGTTTGGAACCATGCAATGACGCATTATAAGAAATTCCAAAGAAACAACAACAATATTTGCGAACGGGTGGAAGGCTACGCTGTAGAAATCTAGAAGTGAAGTTTCTTTCTATCACTCAATGACGTCACACCACCAATAGGAGCACAAAAGAGCAAAAATGGCGGCCTACAGTACTCGATGAAACACGACAAACAAAGTCAAGTTTCTCCCAAACCAAGAAGATTTCAAGAAAACCAATACCCGTTCTGAGGTAAAGTCACAAAGACCTTTCATCTAAGTAAAACTTGTTTTGAGGCTGGAGTGACCCTTTAAAACAAAACGTTTGGTGAGAATAACCTTTTACGGTTTCACAAATGGTGAGATCCATTCTGACAATTCTACTGCTAAACAATGGATGTTCGTATCAAGATCCTGTATTAATTACGATCTTGAGGTATTTCGTTTAGTTTTCGGATCAAACTTATCACTTTTTCTCACTTCGAAGAAAGAAACTTTAGTAGATGGCAACACTTTCCGTCTTAAAAGCAGAGCATTCTCATAAGTTACCGGTTGGATACCAGCATTACAGATAGCTTATAATTGAAAAAAGTTTTTTTGATATTTTTTGTCTTAAAAAACTGATAAATACTACACTATCTCAAAGTTAATTACAAATTTCTAGTAGAAGTGCTATGATGAAATTTATGCTAAGTATTCATCCGGAGGTAAAAGACTTTGGTAACGAAGTTGAAACGAATTACGAAACCGACGAAATAAAGAAAGAAAACATGAGAGAGTTATGCATTTTTATTGCTGACCAAAAATCGGAAAATACAAAACATACAACAAAATACGACAAGCAAACCTTGTGCAAGTTTTGTCGAGAGAAGAACGAGTAAAGAGAAGTTAAATACGTACTTTTATCCACTGTAATACTTCGGTAAAAGAGAAAAATAGCATAGCGTACAAACCTTCAACTCATAGGTATTTTCAACGAAGCGTTCAGCGGCACCTCAACACAAAGGGTTCAACGGTGAATTTACCGAAAGAAGTCGGTTTTAAACTTTTAAACTGTCTTGAGAGGTGTTAAAATCCTGACGAAAGCGTTACAGGTCAAACATGGTGAAGGTAATCATCCACAAACCACAAGAGAAGTAAGAGAGACTGAAGTGGACAACATCTTCGCCGAAGGATAGTATGATCTACAACGATAAGTAGCTTTTCAGCGTGTTTCCTGGTGGCTGTTTGCATTTCATTCTACTTTATAAGCCATAAATAGATTCCAATGTCTCCAGTGTAGCGACATTTCACAGGGAAAACGATCCTGAAAAAAGCAACGAAATCTTTGTGTGGAAAGCAGTAAAAGGATCCGACGACTGTCAGCTCAGGTCAAGTCTTCGGGACGCCGAGTGTTTTATCCCACTTCTTGAACAACTGACCATGAACACAATCCGGATAAGTATTACAAAATATTCGAAAGCCATCGTCCTAATGAATCAGAATTTGCATTCTACTTTGCCATTAAACACCAGCAAAATCTAGGCGATAATATTTGAACCAAGAAGTCTCCCTTAGGGAAAAATGAAGTCGGGAAGCCACTGTTGAAAGCTGCTTAAAACTATTCCGTTTGCAAAACTTGCATTTCAAAGCTTCTCGATTCAGACGTACCTGTGATTGTCTAGATCAGCTAACTGAGTAGTAGAACGTGAAAAGTCTCGATTTATACAAATCAGCATCGTTTCAACTTCAGTAAAGAATGTCGTTTACACTCGGTCGCTTAGCAAATGTCCTGGCAACAAGCGAGTTCCTGTAACGACTTTCGTTTATATTGATAAGAAAGAGCCAAGTCAAAGCGTTGCTACAAAATGTGAACAGTTGGCCAATGCATATTCCAAAGAGCTGAGTTTTAGAACTTTTCAAGTCATAAATTGTCCAGTAACTGCACGTTTTGCTGTTTGTTACCAGAAAATATACTATCATTAACGCCAACTTCGAAGTCATTAACGCAAAAATACATTCATTTTATTCAATCGACATTCATTAGCGCAGATACGCAACCATTTGCACCAAAGGGCATTCCATAGCGCCAACAGACAACCATTAACACCATTCTACAATACATTAATGATAATAAAATTTCAATTAGGCAAGATATTTCTCTTGCATAATTGAAATTTTATTACTCCTAATGTATAGTAGAATGGCGTTAATGGCCGTCTGTTGGCGCTGTAGAATGCCCTTTGATGCAAATGGTTGCGTATCTGCGCTAATGAGTGTCGATTGAATAAAATGAATGTACTTTTGCGTTAATGAGTTTGAGGTCGGCATTAGTGATAGTATATTTTCTGATAATGAACAGCAAAAGGTATAAAATGTCCTGCAAAAGTGAAACCAACCGCAAGCACCAAGAAAGCCATTTCGTTTGTCGGTCTTACATCATTTACTGGCTTCAGTGTTCAAATGATGTAAACAACTTGCTAGAGATTCACACAAGGGAAAAAAGAACGAGACAAATCGATTTGCTTCAATACGGATCTAAGTAACCTAAGTAAGGTCTGGTCAACAACATACCAGTCCCCGAGCTTGCACACGGTATACTTTTGTATTTACTTATATATATATCTGATGATCGCGTAAGCGTGAAACACGGTGTAACGACAGTTGCTCAAAGCCATAACTTAATAGACTATATATATATATATAAATATATATATATACATATATATATATATACACAGACATAAATTATTCAAAAACTGCGAAAATTTTTCTCCCTAGTCACCACGAGTGTAAAAGGACTCTATGAACGTCGAGATTAGTACCCTCGCACCGCGCCTCGCCCGGTGGGCGAGGGGACAAATAACGTACAAAGTTCAAAATGAGAGAGTTTTAAACAGCAAATTGTTTTTACAACTGCAAATGAGTTAGCCCAAGATTTCTTCTTGGTTGACGTAACGTGGAAGATAAATTTGCATGTGCCTAAAACCACGCTGCACATTTGGCTACTGTTAGGGCTCCTAGGTTTCGTTCTGCAGCGGCAACGAGGATTCGCTTCCTGCATTCACCTAACGAAATATTTTGTTCCTGTGCCCTCTGCCTGTTCGGCATCTGTTGCTGGACCTCCGGCCGACAAATATCATTCTTTAGTGCATCTTTGAGGGAACTAATAGCCTCTTCAACAACATTATGGAAGGGCGAATAGGGTGGTAACATTTGCAAGTGGATATGATCTGCAGGCGATTCCGCTTGGTGATGAGGTGGTGCACCATTGAAAATTACATATGTTTTTTCAACATGCAAAGTTTCAGCACAAGCCTGCAGAAATTGAACAAACTTTTCTTGATTCTTCCTACCGATAAAGATCAAATGGTGCACTAGACCAAACAACGGCTACACGGCTAGCGTTATCGTGACGTTATGGCCTTTTTGTCCAAAAACCTGGTAATAAGCTCTTTCGCCTCTTCTCGACCTGGCATGGCTTCTAGCTGTCCAAATGTTGAAACCACAGTCGTCGGTAAAGACAACTCGATTTTCTATTGCCTCTTCAACAAACCAAGCTGCATATTCACGCTACCATTCAATAACGTTTGGACGATTTCGTTGAGCTGGACAACGTCTAATAAGCTTTCGGGTGTACAGCATACCGTCAAGCATTTTTCCAACTATTAAGCAATGTATCCTGGGTTTCTCTGGTAATCTTTCTCTTAGTGTCTCGTTTATGCCTTCCAAGGTTTACACTGGATTTTCGCTTGTAATTGCTTCAACGTATTGCCTCATTTAGGCATCTGTCTCGATATTATTGCAACAGCCACGAGGTAGTTCTTCCACCCGATCTTCTTCCAAATATCTATAATAATTTCCCTCGCTGTTGAACGGTTTATACCCAATATATCAGCAACAGTCATATAATCTGCTCAGGGTCATTAAGCGCACTAACTGAACCCTCGCGGCTTATTTGACTTGTTCGATGGCTTCGTCGAGCGGCCATCATAAGTTATTTTCAAATCGCTTTATTCGCTTGCTAAACATGTGCTATTGATTCTCTTATATTTTTAAGTAAAAATACGCGAACGCAACAACCCCTCTCCCTCACTTTCAATGTATCCCTGGAGAATTCGATTAAAAAAAAAACGCATTCGGCTACCAATTAACAGCAACCCAAATTGGAAATTGTATTATACGCAGTTTTTAAATTCATTGATACCATAGTGATTGGTAATTTAAGATAAAGTAAGAGAAGATGAAGAGGAATATACGCACTAAAGAGGTGTATACCTCGTATATTCCTCTTCATCTTCTCTTACTTTATCTTAAATTACCAATCACCATGGTTTCAACGTAATTAAAAACTGTGTTTAAGTTTGTTACCACAACAAAATCGCTGTTTTATTAAATTGTATTATATTTAAACTGCTGGTCGCCATAAAATTTCAGTTCTGTTTTAAAACAAAACGCATGGTGAGAACAGCCTTTGACGGGCTTAACAAATGCTAAGAGATGCATGCTCACAATTAAAACAATAGATGCTAAGCTTGGATCCAGACCCTGTTTTAATTGCGAACTTGTATTAACTTCGTGCTGTTTTCCAATTAAGCTTCTCATTCATTTTGCTTTAAAGCAAGACTTTTTTTTTTATTAGATAGCCAGACTGTCCGTTTTAAAAGTGGAGCACTCTCTTAGGTTACCATTCGGAAATCAGCAGTAACGGACTGCTCATGATTGACAATATTTTTGACTTTTTTTCGTCATTAAAAAGTTGAAAAATTCTACTTTATCTCGAGAGGTGCAAGGGTTAAGATTTGTACTAAGTATTCTGATAAATACTTAGTATAAGAAAGGGAGGTACAAGACTTTTGTGACGATAATGAAACGAATGAGGTAACCAATGAAATAAACAAAGAAAACTTATGAACGAGTTCTGCATTTTTACTGTTGACCAAAAGTCGAGAAATACAAAACAAAACACAAAATAAGACAAGCAAACCTGGTACAACTCTTGGGCAAAGAAAAATTAGTAAAGGAAAGCAAGAGACGTACCTTTACTACTGTTAAACCTTCGTAAAAAAAATAAAAATGGTGTAGCGTACAAACCCGCTACTCTTACGTATTTTCAATAAAGCATTTAGCAACACCACAACGTAAAAGGTTGAACGGTACATTTACTAAATGAAAACAACTTTAAACTTTCCTGAGAGGTTTTAAAATCCTGATGAAAGTAGTCGTTGTTCAAATATGGGAAAGGTAATCATCCACAAGCCCCATGAGAAGTGAGAAAGACTGAAACGGATAACTTTTTCGCAGAAGGATAGTTTGGTGACCAAAAACGAGTAGATTTGCAAGAAGTTAACTAGTTGCTATTTGCCTCGCATTTTGGTTTCCGAGCCCAAGATAACTTCCGACGTTAATAGTTGGGCACGTTTCATGGGAAAAACAAACCTGGAAGAGACAGTAAATCCTTGTGTGGAAAGCGGAGAAAGGACCCAGAGACGAGTGATCCAGAACCTTCATTCTACTTTGCCATTAGACACCAACAAAATCCAGACGATAATATTTCACACAAGAAGTCTCCCTCAAGGAAAGATGAAGTTGCGAAGCTACTTTTGAAAACTGCTCAAAATAATGGTTTGCAAGGATAATTAACCAATCATTCCGTTCGCAAAACACGCATTGAAGGCTTCTCGATTCAGACGTACATGTTTTCCTGTGAATTGTGTAGCACAGCTAAGTGGTCACCTGAATATTAAAAGGCTCGATTCATACAAATCGGCATCCATTCAACACCAAAGAGTGAAGTTTACACTGGGTTGCCTGGCCAATGTCCGGCAAACAAGCGCCAGCTCGAGTTTCCGTACGTCTTTTGTATAGATATTCATCAGAAAGAACAAAGTCAAAGCGTTCCTACAAAAAGTGATCAGTTGGGCATATTCCACTGAGCTAGGTTTGAGAACTCCCCTCTCAAGTTATGAATTGTTCAGTTACTAAGATGGCGTACAAAAGTGAAACCGGCCGCAAGCATCAAGAAATTTCGTTTGCCGGTCTTAAATCATTTACTGGCTTCAGTGTTCAAATGATGTAAACGACCTCAGAGAGATGCATACAAGAGGAAAGGAAGACCAAAAGAGACCAAATTGATTTCCTTCAGCGGCACCTAACGTTTGTCAACAGCATCCCAGTCCCCGAGTTTGCACACGGCATATTTGAGTAAATAAAAAAACAAATACGCACTGCAGAATTTTTCACCCTAGTCACAACGCGTGTGAATGGATTCCACGCACGTCAAGATTAGTTCCCATTGCACTGCGCTTCGCGCAGTGGACGAGGGGATAAACGTACCGTCACTCTTTTGAGAGTTCAGTTGACGTAAATGAAAAATGTCTTTTTCCATGCATAACGGATTAACACTACTGAAGTTCGCTTAACTTTAATAAACCTTGCTTGGCGTTAATAAAACTTCCATCACGCTAATGTTATACCACATGGTGCAATTGGAGATTTCTTTTATTTTGACGAAAGGCCAAAGGTGTGTATGGGACATCTCACCAACATGTCACGGGAGAAGCAAATGAAAAGAAGAAAAAGGAAGTAAAAAAAAACATTCTCGTTTAATGGAGCGACTTGTTTAAAGTCAAAATCATGAAGTAAACCTGAGATTGTTTCAACAGGGAACCTATTTTACATTGTTCAGGAATCAGATTTCCCGATGCCGAGCGATATAATTCTTGGCTTCAATCTGTACAAGTTACTAAAAAAGAAACGTGATGGAAGTTGGCTTTTACTTTGTCAACATGCACAATTTTTCCACCTTTTTTTCCAGGCCGATTGTGAAGAACATGTCATCATATTTCGAGGTAACGTGCAGTTTCTCACACCCGATAACAAACCTATTCGAACTCGTGATATTTACATGCTGTGTTCGAAGTTAGGTCGAACGTTCGTGGTATGCAACGGGCCATTAGTCTCGTGCTGACGGTTTAAAGCATAATCAATACCTTTGCGCAAAATCCATGCAACTGTCGTAAATTCAACGCAAAATAACATCACAAAGAGGAGCCAATCTTGTAAAATGATGACTACAGTTACAGCAATGTATTTAATATAGATTGTTAGATGTTTGTTGAAATGGATCATCTAACTTATAGAATGGTCATGAGAGAGACTCTCCTTGACAACGTCGATACTCCTAGGTTGAAACCATTACCTTTAAAACAAACTATGGTCACTTACTTGTTCGGTAGCTTTTTCATTCGGTAATTTTGTCATATCTAGTTCACAGCTAACCGTATTAAACGACTCAGCTGATACGTCAACAACTTTTGTGTCATCCTCTTCCTAAAACCAGATCAGATAAGTCAGACTTTCAATGCACCATGGATTAACTGTCGGTCATGACCTTCATATTACTTAGTAATGATCGCTTAGGACGGACGTACAGACCTTAAGCAAAATGACTCCAAACAGACCTCAGCCTCACTAGCCTCATTTAAAAGCAACGATTCTTTGGGACTGCAGAAACTAGAACGAGGATACCTTTGGTGGGGTAGAAAAATTATAAATGCAGAAATCGTGGCGAAGCTCTCCACAATGGCATTCATTGCTCAGTTTTCCGAGCACTCGAATCGAGCCTCGCATGGTCGTGGGTTCAATTCCTATCCGAAGGCCTAAGATACTCAAAAATTTCCCAAGCCAAATATAAACTTCACCTGATATAATCAACTATCAATATCAAATACTCATGGCACAATAATATTATGGTTGTTTAAAATGAACGAAGATAATACAGGGTGTCCATAACGTCTCTTTACAATTTAAAAAATTTATTACAAAAGCAAATGAGCAGACAAATATGTGGAAATTGTTACAAAATGAGGAGTAGATATTGAAGTTTTTTTTGCCTCATTTAATACACCTGTACATGGGCACCATTAGTTGCACGAAGCACATTAAGACGGTACTCGATTTCTTGCCTTGTTCGCTGTAGCATGGCCTCATCAATGGTCGCAATGGCATCAGTGATCTTTTGCTTTAGGTCAGTGATGTCCCGTATCTTTGTTCGATACATGATATCTTTAACATAACCCCACAGAAAGAAGTCCAGGGGAGTGATATCTGGTGAACGAGGTGGCCAGGGAATCGGGTCATCCCTTCCAATCCACCGGTCTGGGAATGTTTGATTTAGGAACTCACGAACATGCAGTCCCCGATGTGGTGGTGCACCATCTTGCTGGAAAATGATGGTTGGTTGAAGGTCATCTAATTGTGGTGCCACATATTCAGTCAGAAGGTCAAGGTAAACATTCGCAGTAATTGATGTCTCGTGGAAGAAAAGTGGGCCAATAATTCGATTGCACATGACCCCACACCACACACTCACCTTTGGACTATCTCGGTGAAGTTCCCTAGTCATATGGGGGTGTCCTGATCCCCAGATTCTCACATTATGTGTGTTAAGTTTCCCTGAAACATGAAACGTTGTTTCATCACTAAAACAAACTCGGGTGAGGAACGTTTCATCCTCAGAAGTTCGTTCCAGCATGTTTACTGCAAACTCTTTTCGTCTTGGTTTATCATTTGGCTCGAGTTCCTGTAAGAATTGCACTTTGTAAGCGTACAATCGCAAGTTCTTGTGTAGGACTTTGTGCACTGTTGGACGTGGTAGCTCTAACTGTCTGGCAGCAGTACGGATGGACTTTGCAGGAGAACGATCAAAGGCTTGTCTTACACGATCGATGTTTTCCTCAAATGTTCTTGGTCGTCCACTCCTCTCTTTATCCAACACTGTCCCTGTCTTCATAAACTTCTTGTGCCATGCACGAATTGACGGACGTGACGGTGGATCTCTTCCATACTTAGTTCTGTAGTTTCGCTGAGTCTGCGTATCCGATTTTGTTTCAATAAACCATGATACACATTGTGCCTTCTCTTGAGGAGTACCCATTTTTATAGGGGTTCATTTAACACTACCTATTTCATCAACAGGGTACTTGAAATACACAAATGCAATGTGATTAAAAACTTTGATAACCACTGAGTGCATATAACAAACCTGATTAAGATATCTCATCAATTGCCTTTGTAATAATTTTTTTAAATTGTAAAGAAACTTTATGGACACCCTGTATATCGACGACGATATTTAATAAGCTGCATAAAGAAATTAAGATAAAAATTCATTAAATCAGTTTCAAAATCAGCGAAACGTTTATGGAAGTAATGGTTTCGAGATGAAAGCGACCATTTACTGTAGCCCGTAACCGACGCTATTTGGGAAAGTACCTTGAAAAAACGTCAAAACTCTGTGGCATTTCAGTACAGCGTAACAAACACAAAACGTGCGAAAAACGACGTTATGTTGAAATATTGTTCTTAACAAACACGCAAACTATCAGAAATATTTACCCTCAAGTAAAATTACCGTCCTTACGATTTAAAATTTACGATTTTTTTCTTGTTTAGTCAAGCTTCCCGAAGGAAAAGAGGGTCTGTGAAATAGCTCAAAATGTCTCCCTAGTTCAGCTTAATGATTAAATCTATTTCACATTAATGAACTTCGGTTTCAATGTTCCTCTTCATGAATCTGTGCTATTTCTACATTTGCTACACCCTTCTACACAATGGACATTTTTAATTCTTAAGAGCTAAATTGCGTTTGGACGGATAAATACAAACGCTTGTATTGCATTCAGTGAATAGCATTTCTCAACGAAGGAAGGGCATAGTTAGTCTGCTGGGTGGTCACTTCTGTTAATAAATATATAAATAAAAAATAAATATGTGAACAAATAAATAACAGATAAATAATAAATAAATAACGGCACAATCGTAAAAAATACTTCCACAAAATAACGTTTGAAATACTGGAACCTCATTGAAGAACCAGCTCACATTGCCTGATGTTTACTAACACATAATTAACGACGTAATCAGTACTACACGTTTACAAATAGCCCGCAATAAATACATTTATGGCTATGTTGATAGATGTGGACAAGGATAAAACCAGGACTGTAAGGGCCGTTAAGTTAGGCTATCAGACAATCGCTGGTTAGAAACGTTTTCGGGATGCTAAATGAGCTCTAATTAGAAAGGTTGCGAATCACCGTTTAACATCTGAAATTCACCAGTGTACGTAAACACGTGTTTTCTAGGGAATGTTTTCACCTATGAAATACCTAATTCACATGTGAAATGAATTAGTTCAAAATTTACATTTGAAACTTCGGGGTACTAAACATGTATTTCACTTATGTAATGGAACATCCACTTCTGAAAATTAATTCCGAGTATGAAATTTTCATTTGACATATAAAAAAGTATATAAAATTTTGGTAAGGGACTATTCAAGGCATACCTCGTCTCCTCGATACTGAGCCATATCAAAAGACTCTTCTTCGTCGTCGTTAGCAACAAGCTCTGGACGAAATTGAAACACTTCACGACCGCTGATCTACAGAGTAATAAGATCTTTTGTAGACTGAAACTAGCATATGCCTACTTTGAAAATCTGACACTGCTGAAGTCAACTGAAAATGGTTAATATACCTTTCCAACGATCCGCCCCGTTTTGAATGCGTCCTTCTTTCTCTTTGTTTCCAGTTCAAATGATTCTTTCTTCTCCTTTAGCTTTATAGAAAATTAGATAGCTTAAAATTTGAAGTGTTAGAAATTGTAAAAGAAGAAAACCAAGGAAAACGGACGGAAAATTGGCAGAAATAAGTGAAAAGAAAATGAAGTGCACGAAATACGGAAGCTGTATTTGTGGGCACTTAAGAGAATGTTTCACTTCAAAAAGCTACATAGAAAAAGAAGTGAAATAACAGGAAAGAAAGGGAATTAAAAGCAAAGGATAGAACTTACAAAATTATAAAAGCAGATTAATAATAACAATAACAATAATAGATAAACGATCGCCAAGCCCTATACTCAGAAAAACGATTTCTGAGCCACAGACGGGGACCGAACCCACAACCTTCTGATGACCGGCAAGACGCTCCAACCATTTGAGCCACTAAGACCCAGACGGCGAGCCAAGGCGCAAGCTCGACACACATGTGCGACCTAAGCGGAAGCCACTATACATTGACAATGATAGATGAAATTTGTATATTAGATATATGAGAGCTTGGAAATATCCCAAGACGACAGATGAACAATCGCGTAGCCCTATACTCAGAAAAACAATTTCTGAGCCCAGACGGGGACCGACGAGGAACGGGGAACGACGCACATGTGTGTCGAGCTTGCACCTTGGCTCGCCGTCTGAGTCTTGGTGGCCCAAATAGTTGGAGCGTCTTGCCGATCATCAGAGGGTTGGGGATTCAGTTCCCGTCTGGGGCTCAAAAATCGTCTTTCTGAGTATTGGCTTGGCGATCGTTCATCTGTCGTCTTGGAATATTTCCAAGTTCTCATATATCTAATATACAAATTTAAAATAACAATAATAATAATAACAATTACAATAATAATAATAAAATATTATTATTATTATGATAACGATAACAGCATAATAATGATGTCGATAATGATGATAATGATAATGATGATGTTCACAATGATAAAATGGCGATTAAAATTTTTGGCACCCTAAATTCAACCATCTTTTTGTCCAACTGTTACGTCCGGGGATCCTGTTTTAACAAGAAACTCAGCAAGTGGGATAAGTTGCAAATTGAAAAGTTCCACTTGATCTCGTGTACAGCTTATTCGGGAGTTCAGCTCAGAGTTGGAAACAGCAGCGAACCTTCCTCTTCCGTAGTCGACCCGTTGTCTCTTATTAGCAGGCTCTGTTGTGGACATTGTGCATTTAGTAAATGGTATTTTTGTTATCAAATTTTGTATTCAGAATTTTATTCACAATGTTTGGGAACACGTACAGGCGACGCGGGAAAATCAGCAAACCAAAACAGTGCATTGTTGAGTTATAATGCACGACCATTAACCAATCAAATTGCATGTTGTAGTCTCCTTATTTTATAAATTGAAATAGTGCCTCAAAATCTAAAATATTGAAGTCGTAGTATGACACCTGGGACTTGGTACAATTTGTTGAACGCCTTCGACATATCCACACAAATTACATCAATTATCGACAACTTTGATGAGCTGAGTAACTTATGCTTTTCCCGTGACAAAATCATGGTGGTAAAAGGTGTGATTTTACTGTAAATGTGATCTTTGATGCCACTGAAATGGCAGCGTTCCATTGCTTTTCATATTAGAAAGTAGAGAAATTGATAGGTAGTTATCTACATGTTCCTTGCAACCACTAGCTAATTTCCAATCAGGCGTTAGAATACTAGTTTCATCAGATTTCATATAAAGAACACAGACTGTAGTGGTTTATTTGTTTATTTGACTGTTTATTCATTTATTTATCTATTTATTTATTTATCTATTTATTTATTTATTTATCTATTTATTTATTTATCTATTTATTTATCTATTTATTTATTACTTATTAATTTATTGATTATTCATTTATTTGTTTGTTTGTTTTTTGTTTGTTCGTCGATTGACTGATTAACTGATTGATTGATGGATTGATTGATTGATGAATTGACTGATTGACTAACTGATTAATTGATTGATTGATTGACTGATTTATAAATCACTCTCAAGAATTTCAAAAAATTTACAGTCGGTAACTTCTCCAACTGATTGAAGTCCTTGTTAAGACTGGCTTCCCAGACAAGTTAGCTGTACAGAAAGCTGTAAAATATTTTAATGGCTAGTTTGGGAGGTAATAAATTAAAATTGTGTTTTATTTCCGTAATACATTGATGATATGAGAGGTGAAAAACAAAGATGGGAAGTAGGGACGGAAGGCGAGAAAAGACGAGTCGGGAAGAGGGACAGGGAAGGGAAAAGAAGGAAAGGTTAGAGGAGGGAAAGGGTCGAGATGTAAAGAGGAATGGAGAAGAAAATAGTGAATAAAATAAAAAATAAAGACGGAGAATAAGAGCTAGACAAAACTGATTAAAAAAAAATAAATGAAAGTGAAAACGCTAAGGAAACATCGCAAACCTTTTTCTTTTTCCACTCACTAAACGTTTCTAAAGTAATTTTTGTTAAATTTGTCCCTAATTTTCCTCTTTCTTCTTCGATTAATTCTTCCAAGGATATTTCATTTTTCTCCTGTTTGTCTTGCTTCTTTTTCATAACAAATCCAGGTGGTAGGGCATGCCGATATATACACTTGTCCCCTCCATTGGGGCAAGTCCAAAACCAACCGTACAATCCTTTATCGATCGCTTCAAGAAAAAATTTACAAACCTGTTAAAACAATAGGAAATATCTATCAAAATCGTCGAACAAGAGTATGATAAATAGCTATAATATCTGTCATACGTACGACCAAAACTCGGTTCCTAATGGTGACAGTCTAAGCATGTGGGTTCTTGATGCGACTGTGAAGACGCACGTGTCTCTCAATATTGGGACTAGAAATATATTGCTGCACGACGCAGTTCGGATGAAGAATGTTTACCTTCGCGATAAGAATAGTGTTGTCCAGTTTAACTAAGCAAGAATCGCAGGTTTTTCGTGCGTTTGAATAAGAATGGTCTACTTCCAGACAATCCTATATTGGTGTCATGGGATGTGGTAGCCATGTTCCCTAATATTGATAATAATTTAGGACTTTCGGCGGTCAGGAAAGCATTAGACCAGCGTAGCTGCAGCATTCCTTCGACCAAGTGTGCAGTAGAAGCGGTTGAAATTTGGCTTAAGTCTAACAATAGTCAATTTTTAAAAAAATCATTTTATTCAGGTTCATGGTACCACTATGCGGCCAAAAAATGCTTGCAGCTACGCGGATCTAGCGAAGGGAGAAACAGATCAATTAGCCAAACAAGGTGGGCTCATTAAACCAAAATTTTGGTGGCGTTATAGAGATCATGTCCTTGATATTTGGACACATGGTTTGGATAAATTATTTGAATTTACAGATTATATTAATTCCCTCTATCCTACCATTAAGTTTGAGTTAGTTTACTCTACATCTCAATTAAATATCTTGGATCTCACGTTGCATTTACGAGATGGGTTTATTTTTACTGACTGATATGCTAAACCCAAGGATAGCTATCTTTATTTGCATCCTAGCAGCTCGCATCCTTGTCATGTCAAAAAAGCAACACCACCGTGGCTTTGAGAATTAAGAGAAATTGCTCAACGGATGCTTTTTTAGAGAAACGTTACTCGTAATATAAATTTTATTTGGAGTATCAAGGTTATAATTCGAGAATTGTTGAAAAGCAATTTCAAGGAGCTATAGAGACTGATAGAATGCAACTTCTCAAACCAAAAACTAGAGAGAAGGTTTATCCTTTAGTCCTAGACTATAATCCTAGACTCCCTGATGCTTCGAAAATTAAGAAAATTTTTACCATTCTTTCTAAATCGAGTGAGTTAAAGAATGTTTACTTCTAAGTCCATTATTCCAGCTTATAGGAGCCATCTAGATTTGGATCTAGTCAGCAATCGCGGGCAGTAGATAATCCCTTGAGTAAGCCAGGATATTTTAAATGTAAAGGCAGGTGTGATCTTTGTGATAATTTTTTAATAGAATCAGATCGTCTTCGGAGTTTTGCCACAGGACGAAGCTATAAAATTAAGGAAAGAGTAGGCTGTATTTCTGCTAATGTGATTTATCTTATTTCATGTACCAAATGTAATTTACAGTATGTTCGTTCCACTTTCACTCAACTTAAGGTGAGATTTCGTAATCATAAATCAGCCATGAGAACTAACAAAACTGTTTGTGAAACGGCTATTCATTTTAATCAATCGCCTGATCAGTTTTCTGATTTTAATCTGATTGGGGTAGAAGGAATAAAAGATTTCGATCCAATGGGCCAAAAATTGTTAACCAGAGAATCTTATTGGACCGCTCAATTAAGAACGTTATAACCAGATAGTTTAAATAAAAGAAATGAATTAAAATCTAAAAACCGGATTCACTATGCCTCTTAGGAATTTCTTTTTATTAAATTATAATTGTTAATGTAAATTATTTTGCATTTAATTAGGTTTGTTTTTTTTCTATAAGGCAATGAACACTTATGTTTAAAACTGATGAAGACCGAATAGTCGAAACGTTTTATAATAAAGGACTAGTATGAAGTTTCCTGCCTCTCGTCTTTTCATATAATAATTATTAATTTTTAACGAAGACCAGACTTTTGTATCCACTTTGGATCCTTCGACTACGGATTTCATCGTTTGGTGTCTATATTCATGTCATGTACATATATATGTATATGTATATGTATAGATACACAAACATATTCTGAACAAGGGACTGTGTCCCGAAACGTAATATTTGATGAAATGTTTTTATTTTACTTTATGTCGAGCGGGCTCGTGATTATCTTACACACACACACACACACACACACAAAACAAAACAAGACAAAAAAAAACAAACACAAATATATATATATATATATATATAACTAACTACAGACGGAACCGTTTCGGCCTATTGGGCCTCATCAGTGTAGTGCTGATGAACGCGTTGTTGTCACCGACCTTATTCGTTGCGGAACCATAAAATCTTATAAACGATATGTTGATGATACACTTGTTCTGTTAAAACCTTTCGATGTTCCAAAAGTTTTATTGAAGCTCAATGAATTTGATCCTAACTTAAAATTTACAGTTGACACATTTCCAGACGGCATCATCCATTTTCTTGACATCAAAATTTCGGCCGATGGTACTGATGTTTATCGCAAAGAAACACACACCGGCCAATACACACACTATTCCAGTTTTGAACCGTTTCCGCGTAAAATCTCATGGATTAAATCTCTGTTTCATCGCGCTTTTACAATATGTAGCACGAAGAAACTCTATAATGACCAAATTGCTAAAATCAAAACTTTCATGTCCTGGAACGGATATCCTAATCATGTTGGTAAATTCCTTATTAAAATGTTTCGACGCAAACATAAAGCTGATAGTTCTGCCACTCAAAACATGACTGATGATGATAACATTCCTAAAGTTTGGATCCGAATCCCATATTTGGGAAGTCAAGGAGTAAATCTTTTAAATTCCTGTTTAAAGAAAATCCGTCATTGTTTGAAACAACCTGTCAAGTTTATTGTCATATACAACACTAAAAAGGTCTCATATTTTATTTCTAACAAAGACAAAATTCCAGATTTGTCTCGAAACAATGTCATTTACTAGATTACATGCCCTGGATGTGCCAAATCTTACATTGGAAAGACTGACCGTTGTTTACAAAAACGTTTATCTGAACATGCCACTCAACACAACACAAGTGCAGTTGCACAACACTTTCTTCAATGTGAAAACGCGCACTTCATTGCTGACCTATGCAAACAATATGAGAGACTAAACGATATTCTTTTTTCTTTTGATGCTGCTTCATCCATGCACAATCTCATTTTCAACAACTATAAGATCCTTTACTCTAATTATTCTATTAATCCTAACCAACTTTTATTTATGGAAGCTCTACATATTAAATATCTTAAGCCGCAATTAAACTCTGGTCTTAAAGCCAACAAAGAACTCTCACTCTTTAATTAGTTCCTTTTAGTTTATACATAATTTATTCATCGACATCTTGTCATTTCATCCTTAGGCGTCAACACTTGTCACTTAATGACACATCAATCATTTGTAAATAGAGTGGGTGTTCCCTCAATTCTTCATCAATGATGTAATCACTTTTCTCATGTATATATAAACCTTAGGTTCTCTTATGTTACTTCACTTGGTCTGAAGATGATTTTGCAATAAAATCGAAATATCACCATTTCACAGTTTTCATCTTTTGTTAACTTAAATCTTAAGTTGAAAGATGACCCTGGTTTTCGGAATTTGCTGTCTCTCATATTTTTTGAAGTCGTCAGCTGGTCAAGGTTTTTGTCGCTATAAATTCATTGATTTTTAATAGTATATCACTGCATCATAGAAATATATTTTTTCTTACAATATCTGTGGTATTCTTCTTCAAACTTTCACCATGCTTTTTATTAACAACTTCTTCTAGTTTTTCTTGGTCCCACGTGTCCATTGTATCTATAAAAATAGTACTTTAGTTAAGAGTAGGAGTATCAAAAACATTTCTAGAGTCTGGTGTCTAAATTAGTGTACTGGGCTTTCAAATTTAAATTTCGGTGCTTTCTTGAATTAACCATTTCACAGTCTTTGACCTCTCTGATTATCCTGTGAATATTTGCTCCTGACACATGAAACAAGGACTATTCTTTCATCATCTTTGATGCAATTACAAGAAAACGATTGAAACTGCGTAAACCAAATTTGTTGACCATTGTAACTTCAAAGCAATCAACCAACATACAACGCCGGCAACAAAAGAAATGCTTCGCCCCACATCAAAAACACACTGACAAAAATGAACATCTTCACCACCAATTGACTACCACTGAAGTATTGAACCACTGAAAATTGTGAAAGCTAAAGATTTTTCTTCAACTAATTTAAAGAATGAACAGCATTGAAAACCCGAAGCGCCATCAGCACAAAACTGCAGTCTTTCTCAATCATCAAGTAAACAATCATCATCAACAAACATGCATATCTTGCTTGTTGCTGATTTGAGATGATTTTCCGAATAAATGTGGTCACTCATTCTATCTGTACGTCATATGGTACCTTGGTATTTGTAGATTTTGACTGCTCATCCTTACGAACACTTTATCCTTCTGATCGCCGGTGAACGGACTCAGATACCAGACCGAAAGTTAATTATTGTACTGGACCGAAATTGTGGTGACATACTAGTGCAAACGTCTACATTGTCGATATATGTCAAGTACTCCCATCACATTCGTATGCACGGAATGTGGTAGCTTTATGTTTCTAGATCACAAGCACTTTCTTCCGCCATTTTTTCTGAGCTTCTGATAGGGAATCGAACTCGTAAACTTGATCGCTATGGGAATGACCTAATCACTGAGGTACACGAGTTCAGATGGTAGAGCGAAGGTTATAAACGAATGCTCGAATCAAATTGCTTAAACGGCTCAGCAGGTTGTTTGGGAACCAAATTACTTCAGGTAAAGATAGTATGAGTCTCTTAGATGTGGTTAACACTCGCAAGTCAAACGTAAACCGTCTATTGACGATATTCGTCCAAGGAATAGTTGGGACTATTCTTACGGTTATATCCAAACCTAATTTTGTTTTTTCAAGAATCTGATCAGTCATCGTCTTTGCTAATGCTTTTGTCATGCTTACATCATTGGAATTACAGTTTATAGGTTCATTAGTTTAAACATCCAAGTAATTATCGAAAATCCTGTGCAGTGATTGCCCCGAAAATTACGTGATAATTCTCGATATTCACCCACAGGCGAATGTAACAGTGAAGGAACAGGACCAAGATGGCGGGCTACCTCTGCAAATGTTACCGAGGAATTTTTAATATAGCCCTTCACTACTTTATTTTCAACCTGAATGTTATAAACAAATGCTGGGGATGTTGGAGCATCATGTTCCTACAGATAATATGTGCACTTTCGTCAAGCTAGTTTAGTCTGAAAAACCAGTTTTGAGCCACAAACGGGGATGCCACAAACAATCTTCGGATGAGTGGTAATACGCTTTTATCATTGAACTAATGAGACTCAGGTGGCAAGCTTATGTGCTGTTTCGACAAATGCGCTGTCAAACGCAGTAGCCACGATATGCACCACATTAGCGCATAACATTCAGGTCGATCATTACCGTTATTATTATCATACTGCAGCGACCGTATTGGCTGCACATACGTCAAATCAGCTATTTAGCTCGCCATCAAAGTCTTTTCAGAGCTTCTCATCGGTCATCAGAGGGATGTGTGTTTCACTCCCATCAGGGGCTCAAGAAGTCGAATTTCTGAGAAAACGAGCTTGACCAACGTCTACATATCATCTGTAGAAATATCACTCTCCAACACGCACAACATCCGTACATGATATTCGGGTTGGAAATAAATACAGTATAGAATTACAACCAATTCATATCCTCATTTTCCTGTATATTATGATGGCAATACCACAAATATCAAGGGTTTCGAAACAAGGTGTGGTGCGTCGCAAGTGACGTCTGTTAATCGTATTTCCGACGCACATTTTGACCAGAGGTGCTCAAAGTCAAATATTATCTAGGCTCTCTTCTGAATTTAAAGTCATACAACTAGATTTCACATTTTCTACCAGAACGTGCTTCCAGATGAGATCCCATACCACTACACTGACCGGGTCTCTAGCACTCGATAAACCTCTAATTCCCATTCTACGAATTCCAATCCCCACTCCTAAATTTTTTTGAAACCCCTGAATATAAATGACAAAGAAATTAAAAATAATAAAACAACTAGATATAATTACGAAAAAAAAAAGGGAAAAGACAACTAAATGTACGAAAACCAAAATAAATACAAGTGCACTAGACAATTCAGACAAGTCTGTTGAGCCATCGCGGTATTTTTTGCAACGGTACAGTTATCTCAATAACAGGCTCCTGGTCCATTCAAAATTTCAAAAACGCTTCTGCATTAACTAAACTGGTTCTGCAACGGCTAGGTCAGAAATTTGTCAGCAGCTCCTAACACGCTATTTTCTCTCACTTATAAGAATACAGTACACCTGGGTATGCAGCATTTCAAATTAATCGACGAAAATTACTCTAAGCATCGATTATCAGTAACCCAGCGTATTTAGACCGGTAAGTACTGCATAAGAACTTTCACATGCGTCCCACGTTACCAGCACACAAGCGTTTTCTGTAAATGTGATGTGGTCCCAATAAATGGAATATCGGTGAAATCCTTCATTGACCAGTAAGGGCTGACCTGAGAGCCAGTGCTACCAAAAAAAGAGTGAGACTAATATCCTTTTATCAGAAGCGAAAGAGATGGGTCAATAATACACTTATTATGACGGTCCACCAATAATAAGCACTTCGCAATTCACGTGATGATTAGAATGGCCTCTTGCACTACACTGGCTGAGGCGTTTACAAATTTTAAGTCAGGATTCAGGAAGGCAAATTCCTTAAATAATCCTATATCAGTTCTAGGTTCTAAAACCTTGGTGCAGATGTTTTTCAAGTCATAGTTAACAATATATGTAAAAAAAAGTCAGAATATCTGCAAGAGTTGGAAATAAACCTCCTTTTTTGGTTGTTTTTCATTAAAAGAATCAAATATGATTAGGTGAATGCAGAATAGCTCAAACATTTATTGACTATTAAGATGAACAACTTTAACCGCAGTTTTCCTGGGAGTAACGACAAAATTAGAAAGTAGTCCTACTGCTGGTTTGCGACTACTGACCAAACAATCAAAATGCTTAACTTTCGATCTGACTGATTTCCCTTCTAATAACGAGCCATCCTATGACTTCCAGAAGCACAGTTGCCTTGGCGATTTAATAACATAATTGAGACGCTTATATACCAAAACGGTACGTTTATAGGCAAAAACACAGAACTAAAAATAGATGTTTACCATTCTGTAATTCCTTGTCTCTTGAGTCCACATACAAACTTCTCTTCTCTCCCTTCCTCTCCAAGTTGAGATCGTGAGAATATTTACATTTGTCCCCCTTACCGCAAAGACCTTGTTTGAAGTAAGCGCACACCACAGATTTTGGGTCGGCATCTGAAAGATATTTAACTATTTTTGTAAACTATTACAATGGAGAGGAACCAAGTAAGCAGATCAGTATTACAATAAAATTGACACTTGATGAAGGAAATTTTTGAGTGTCAGAATTTTGCATTCTAAGACTCAACCAGGACTAGTAGCAAAAAAACGTAAATCTTTGGCTGGGAATCGAAGCCGCACGACCGTGCGAATCTAGGGCAGTGTTCTGCCAGCCAAGCTGCAAAAGACCGGGCGACAAACTTGCCTAGGAGTTCTGCAATCTAATATTCGTACAATTTCACAATGGAGTATTCTAAGCTAATAAATTCACTGTAAAAACTGAGCATTCAAAAACTGAAGGTGACTCCAAGTGGCCAACATTTCGGCGGATGTAACTTCTACCCTCTTAACGAGGACAAGGCTTCTCCATGCTGGAAATATAGAACTATATGCAAATATGTTTTAAGGTTAGAGAATAAAAGTGCCTCCAATCTTATATTTCCGCAACATTGGACGAAAGTCCCTGAGAAGAATTTGTAAAGTCATACTCTAAACGCTACATGTAGTATTATAAGAATTAGGATCCGAGTTTAAAAGATTTCAACACGAACTCTATCATCCATAGTCTACTTCCACGGTTGACTTTCAATTATCACTCAATCTGCAGACAACTGGATCAGAACATTACCTTTAGGGCTTTGACTTTAATTCATGTTTAGTGCTCATCGACCAAAGAACATGTTAAATACACTCATGCCCTGTCCACACGTATCCGTTTTCGTTTAAAAAGTCAATTGTTTTTTCTCAATTTTCAAAAATATTTCCGTCCACACGATATTGTTTTCGAATCGTTTTTGCCCATCCACACGGATACGGAAACACGATTCAAAAACGATAACAGCCTACTTGAGCCGCAAAGTTATCCCACGATTTTGGTCTTTCCCAAAATCTATGAGGTCTTGCGCTCTGTCAAGACGTTTCAGACTGGCTTCGAGATCGGGAGTGAAAATTACCTGAAAACGTTGAGCCTCCTCTTCACGTAGCTTGCGCATTCAGCAGAACTAGGTTGATTTCAAGACGCTATTACTCTTGAAAAAAACTCAAGGAAAAGCGATACAAAGGTGATACGTCCATCCGCCATTTCAAATCTCGCACGGGATACCATACCATTACGTAAGCGTTTTTGAAAAGTTCCGTTTTTACCCGTCCACACGAGCGTAAGAAAACGGTGATTTCAAAAATGTCTACTTTGGAAAACATTTTTGAAAATTTCCGTTTTCGGTGACCGTATTCACCGGATACGTGTGGACGGGAAAGCAATCTGTGAAGAAAAATTTGCATTTTCAAAGAAAAATGGATACGTATGGACGGAGCCTTAATAGTAGGCTATCCAAGAGTAATAAACAATTACATGAAGAGGGCAACTTTTCTGACAATCGCAATGGCGTACATTAATTTAAGCGCGAAGACTGTTTTGCTTATGATCTTAATGACGTTTGAAAAGGCACAGATGCACAATAGCCCAAACGTTGGGCAAGCAGAAGCGAAACATCCAGAGTAAACTTGATGATTAACCTACATTGCTAAAGTCAACTAGAAAAGTTGACTACAGCGGGATTCGAGCTCGTATTGTTAAGTCGTCACGAGAATCTTCCGTTCTCTTACGATGGATTAAACGACCATACTGTTCCCAGTTGATTCGATCGCTCAATTAGTGGAGCAGCGGTCCGAAAACCCGAAGATCCGAGTCCGAATCCTGCTCAAATTAACTTTTCTAGTTATGTTTAGCAGTGTACAAGACGGTTAATCATGAAATTTACCCTGCGTGTGACCAGGATGACTCTGAAACAGGAGAGAAACAATTGGAAGATTCCAAAACCTCATCGCTGAACTTCTTCTTGACGACCAAGAACGTTCCTGGCAATTCTTACAAATAAGTCAAGAAAGTTGGAACAACATAGATAGGCATTTTAATTTCGTGATTTCTGGGTACTTTCTCGTTAGTGCATGGTTTCAACACTCGCGCCACCGTTATAGCCGTACACCAGCCTTCAGACTTGTCTGTAAGTCCTTCACTTCAAGCCCCAAACCTAGTAGCCACACATAAAATTCTAGTGATTCCAAAAGAAGTTCACTAAGGTCAAATTAAAGAATTTAAGACTTCGGCAAACAACTTCGACTATGGTTAAAATCAGGGGTGCACAGGATGATTTTTACTATCCGGCAGGATACCGGATTTGCCAGATAGTGGAAGAAAATTCGGTCGGATACCATAATATTCGATTCATAATTACGTTAATAAATAAACAAACCATTTGCAGTTCTGCCCCATGCCTTACTTGCATGCGTAACTGTAATAGCTACGCTGTAGAGATTGTTTTTGGTTATTACACAGAAATATATGCTGAATTACCTCTATACTATATTGGAGACGTCATCTTATTCCAAACAGTATTTGTGCTAAATCTGTCATCACAAAGGCTCGATGTGATCTCTGACAAGGTCTACAGTTAATCTTCAAATAAATACGAATACAGTAGCAAGCGGAACACGTAAACGAAGGCATCAAAACAAAGTAATGGGGAAAATACAGTTTTTTTAAAGTTTCATATTCTCAGTTCTGGCTCCAAACAAATGGGTATAGAAAGAGTTAACGCTGTACGTTTTTCATAATTGGCGCAAGAGCATCTTCACACCATCCTGCATATTGCCATCTTCAATTGATGGTTGACACCACTTGTTTATGGTGGTTTAATTAATGAACTAGAAACTAACCACCAACCACCTACATTTGTGTCCTTTTCGTGTAATCAATCAGTGCATTTTAATAGAAAACTGAATCAAATAAATATCCGACAATCCGACCGAATACCGGGTTGTGAAGTTTCTCAGTACCCGGCCGGATACTCGATCCGGTGCACCCCTAGTTAAAAACCAAGTCTCGGCAGAATCCAAACGAGATCACTTTCTGAACGTAAGCCATGGTTACTTGTCGTGAAAATGAGTTCAATGGGCAAGCGGAAAAATTGCGCGAAAAATTATTTTTTACTTCATGCAATCAAGCACAAAAAGTATCAATCAATAATATCTGATAACACGGGCTCTCACATCGGATAAATACTGTGTATATGGGCGGATCCGGCTAAAATCTGAGTGGTGCAATGTTACGTCACGGCAAGGTCCGCGAATTTTGCGGGAGGTTAAGTTGGCCCACTAGGCCGTATTCATGGCATTACCGCCTCCTCCCTCCAAAAAAGTTGGAAAGTCTAATAAGTCTTCTTGTATTTCTGATTACACTATTAGCAGAAAAATGCTTGTGTAAGAGTGAAAGTTAGTATCTCCCTCTTTCATTCAATTATAAATATATATAGATGGCAAACAAGACTGTGTACAAGCAATGTACCTCTTTTTAACCTTTTATTTCACAAGATTCAGTTGCAAATATCTACCGTATTTTCAAAGTTTATGACAACGACCAGTCAAACATGACAAAAATGTGTTCAGCAGATGTTGCTAAAGTATTGCTAAGCATAGTATTTATTCATACTGTACAGTAATGTAATCCCGTACATAGATGAATTAGAATACTGATATTACAGTAAAGATTCACTCAGCTGAACATGATTTGATAGTTTTCCCTACAGCACAATCACTATCTGCAGAATGATATCCACTATACCTGCACCAAAATGATTAAAATTCCCCATTCGATCAAAGTTAGAGTGCACTCTAGGGGAATGGCTACAAATTTACTTTTCCTACTCATAAAAACAACTAACTTTCCAGCCATCCCCTAAGACAACGGTCGGCAAACTTTTAGGCTGGTGACCCCGTGTAATTTTCAAGTGTTGAGGCGTGACTCACTGACCCAATCCGTGGGAAATGCCATCAAAATTTGCTAGACTAGCCGAATTATGATTTTATGCTACATTTAACCGCTTCTTTATATTACATGTGTTACTGAGTATTTAGATGAATTTATGAATAAAAGTAAGCAACAATACTACTTTTGTATTGAGAATTATTGAGGCTAAGTACTCATCGCCAAATCACATATCGTCCGACGACAGGCTTGATGGGTAAAAAGATAAACGACACATTTTTCTTGACTAGAGCGGTTGTTGTTATTAGTGGTATGTCAGTTTATGTGTCCAGAGTCCAGACAACGAGTTAACATTGTAAGAACCACAATTCAAAGTGAATGTACAACCACTGTTCAAACTGCGATAAAATGCCCCTGCATAAAATTTTCAAAGTTCCACGTTAAATCTCACTTAAATTTAGTGCTTAAATTCAGTCAGTGTTCGGCTGGAATGATTAAAGATAACTTTATCCGGCTCAATAGTTGACGTACTTGAAGCATTCACGCTTAGTCGAAACAGTTTCCTTTGTTGAATTTTTCATGTCGGCTGAGTTTTCTTGTGTTTTCAGAATCAGAGAGGAATTTTAAATGTAAGAGGTCCAATGAGGATACCAGTTTGCCCAGTTCGGGATGTAATTGGTTTGGTTCAGAAGAGAGTTCACGGATGCGGAATTGTTTGTTTCGGATTTCTTCGTCAAGAAGCTTGCGTTGACACTGGCGGTAAGCAGCAAAAGTCTGAAGTCGGTGATTTGCAACCTTGAAATTTAAAAAATAGGGAAAAACTCCAAGGCGCTTACAGTTCTTCAGGAAGGAAAGGTCCAGTTTAGCTTTACTGAGCTTCAGCTCAGTGCGTTGAAACTTGCGGAAAGCTGCAAGTGCACCATTGTTGTATCGATTTTTCAAAATAGTGGCAATTGAGGAACCAGGCGGAAAGCGTAATCTTGTTAGGAGTATCAAAACCCAGCATATAATTTTGAATAAACCCATAATACAGACATGAGTTATTGAAAATATTTTTAATTTAACTAACGTTTCGTTGTTAGTCCTGCAACATCTTCAGAGTAAGTGATAAATTTACAAGGTGTTCTCGACTATATAATATTCTATTTGCAATGACAGGAAGTAATTAACAGAAAGACTGGCGAAAACCGGTGAATAATTAAGTGTGCGATAAAGTGTATTCGTGAGTGAATCCAGGTGTGTATGTGTCAGAAAAACATATAACAAGGAAAAAAGTAACAGTTAAAACAAGGTTAAAGGAAGGTAACTGATCTTGGCGTTGAGCGAAGGATTTATCTTATTAATAAGTAGACTCTCTCTGAGAAAGAGTTCAAAATTAGAAGAACAGGAGCTTAGAACAGAAAAATCAGTCAAAGAAACAGGGTGGCCAGTCTGTATGTGGTGTGTTAAAACAGCAGATAAAGTCGTGAAGGAGATAGGCTTTCCCGTGTAAGCAGAAACTCCCATGTGTTCAGAAATACGCGCGCGTAAATGGCGAATAGTTTCACTTATATACAATGACTCACAGCATTGACACTTGAATTTGTAAACTACGCGAGATCTTAGTGCAAGAGGAATTTGATCTTTAAAACGGAAAAAAACTTGAAAGACGTCGAATAGGTTTAAATATGACTCGAAGTTGAATTTGAGGAAAGGCAGAAGCAAAACGTTTAGCGACTTGTTTGCGAATCTGAAGAGAATGTTGACCGGTAAATGTTAGAGTAAAGAAAATAATGCGTTTAGGTACCGAGGTCGTTGTAGAAGCAGGGCAGAAAATTTTATCGAAAAAATTGCGAAGACAATTATCTAAGAACTTGATGGGGTAACCATTCTGAATCATAATACTTTTAAATTTCTCTAGTTCTTCAAGAAAGATGGTATAAGAAGAACAGAGATTAAAATAACGAAAAAGCAAAGTTAAAATTAAGCCTTTCTTATATATGAGTGGAATAAAACTCTCAAAATTTGTAAACAATCCAGTAAAAGTAGGTTTACGATAAACAGAAGAAGAAAATTTATCATCGGAGCGTTTGATTTGAATGTCGAGGAAGGAAAGAGAGTTATCTTTTTCGATTTCATGTGTAAATTGGATGTTCGGATGTTTACAATTCAGGTAATGCAAGAAAGGTAAAATATGATAGCGAGATCGAAATAAAACAAAAGAGTCGCCAACATAGCGTCGATAATAAAGCGGTTTAAATTGAGGGGGACATTCAATTAGCCAATTAGTTTCATGAAAGGAAAGAAAAATGTTGCCGAAAAGGGGACCTAGAGGGGAACCCATAGCAACACCATCAAGTTGTTCGTAAAATTTTCCGTTAAATATAAAGTGACAATTTTTGACAGTTAAATTTAGTAGCTCTTTAAATTGTTCGCAAGTAAAATTTTGGAAATGAATATTGTTATAGAAAAGCTTGTTAAGGATAATTTCAAAGGTTTCATCCAACGGTATGTTTGGAAAAAGTTAATTAATATCAAAACTAGCCATGGTGACATTATTATCAAAGCTCAGCTGAAATAAATCTTGTAGAAATGAAAATGAATTAGTGATAGTATATGGACTAAAGGAAATAGGGCAAAGAAGAGGAACAAGAAGTTTAGCGAGATTATACAAGTGGGTGCCAGTAGAAGAAAGTATAGGTCTAAGTGGAATATTTAACTTATGTACCTTAGGTAATCCATATAGCATCCGTGAACTCTCTTCTGAACCAAACCAATTACATCCCGAACTGGGCAAACTGGTATCCTCATTGGACCTCTTACATTTAAAATCCCTCTCTGATTCTGAAAATACCAGAAAACTCAGCCGACATGAAAAAATTCAACAAAGGAAACTGTTTCGACTAAGCGCGAATGCTTCAAGTACGTCAACTATTGAGCCGGATAAAGTTATCTTTAACCATTCCAGTCGAACACTGACTGAACAAGAAAAAAAGGTACTCGCCAAAGGACTAAACTTCCCGATTCCTCCTAAAACCTTAAACTACTGTGACTTTTTAATCCCGTTTGAACTTCTCCACCGACAAATACAACAGGAGACTATCTACCCCGAATCTGGTTGTGACAAGGATTTCGTTGAAACCAAATTAAAAGATATAGCGCTTTCTGGCTTCCGTAACTATACCCCACCTCCGTTCATTTTCTCAGACGAAAAGTTTAAAATGCTAAAATGTCTTCGAAACGACGACTCTAAAAACTTCTCCTCGTACTTCTTTCTTTTCGATATTTTGTCTGGTTCAGATTACTTTCTCGAGAGCAGAAAGCTGTTAGTGTTGTCGTGGACTAGACTGATAACAGCACAGAGTTTAGTCTTCACAACTTTAATAACACAATCAATCACAATTAATCACAACTTCTTACTCACCATAATCTCTCACACACTGCTCACCTAAATACTGTGCTTAAATAGCTATGTACAAATCTAAATTTAGAAACATTACAATATACCAAGTTCTATTTTTAGTCACACTACATCAATCTAGAAAATTCTATGCCTACTCATCCTAATTCTAGAAAGTTCTAGATACTTCTTTATAATATAATGACTTTTTAACTGTATTTTGCAGAAGGTTCTGGAATGTTCTACACTATTCTATTATTATTAAGTGACTCCGTCACAAGTGTCGAGAGCTAGGAGCGAAAGAAACAGTGACACGATATTTTGGGCACTGCTGTGTGATGAAAACATGTTCTCATTTTAAAGTCTAAATTAAAAATTTAAATAAACTTAACGCCAAAGTTAACCGTTTTGAAATTGACATCGTGAGATCGGTAAGACGTGATTGGTCCAGGGCGCATTTATGTGCAACGTATCACGTATCTAAAGAAAAGGTGTTACGTTTCTTTTTCAACATAGCCTTATCAGATAACATTTTGGAGTCTCGATTTTCATCGGACAGATCGTGGCTTATGATTCGTGTTTTTTTTTTTCCTTTTTCTTTACGCTTTACCCAGAAGTTCCCGCGACCGCCCAGATTCTTTTGGCGACCCCAAGTTTGCCGACCATTGCTTTACTAAAAGTAGCATCTGCACCAGTTTATTTTTATCTGACTGTCGCAGACTAGGTTACTAAGTTCTCTAACTTTTGACCTTAGCACTGGGGTCGATCATACCTTGCTGAATGTTAAACAACATTCAGTGTTTTGTGGGTAGCAGCATACCTCAAGTAATCTAATTGTTATTCATCGTAAAAGAATTAAGTCGGAAATCTCGTACGTAACCCAGAGTTTTTCTCCGCTGCCGCGCGAGCAGATACATGTACCTCACGTAAGAGACCGAACTGTTAGATTTGGATTGAAATGCAGATAAATTCTCACCATCCCTGATTATTGATGACATAAATTAGAATTTTTAATATAGAAAATTTGACTGTCGCAATTGCGACAGTTGCACCCCTGTAGATCCGCCCCTGGTGTAATAAGAAAACTGTCTTTAGTTGAAAGTCCTACCGATTATTCCCTTTTGCTTTTCGCGGCATGTTTGGTAGCAATAATAGTACTTTTTAGGTTCAAGTCAGGTGCAAGTCTCAAACGGCAAAACACCAAGTCCCAAGTCAAGTCTCAAGTCAATTGAAGCAAATTCGAGTCAAGTCGCAAGTCACAAAATTTTGCAACTCGAGTGCGACTCGAGTTCCAGTCACGGATTCGAGTCGACAACACTGCCGGCCTTCAGACCAATGCACGCATATATTGCGTGCATTTGACTGAGATATAGTTAACAGGGGCAGATTTAGACGGGGACACAGGAGACGCGCGTCCTCCCTTTTTTGATTAGTTGTCATTCGACTACTTGTTTGGTTACAGTACACAAGCATTAAATATGACGACCACCAAGTAAACTGATGATTATTTTGAGGGAGAGTCGGAACAGACAGCAAGGAAAAGAAAGGGTGAGTAGAATAAAATTCTGTTAGCTAGAAATAAGATAAAGTACAGAGTGGTTTCCACAACAAGATATGGAGCAGGAATCCATAAGTAGACTAGAGAAGAACTGGAAAGATTGGATTGAAACACGACGAAATTACTGACAGTATACCATGTATTCCATCGGCAGGAATATGTGGACAGATTGGAGGTAAAAAGAAATCACTGGAATGCAAGGTTTGATAAGCATGGAAGATTGTGTGGATATCAAGATTTACAGTTCATGGAAATATGTGATAAAAAGCCAAGGAGAACTAATGACTGCAGCAAAGAATGAAGATATGATTGCGGAGGTGCATAGAGACAGGTATGACAAATAAGGAGGGAAACGTCTGCATGGAAAGTTTTCACAGCAACTGATGAAGGAAGAGATGAGCTAACTAGGGAGTGATTCATCGTGAAGTTGTCTGCTAAGTTGTGCGAAAAGTGGTATAAGTGCGCTACATCAGAGTTATTTTAGTTGCACAACTATTAATAATAATACATATATACATATATACATATATATATATATATATATATATATATATATATATATACAGGGGGTGAGCAAAAAAAAGTGGCCATCCTAAATAATTATGGTTAACGTAACATAATCATCACAAGATGAACAGACGTGGTTAAGAATGATCGTTTTAGGATGCATGCGTCTAAGTAATTTCAAATATCATCTCAAATCTTAATTTTAATAACCGATTTTTGAAATTCGCAAACGTTACGCAGTTTTTAATTATATTATAGTTTACAAATTCCTGGTACATCTCTGATGTCCTTCATTTTGACTCTAATGAATTTGTTCGCACAATCGCCAATAAAGTTTATTTACAAACTACTACAGGAAACAACAGTAACTCAAGTACATGCCTAGTGTATGTACCATTCAATACCTAGCTAGCACTCTCTTCAATTTGATCACAGCTTTGCGTAAACGAGGCATGCTTTCAATAAGCTGATGCAAGTATTCTTTGGTGATTGTTTGTAATCCATTTTTGATTGCTGCAAAAAAGTTCGCTTTCATTTTCCAACTTTTGGTCTTTTGTTAATCAGTCCAACTCAGCCCATAAATTCTCAATGGGATTTAGGAGAACCCATCCCCATTCATCAATATTCCCACTAATGTGCTCACGAGCAGATGATAATCGCGGTAAACGATTCTTATCACTCCCAAATGGTGTCTCAGATTCTTTCTCCATTTGAATTCTCTCTTTCAAGAAGTGATTTGTGGTTTTGGCGGAAAATTTGACCCCTGTCTGAGCTTCTAGTTTATCAGCTAGCTAATGTTTGGTTGGGGTGCCTGATTTGGACGTTTTAATAATTAAACGGTCACTTCGATCGGTAGTTTCCATCCAGAACCAGGATCATGACTGCAATCTCTACTCAATTTACCTTAATGCAAAGTTCTTTTCTTGTTTTTTTTTTTTTCCCAGAACAGGTCGATGTGAATTTTTTTTGAAACTGTACATGTGGTAACTCCAGCTTAAAGCAATCCAAGAATTTCATGATTCCTTCTAATTTTCATCTCAGATTTCTCGGTGCCGACTTTTTTAAGTCCCTTACTAGCCACATCACTTTCACATAAAACCTCAACGAAAACGTTCAAAATTGCACATGTAACTGGTTTCTTGGCTTATAATGTTTTGTACTTAAGTTATCAACTAAACATTGTAGGATGCGCAACATTTTGATAATTTTATGGACAAGTTCATATCATCCAATTTGTAAGAAATAGGAGAAAATGCACTATGTTTAGCAGAAGACATTGTCATAAAAAGTATTAAGAATTGACGTATGTTCCATGCCAGCACTTAAAATTAGTATGTCAAAAGCTTTTTAATGAGATCTCCAAGAAAGTTTTTAAAAAATATACGGTTTTCTTTCATTTCTGTTCTTCCATTGACAGTTATATCAAATTGACTATATTTTTGACGATGGCCACTTTTTTTTGCCCACCCCCTGTAGTTTTCATCGTATATAATACAATGTAAACAGAGTTGTTAATCAATTCACAGGGCGCATATCACTGAACTGTGTCCCTAGAGGCGACGTACCAAATAATAATACAAACCTTTGGACAGTTTTGTTGCTACTGGTTTAAAAAGTTGATTAAGCTCTTCAGTTTCCCTCTTTTTCTTTTCTTGATTAGATTTCTGTGAAATATACGCGAAGACTTAACACAGACAGGATCACAAAATTTGTTACACCATAACAAAAATGGACTCACCCGAAAAAAACCTATTTGATTGATCGTGAACACCCTGATTATTACGCTGCTGCCTAAATGTTTTGAACTTATTTTTAATACATTAAAAATTGAACCATTTAGCATATGTACATTTTTTGAAAGCCACGTTAACAGTCAAACAAGATAATCAAATCATCATAAAAGATTGGCAGCTGAAATATTGACAAATGAGGAAAATTCACGTTTTTTAAAATCAGGGAGAGCATGGAAAGAGCTAAGACTGACCTGAAACATTTTCTATTGAGGGCAAAATCAAAAGCTCATCAACAACAGCACAAAGTCATCATTTATTGGTATTCTTAAATAAAGATTATTTTTTCACAGTTTTGGTTGTGTTTTTATCAGTGCAAACACAAAACAGCGATAACTTTAAAATTTCCTTACAATGTTCTAAACAAAGGTTTTTTTACTACTGTATGCTCTAGAGATTCGTTTCTTCCCTCTCTTCCTCTCTCCCTGCCTCTTCCCTCCCTCCCTCCCTCCAAACGGCAATCAAAACAATGAGGGCCAACCAACATCAAGCTACTCCTACAAGATTCGAAATTACATTTTTTTTCTTGGTTGTCCCATAGGCAACCATGTTTTGTTTTTTTTTTTAAGTTTTCCAAAAAGACTTTGGCTGCTCAAACCTACTTTTTGCATTTTTAATATCAGCAAAATAAACACAAAAACTTTATCACACATAAATGTTTACTTCATAACTACGTCAGCTTGCAATGATCACTGTATTGAATAACGCTAACATATTGCAGGCTCAGTAACTTGTAACCTTCCTAAATCGTAAACAAGAAAAGCGAGTTCATCCGAATAGTTTTCTTTTTCCTTTCTTTTTTTTTTTTAAATGACTGGTCACTGGCTTTAGATTGGGTCTTTGCCCTCTTGCCAGTGGCCACAATGTGTTCTCATTTTTATTTTTCTCTTGTATATAGATATTGAATATAGAACATTGGAAATTAATTAAATTAAAAATGAAAGAGCACACGTTTGCTTAACCTAGTTCTTTCATTCATATTACTTTCTTTAATGACTCAAATAAGGGAAAAATATCGATTATGTTAGCACTTGAAAACGGGTAGCCCAAGGGGCAACCATTCATCAAAATTTGGTTGCCCAAAGAAAATTTTGGTTGTCCGGGACAACTGGACAACCGCAAATTTCGAGCCCTGTCCTGTACCTACCATACCATGTGATATCCTACCGATACTAAACCCACAACTTTAGTTTCATTACATGAAGCTTTAGTTTCAAAACATAAAGTTTCAATCTTAGCTCATGCTAAACAGATGCTTTTAAAATTCAGACGTTTGATTTCCCTCTATTCCTGCGCCAGGATTTATGTATGAAATTGTTCTCACCATAACTTTAGATGCGTGTGTCAGACCTGAACTACACAAAACGTTTTGTCGCACTCGATTGTTCGTCCTCGTGCCTGCAATTCAGACACAAGACCTTTAAGGACGTTTTTCGACATTCGTGAGCAAATAGTAACTAGGCATTGTGCTGTTAAGATTTCGCTGCCAGTGGCGCAACTAGGCATCTGTGGAGCCATGGGATAGATTACTTGGTAGGCCCAGTGAACTCAATTTCCATATCTGGAATGCTAACTGGCCAATGAAAAGTGAAGCCAAGATGGCCGCCCATTGAGGACAATTTTGCACGTCGGTTTCAGTTTCCTACGCGGGCTTGTACGTCAGTTTTAGTCTCCCACACGACTTTTTACCTTTTCTAACGAGTTTTCTTTGGAAATACACACAAAACATGTCTTCAAAATATAGAAACAAGTTTAAGAATTTTAAATATATTTCGACAAAGTCAAACCGAGTTACAGATTATATATTTTCACGAAAATAAATTACCAGACATACGAGAAACCTGATAAAACGGTCTCGAAAAGTTACTAGAGGAAACTACTAAGTACAAGTCCTTTTTTTACCGTTAGTTACAGGTTATATATTTTCAAGAAAATATATTACCAAACTGACAAGAAACCTGATAAAACGGTCTCGAAAAATTACTTTAACAAACTACCAAATGCACGTCCTCTTTTTACTGTCCATTTACCATCTTTAGACAATTTAGTGCACTTCTTAGGCAACACGGCAATAATGAATCTTTTAAGTACTCGAATATTTAAAACTGGTTCTGCAATATTTCGTCTGAGCACATTTTTCGCAGCTGTGAATGTTTTTGTAGCCAAACCAAACGAAAGCTGAAGATTAAAGTCGTGCAATTGACTGAAACTGACGTAGAAGACCGCGATGAGGACTGAAACTGACGTAAAAAATTTCCCTCCAAGAGCGGACATCTTGGCTTCACTTTTTGCCCGGGCAAATGACTGGGAGTTAACATTCCAGATATGGATATCGAATTCACTGGGTGGACCTTATCCAGGCCGATACCGACGATACGGAAGACGTCTGGGTGGCAATTTAAAGATATTTGGTAGACAAAAGCGATTCATGTTCAATGCTATTGTTAAAGCGACGCCTGAATCACCGGATAATATTCTATTCAAAAGGTTACGTTACTATTAACTACTTATTAAAATACGGAAGCAGCTCACAATGTAGCTTTAAAACACAAGCTACTGAATCACAGTACAGGATTTTGTCTATAATATTCAGGCGACTTGAATGAAAATTCTCACGCTGGTTCATTTTTAATCTTTAGTAAATCTGTTACACATAAATAGATCGATTGTTGAAGAGATGGCGGATAAAACTTTTGCCTTGCTGCGAATTGAAAATAGTTTGAAACTTTATTGGAGCAAATTCATGCTGTCATGACACCAAAGTAATAAAGACCTCACAAAATGATCGGGGCCCTAATTAATTTCTTTTTCTCGGTCCCGTGGGCTGTACCCACCCTTCCCACTCTGTAGAGCGCCACTATTTACGGCATCCACCAAGATGGACAATAGTATCCTGTCGGTGGGGTTTACTAATGTTGTTGATTACTGAAAAACTTCAACAAGACAATCAAAATTGGAAACAACCTTAACATAAGTCAGAATTGAAATATCTATAAAATACCTTGTTATCCATTTCTTGAGCAAGCTAAAGAAAGAATTTACCATAAAAACAAATTTGTTAAAATGTTATACAATATGGATGGATTAATTAAAGCCAGCTGCAGTACACAATAATTCATACTCAAACTTTACATCACCATGTACATATCACATGTAAGGGGTTCTTGAAGGTTTATTGACAAATTCTAAATCATTCATCTCCTAAAAATGGCTTTTCTTGTCTTAGCAGGGCATCATTACAATCGAGCAAAATGCGATATTTGATTTTATAAAAGGTTTTTTAGACATGTTTATCACCTTCACACAAAAGAAATTGTGAGTGCAGCCCCAACGTTTACATGTGACGTTACTGTAATTCACCAGAACTGAGTAAGTTAATATAGCAAGTGCTAATTCAGTTCTGACGGAGGCTGTGTACTAGTTTCGTCTGTCACTGCATTTTCCCCCATGTGAAACGTCATTTCAGCTTATGTGGATCAGTTTCCATCAGTTTTATACAAGATATTGCAGTGCTGTAAGTCAGGGATAAAGGGGAGAAAATGTAAGTGCTTCAATATGTGTGTTTCAGAGGTTCATGGGATTAACTTTAATCCAAAATAATTGGCGTCGGCATTTACAAAGTATTCACATTAGTGCAAAAAG
This sequence comes from Heliopora coerulea, assembly GCA_030142905.1. Taxonomy (NCBI): domain Eukaryota; kingdom Metazoa; phylum Cnidaria; class Anthozoa; order Scleralcyonacea; family Helioporidae; genus Heliopora; species Heliopora coerulea. The sequence continues at coordinate 160,935 of JASJOG010000332.1, forward strand.
CAAACCTGTTCAAATGGGTATGCGATCGTATCAACTCGAAAGCATCTAAGTTTATCTAGTATGGCCTTTTTAACAGCTTGGCTGGGAGGTTATGAACAAAAATCTTTGCCGACTCAGACCCCCTGAACATTTTTAGTATTCACTGAAATGACATGGAACTTGGTTCATTCTCTAACGCCTTATGTACGTAATGCGTTGTACTTGACATCTTTTCAGCGTTACACCCCAGCAGTTATGGAGAGATGTAACGTTCCTTTTTCCAGCCTTTTAATTTCATCAATATCTAGCCTCTTAATTCTAATCTTAATACAGCTTTCTCGAATTGAATGCAAGGGAAAATATTGATAAAATGTGCACATGCATAATTTTGACTGCTCAACACAACTAAAATCACTTACTGCCCAGACATGTAGTATTGTATAAAAACAATTTTGTCCAAACCTCAGCCCAAACCAATGAATGGTGCCATCTCATGATTGGCTTTTATGCATATTTTAAATCTTTTACATGTTCTGATCAAAATTGCTTCATATTATCTTCGACTGAGGTTTGCCATTTTAAAACTTGGTCAAGTGCAAAATAAACTGGTGACTACTCAGCGCAAGTGACGTCAACTCAGAATCAAGCAAAAGCATCGCAAAATGAGTCAGCGATAAGGCGACGTATGCAAAGACTTTGGTGATTTCAAGATAGTTTTGCAAAATAGAAATACGTAAAAAAAAATTCAGGCAACTCTGTCTCTTATGCGACATTGATAACGCCCAAAACAGTTTTGAAATATTTTTATTTAGTCCAGTTATAGCGTTGAAATTCTTGTTTTGACAAACCACTCGTAAACCGTAATAAACTACAATTTCAGCGCAGGTTTGTGACAGTGTCAGGCATATCAAAGAGAATGTGTAAATCAATTTGTTCTAATTATTCCATTTCCAATTATACTAATTATTGCGTCTGTCATTTCGATCTTCCTAAAGTAATGTCACGGTGTTATTTAAGCGTGGTATAGTAATGCGCGCATGCAGATGTTTTTGGTGTTTTAGTAGTGAGCGCCGTTGCCGGGCCTATCCACAATCCTCGAATTTTTAAGGATGCAAAATACCACATCCTCGTTTTACAGTCCACCTATAAAAACGTCGGTATTGCTGGTCGTATCTTTTATCCAAAGTATCACTTTTTTACATGTTTGCTATCGTAGTTTGGCTATATTTGCTTTCATCGCTCAAAATGTTTTACGAGAAATCACGGACGAAAATCTATGTTGTATGAAAATTGCCTGTCATAGTTTTGTTTCACGCAACTTTTAAGTAGACAACTTCCATCAGATCACTAAAAATAAAGATCTATCGAGACGGACTGCAACAGTTTTCAAAGCGAATACTCACAGTAACTCCGCGCGGCATCAATTCTTTGTTTTATCGTCGGCAAAAACTGCTTTATTGTAGACGAATCAAAATTCAGTTTTACACCCAAGCATTAAGAACTAAACCCACGTTGTTTACCATCGTTTTGCTTGTCAGAACAAACGCAACTCAAAAGCTTTTCTTAACTTAAAGAGAACGTTAAATATGATTGATTGGTTGAGCTAATTACATTAAAGACAGCGAGTAACAAGAAAGAAAACAAAGTTGATCTTTCAACCCTCACGAGGTAGCAAAAAGAAAGCATTTTTTCTTGCAAGACAACAAGCGTAAACAGCCAAATGTTCCTCAACGTCGTTTGGCGTACGGTTTGCCTGGGAAAAAGCATGTGAACTTCGCACTTACAAACTGTAAAGGACTTGCCAAGAACTGTGTTGTCATATATAGAAGGAACTGACTGAGACCGAACACAACGTGTATCGTCATTTGCTAATCGAAGGAGGTGGACTCCAATTAGAATCTTCGCCCTCGGTTTCTGAAAGAGTTATACCGCAAATTAGAGTTAGCTGACGAAAAAAGTGCGTTTTATCTGTAATTGTGTTGAGCCTTTTTCATTGCTTTTATATTCAAACAAAGATTTTGTCGTGGTGACAAATTTCAGTATCGCTTTGAAAAACGTATTGACCATGGTGAATGGTTATACTAGGCAGTTCTGAAAAGAACTAGAGGAACCCACAATATCAGAGTGAGAAAATAAATACTAAAAAGAGGCACTATGCATTTCGACAGACCACTCTTCAGGTGCAAACGTCTGCTATCTGTTGAGAAATGAGTTTTATTTATACCTGACATAAGGGCGATGATGTCACCCCATGTGAAAGAGCTCGATATAGTCAGCCTATTTACAAATATTCTTCTCGATGAAACGATGCAGATCTGCATAGATACTCTTCACCACTCGGACATAACGTTTGCGTTTTATCTGTAACTGTAGGGCCTTTTTCGATGCTTTTATATTCAAACAAAGATTTTGATCTGCATAGATACTCTTTACCACTTGGACATAAAACCACCACCACCACTCTCCGAAGATGCGTTTTATGAATTAATGATCATACGAAAGGAGTTGAATTCAGTTTTGGTAACACTATGTTCAAGCAGGTGGATGGCGTAGCAATGGGCTCTCCGCTACGTCCTGTGTTGGCAAACATCTTTGTCGGATATCATGAAACAATCTTCTTCAATGCATCTTGCTCTCAAGATTTACCTGAATGGTACAAGCGATATGTTGATGATCCTTTCTATCTCTTTATTACTGAAGAACTAGCAGGCTCCTTCTTGAATTCTTTGAACAACATTCATCCCTTTCTGACGTTCACGTGTGAGTTTGAAAATCAAAGAAAATTGCCGTTTTTAGATGATTTAGTTCACAAAGAAGAAAATGGCTTTTTAAAGAGCATTTATGATAAACCTACTTTTACTGGACTTTACACACGCTATGATTCCTTAAGTCCCAAACGACAGAAGATATCTTTCATAAAATGTCTCATTAAGCGAACGTAAAAGATCTACTCAAGAAAGTTCTTTGAAAAGGATCTGGCTAATCTATAATTCATCTTTTTATCAAATGACTTATCCAGGGCGACTACTTGATAAACTCTTTGACTATAACAATGACAAAGAAAAATTTATCGGTCCGGAAAAATGCCCTGTTTATTTGAAACTACAGTGGTTAGGAGATATCTCAGAGGGCTCTCAAAAACGCCACGGAAAAGACATTTTTCGCGACAAAACTCTGTTGCATACTTTCTACTAGGACTATCCTACCACCTACTCCTAAAGATTCTCTGCCTATATTTTCTTCAAGTTGCGTAGTTTATGATTTTAAATGCGAGTGTGGTTCTCGCTATGTACGTAGAACAACTCAACGGTTAAGTGAAAGAATCAAGCAACATGTGCCAAGTCTTATACGAAACAAGACTGTACCATTAAGGCAACAACCTAAAAGGCAATGTACTTCTGCTCAAAACGATTGCGATTCAGCAACCGGTCAACACTTGTTGTGAAACAAATGTTGTGCCAATACCTATTCAGACTCCAAATTTAGCATCCTGGGAAAATGCCGTTTAGCATTTCTTTTAAAGATAACGGAATCCATGTATATTGAGTTTGATGATCCGGATTTATGCCGACAAAAAGAATTTGTTTTTAATTTGACGTTATTTTGACGCTTAATCCCTCCTGCGTGGGTTGACATCATTACCTTTACATCAGGTATAAATATAAGCTAAAAACTCATTTCTCAACAGTTAGCAGACGTTTGCACCTGAAAAGTGGTCTGCCGAAATGCATAGTGCTTCTTTTTAGTATTTATTTTCTCACTCTATGTGGGTTCCTCTAGTTCTTCACAGAACTGCTTCTATATTCACTAAGTGCAGCAATAATAGTTCATGAAACACGTGAAAGTATTTGAAATTAATTTGGTTGAAAGTTTGGTCTTTTGAAAGGCTGCGATCAGTAACGTCCCTTGGCATTATCAGGGCCCTACCAAAGTGAGAAAAAGTGAAGGGGAGAGGCAGCCCTGGATCATTATTCTGAGGTTCAATTGCTTCAACAAATTTCAACAAATCAGGCAATCAAAATAAAATAAGAGCTGCTTTCACATTGTGTACGGTTACAATCTATCTACAGTGACAATTTAATTTGCATTATTAGTTTAATGAGTGCACCACACCAAAAAGACCAATACGGTTGACGACCGCTACTAGCAAAAGGAAAATATAAAGTCACTGCTTAAAATAAGCTGGCAGCATAAGGAAATCTATTGCTCTCCTGTGCACGCAAGTAATATTCAATATACGAAACAAAAAAGAAAGTCATAAATCGACACAAATCTTATCAAGCCGACCTAAAATCTGCTCGGAAAAGTGGTGTACTGTATAGTACCATGTTATGGGATTTATTTAACATTTAGAAGATCGTTAACCTTGTACTTGACAAATAAGCCAACTTTTAGGACCTTGATCTGCAAAAAAAGGTGAGGTCCGTTGCCCCAACTTGTCCCACCTCCCCACAAGCTACGGCTCTGATTATTATACAGTCTCAATACCGAATCCTATCTATATATATCGACTATCTATACCGGAAATAAAAAGGGGATTTTATTAAGAAGAGGGCTGATTAGTGTCTCAAAAAACCGAAGTCGACTTTTGAAGATCCAAAATCCAGTTGTAACCATCTTGAAAAAATGACGTCAGCAGGTGTGAAGCACGCGAAGAAGTCTGGTCTTAATAGTCACGCTCTTTAAAACATCACAACATGGCTACTATTGGAAGTGAGTGCGTTGAATCTCTTTGTCACCTTTTAGAGACTGATCAAACCAACAAAGACCCTAATTCTTTTCAGAACTCTCACGCGGATCTTCTTACGTTTGACAGTCCTGAAAGTAGGGGCAAAATTTCAGTTTCCTTGACGAATAAGTGTAACCGAAGTGCCGAAGCTTTTTCTTCATGGCATGAAAATGTTATTGATGTTCTGAGCGGTCATGTTTGGACAAAATCCTAAACGAATTTACCAGAATTCAAGCACAATAAACCGGAGATCAAGCTGGTTAAAAACAACCAAACTATGCCAGACAGGATAGCTCTTAAAGTTCACCAAAACATGAATAAAGGCAACGGGATGTGGAAAGATGGTTACGTGAAAAGCATCGACATGTTTGAGGAAGTTGATCGTCCAGGTTAGTGTAGTCTTGAGAAAGACTGTTGGTTGAAGTGACTGACGTTTCGACAGCCTTAGCGGCGGTTATCTTCAGAGTCAAAAGGAGAGTAAATGTCAGGTTCGCCTGTATTTGTATCTGGCTCGTGCGTAATAAGTGGGCGGTCGTATTAGTCATGGAGGTGTGATAGTAGGTGAGAAGTAATGGGTGTGGTTGTGTAGGCGTTAATTATCAGTTTGTCGAAGTGTAAGTCTATTGGTTGCTCGCACGTTTGACTAATTCACAAAGTCAAACGTGCGAGCAACCAATAGACTTACACTTCGACAAACTGATAATTAACGCCTACACAACCACACCCATTACTTCTCACCTACTATCACACCTCCATCACTAATACGACTGCCCACTTATCACGCACGAGCCAGATACAAATACAGGCGAACCTGACATTTACTCTCCTTTTGACTCTGAAGATGACCGCCGCTAAGGCTGTCGAAACGTCAGTCACTTCAACCAACCGTCTTTCTCAAGACTACACTAACCTGGACGATCAACTTCCTCAAATATGTCCAGATTCTCCCAGGTTCAAACCATTTACTTTATTGTGAAAAGCATCCTCGTCAAGCCCAACATTCACGCTTAAAATGAAGCCCCTAGCTCATTTCAGAACTCTTGCACAGATCTTGATGCGTTGAATAGTCCTGAAAGCAGCGGGAAAATTTCGGTTTCATTGACGAGTGGTCTTAAGAAAGCGGATGTGAGGTGCTGGTGGAGTCACAACCCGCTTTCCTTGATGTGTTAACGATAATAAACGGAATCCCCAGCTTTCCGTCCACAAGTTTCGAAATGGAATCAATTCCAGAAGAACCTAACTTTGAAAGTACAGTAGTGGACACATGTATTCCAAATTTTTTGGTCAAAGGTCAGCAGCCGCAAATGAAAATAATTTCAAGTGAATTTCTGAGGCATTACCAACATTGGAAAGGAGAATTTTCAACAATACTAGGTTAGTTTTTTGCTTAATCGTGAAAACACTGAACGACAAAAATTCTTTAAAAATTATTAACCTTCACCGTGCGTCACTACTGAATCACTTTGCAACACTTTTGCGGGTCCCTGGGTTGATGTCATTTACGCTGAGTATTTATCAGGTTTTTTTTTCTCCCGCCCATATTTTGAAAACCCTCGGAATCGCCTAATTTAGAAGCGGAAACAGGCATGGGATGTATTACTTGCAAAAAAAAAGGGGGGTTTTATTTTTTTATTTTTTTTTTTTTTGCATTGAAAAGTCCCGATTATTTTTGCCGGATTTTCAAATTTAAATATTACAGTGCGAATTGAACAGTGATGTGACTGGTGTTTGCTGGAGATGGCATGAGGTCGAACCATGTTGGTACTTGGTTGTATTAAGGGCCCTTTAAACGTGCGATCTTGCACGTTGGGATTGTCATCTTGGTGTATGCAATAAACTCAAGACAGTCTATGCAGCAGGATATCCGCTTATGATTCGCTGTAGTTTGTCGTCGACGCTCTCGTCAGTTAAACACATACTCCAAGATGTCAATCGCAAGGCACAAAATCGCTCGTGTAAACAGCGCTTTAATTGGAAATGTAGCCACGTGGTCCTATTTTTTGTCCACATGAAGGCTATCACTGCATGGTTAACTTTAACTTCTTCAAATTCGAAGTCATATGAGAATTTCACGATCGCGTTTAATTTCCTTAGATTGCTTCAACATTTCAAAATACACTGTACTCTGCGTTATCAACTGTAGCCAGTTAACCTCCCATATTTGCAGCTGTTGCCAAGTTAATGGGGAGAAAAAAAATTGTCCTCTGCCATGTGATCCGATAAACTCGTTTTTACGGTATTTCTTGAGAGAGCACGCAGTTTAGAAAATTTCTAGCAAACATCTCTGCATATTGTTCCCTGTCGTGTGACCCGAGAAATTCGTTCCTATACGGTATTTCTTGAGAGAGCACGCGGTTTAGTAAATCTCTATCAAAAATATTTGTCCGAGGATTATTTTTAATAACACGTCCCCCGGAAACAGGGAGGAAGATTGACTTTCTCCTTATGATAATACTAATCCATTAAAGGCAAGACGACCCACTTCGCTGAATTAAATCATCTGGCGTTAGCCAAAATAAAATTCGAAATTACACCCTTACCCCAAAAGGGGTCAAGCAATTTTCACCATAATTGTGCTAAAGATCGGAAATATTTTTTGGGGAAAAAACCAGTCTTGAGATCGGCAGTTTAAGAAATTCTCACACAGTGCTTTCAACGTGGAACATTTTCTCCCTTGCGGGCCAAGTACTTATGTGCACCAGAACTGCAATATATAAAGTGGATTGTGCAGTAAAATATTAACATTGACAGATTCACCTTTCTTGCACTTGGATTGCCTCCATATTTCACCTAACGAACAAAAGACCTAATGTAAACACAACATGTACAATGGAACTGATGAAATCAGAAGTCAGTAACCCACCTTTTAATGAATCATATATACATCTGTACAGCTCTATACTAAATTATTACATGGATGAGCTCGCTACCCGGTCTGTAACGCAAAATGACGCACGCTGATTGGCTGCCTAGCCGTGTAATAAGTTATTCGTACAGACCGACTAGTTTTGACGAGAAAATGTCCAAGGAGATATGAAGACAAACAAAGCAGATTCGAGTACGTTTAACAAGCGATTATGGTAAATCTTCTCAACGATAATCTTAAGCTCAAAACTAGATGAATAGATGCATAAAAATCACGACGTAATACGCAAAAACAAGCAAGTAAATCTAAACCGCTAACTCACGCACACAAAACTTTGTTAAAAGCAATAAAGAAAGGAACCAAGAGCTACATAATTAATTCTCCATTAACCTCGTTTGTTTTGTCCGTACGGGAAGTATTTGCCCTGGGCTTTTGCCGCATAGACATCGCTCCTTTGTTGTTCGGTGTGCACGAAAACCTCAGGCAAATACTTACCCGTACAGACCTCACACTCGGTTAATAAGTAATCAATGTTGTATTCCGTTCTTGGACTATCTTTCCGGCTATGGCCAAATGACCAAAATTAAATTAAAAATTTCTAATCCAAAGGCAAGTGTCTCTGGCGATTTTTTCCCTCACGTGAAGTTTTAACTGACATTCATGTGAATTATAATTCCATCCTTTTCACATTTGATTAATTTGATTGCCAAAATTCTGTCTGTCCAAATATGCAAAACAGTACATAGCGATGGTTATTAAAAAATTACTGCAACAAGAGTTATTCCCAATACACATTTTAGAATTCCAGGACTTTGAAATGGGAAAAATTGATTGATTATCTTCTCCCTGTTCCAGCTTGGTTACTAGGTCGGGATGCCTGTACTTTCTTTCTCCACTTCAGTGATAATAAATACAGGAGATTAAAATGTTGAAGCAATGTTTTGCCGGCCAGGTCCCCTTCCTGACGCCAACTTGCAGTAATTCACTGAATTAGTTGATCCTGACCGTTGATCCTACTGACAAGATTCCTCCGCTCAGCATCTTAGTAAAATGAACCGTTGACTCCTTGGAGTTCCTCCGCCTCATTTCCCAATCCCCCACGCTGCAAGACCATGGATTCACCGTAACCCTGGTACGAGTGGCTAAATGGGTACTAGACCTTGCCAAAGGGCCACCCTTGGGAAATAGCTATACCCCGCCGGATCCCAACCCGGTTGTTCATGGCCACGGGGGTAAATGGGAAATGGGAGAAATTGAATTGAATTAATTTTATTTCATGATGGTACACATTACAGTACAATCTGAAAACTAGTAGCCCAATTATATATCATGAATAACAAAACTATAAGCACTGATAAACCAAGTGTGACATTTGTAATGGAAAGTCATGTATTTGTCTGAGGTTTTCATACACACCAAGAGACTAAGTGGTGAGGTCTGTGCAACAACAATGAAGGCAGTGAAGGCAAATACTTTCCCTTAGAGAGCAAACAAACAAGGTCAATAAAGAATATACAATAAAGAATATGTTTTTGTTTCCTTCCTTCACCATTTGTATTGTTGTTTTTGTCTTGTGAGGTAATGGCTTTACCTTACCAATGATTTTTTGCCATTGATGTATCTGTTTATTTACTTCTATTCTCAAAATCATCCTTGAAAGACCTAAATACGTGTAGTAAAAGGTTTGTTGTGGCTAATCTTTGTAAAACAGGTGCATGTCAAGCAACTTTTGCCATATGTAATTTTCAACCTTCCAAAAAATTGTATTGTCTTCCTATATACTAGTTTATTACACAGGAGAATTATCTGAACTTAATGGCAAATGCAAGTTAGGCTCATTGCCATATTCTACCTTTTAAAATCATTTGTTAGTCTATTTCACTTCTTTGTAAAGCAATCTCCTTGAAATTGTCACTGATAATGTTGTGTAAATTGTGAGTAATATACCTAGCAGAGTGTACAAGTATCATAGTGTGCTGGTTTTGGTGGTGTTTGTACTCAATGGCCTGTAAATGCTTTCCACCCTACAATCAGCATTCATCAGCAATTAACTCTTGCTGCACTTTATTCAATATCCTGCTGGCAACTGCCCTACATTCACAATCTCACTTCAACATTTCAGGCAGTAGGTGTTGACTATTTCTCACTATGCCTAGAGCGGTTTCAAGCTTGCAAATCAAAGCTTGTTAGATTATCATAATATCTTATGACTCATTATTGAATTGGGAACTCAAGCTCATTGAAGTTATGGGAGAGGGTTGAACCCCCTGAACCCCCCTGGTTATACCATTGTGTTGAAACAAACCAGAATCTGATTTGTTTGTACTCAAATCAACTCAGATATCTTCCCATCAAAACTGGCAGGTACAGGTATGTACAGAAAACCTGTTGCATGGCTAGGCAGTCAATCAGCATAACTCATTCTGTATATATAAAGGTCAGATAAAGAGCTCAGCCATACAATAAACAACTGTTAAACTAGAATAAACTGCAACAAAAATGACAACAGTATTACCATCAATACACTATAGAACAAATGAGTGCTGATGCAACAGCTAGCACATGATCTTAATGGAATCATTCTGTTCTTACTTGACAAAATAAACTGGGATTGAAAACTGTTTTTATGAGCAATACATATTTTTACTATAATGTGACATCTTTTGTCCTGCTTATAACAAGCTAGATGCCTTTTGTACAGTAGTTCACTGAATTACAATACCCTTTTTACAGTTGTTTCAGGGACTTTGTTGAGACTGCCTTCCTGTGTTTACAGGCCTTGGACACATTGCCATCTGGGAAAACATGGTCTTCTATGTAATTCAGTAAATATGTCAACATTTTAAGTAAAGTTTTTGTCATGAAAATAAAATCCATTGTTATAAGGTAAATGGGAGGTGTCAACACATTTAAGTCAATCCATTATTCAATTAAAACATCAACACAACTTTCATCATTGTGAATCACTAAATCTATCATGCACTAGTTTGAGAAAACAATTGTCTACAAATTTCTTTTGGCTGTAAATAAGGGTCTCATTAGGATTAATAACCAGAAATTATCAGACATTTTATGGAAAATTATTTGTTAAAACATGATTTAACCTGTTGTTCAAATTACAATCCATCTTACAGCAGATTTACTAAGAACCAGATACAATGATCTACACATTTCCATTATCCAACATTTGAAAGAACACTTAGAATTTGGCAGCCATGTTTGAACATGATTCAGTAAATTTCCAAACTGTGATAATTTGGCAGATAAGTTGGTTAATTTATAGAGGAATACCTATAACCAAAGGTGACTTAAAATTTGAGAAAAAATTTCATCACCTTTAGCTGTTCACTGACTATTTACTGCCACATCTGCAATAATGAAGACTAAATTTTCTCCTTGACAATAAAAATAAAAGTAATTTAATACAGGCATCCAAAGCATTATAAATTATCTATTGCCTATTTTTATTATTCATTTTTAGTTAAGCCCAAAACACAGCAGGTTGTTAAGCCTTTTTGGTTCCAAATGGTCATAGACCTATGACCATATAGATTAAAACTGGCAATCTGGTGTGTTTTCACATAGCATTCTTCATGAAAATAAACCCTAATCTCTGGATGGATGGCATATTATTGATTAAAAACAGCTAACTTTTACAAAATTTAATAATCTATACAAACTGCATTTCAACCTACAGGTATTATTAATATATGCTTTGTGGTTTGCTGACTGAAGCAAGTTTCACAGCTGTCTAAAATCTACTCAACTGCTAAAACCAATACACAAAGCATTGCTTTTTGATTATTCATTAGCAATTATTAGCATCAATTGTCAGAATTCAAGATGTGTTTTGATTTGAGGCATGCAGTACAATTCTCTCATACCTGATTCTTATCATGGGAGCTTTAACTTTATCAGTCAGTTATATTACCTTTTAAGATTTACCAATTTTACAAATGAACATTCAATATTGTCAAAACTACCACTCTCTAATGTCAAAACAATCATGGCAGTTTTAAAAACTTAGACCTTCCTTTTGGGGAATCATTGCTATTGATCTCATTTCAATTTACCTTAAAGTAATCATGTTCCACAATGTTTAATGTAACATGTTTGTAATACAATTTTATTCAAAATGTTTCAGAAACAGCATGTTACATGTGCTAATTTTAGAACATTATTTGCAGCATTAAAAGTCATCGCGTTCAATATCACCTTACATTGCACAGATAAAATACTATCAATACAAATCATTCAACTGAGTATTTCATCTGCTGTTCAATGCTAGATTTTCCAGTGATTATTTCGATACACTTGGATTCTCAGACTGCCAGCTCTATTATGTAACATTCAACTGGGAATCGCTGGCACATTGAAAAAATATATATATATATGGGTATAGAACTACTAATGACAACTGATGCCGTGCTAAAGGGAATTCAGCACCGGATATTCAGGTTGGTTTTTCTGCTTTGCTTTTACCTGCTGGGTAACGTTCTTCACGTATTGTTGTTGTTTCTTGCCTTTTTTATTTTTAAGACCAAACGTTTTATCCTTAGAAATTGGAACAGAGAAAGGAAAAACAAATTGTCAAAATTATAGAAAATATAGTAGCTATACACGATCTTCGGCTCAATTTCCCAAAAATGTCAATTGGGAAATAATTACAACCAGTCAATGCGTAAAAGACGATCCTACACTAGCAAAATTTAACAAAAATGGTTGAATACGTACCTCAATAACTTTCTCTTTCTGCTTATTCACAGCCTTCTTACTAGCTTGGTCAGGTTTCTTTTTAGGAGCCATGTTGTAGCAATTTTATTCCCAGAGCCTTCGAGCTCTCTGGTCTGCGGGACAAAATTAAAGAAATTGAAACGTCGTGTTAGGTAGGTTCTGGTAATAACAGAAATTATCAAGTACACCTTTTGCTGTTCATTACCAGAAAATATACTATCATTAACGCCAACGTAAAACTCATTAACGTAAAAATACATTCATTTTATTCAATCGACATTCACTAGCGTAGATACGCAACCATTTGCATCAAAGGGCATTCTGTAGCGCCAACAGACGACCATTAACACCATTCTACTATACATTAGGGATAATAAAACATCAATTAGGCAAGATATTTCTCTTATGTAATTAAAATTTTATTATCCCTAATGTATAGTAGAATGGTGTTAATGGTCGTCTGTTGGCGCTACAGAATGCCCTTTGATGCAAATGGTTGCGTATCTACGCTAGTGAATGTCGATTGAATAAAATGAATGTATTTTTGCGTTAATGAGTTTTACGTTGGCGTTAATGATTGTATATTTCCTGGTAATGAACAGCAAAAGGTGTACTTTCTATAAAAATTGTCAAAATGTCAAAGTTAAAATTGTCCAAGCTGTTTTTGAATTTCAAAAATTAATACATTTTCTCATATGATATGCTGTAGAAATCATTTTCAAAATTTTAACCGGTTTTATTGAGCCTGTACGTCTTTTTACTTTTGGAAATAGATAAAACAAATCTTATTGAAATAGATAGTCCAAACTCGTTCCCAAAGTCTTCATTCCTGCTCGGTTAGGAAAGACTCTAGAAAATTGATATCCAGTTATTTGCAAGCTTCCTTGTGGTGTTCCTGCTCATCTAAGTGGAAGACAGAGAATGCTCATTAACGCTTTTCAACGTTTTTCATTTTATACCTGAACTGTTGCATTTACTTTGACTTTTTAGCCAAAATTTCATGTTCCTTTGGTTAATTACGACAAACAGTTCTTAATTGTGCAGTAGTTATGCACAAGTTAACGACTTAACAAACCTCCTTTGGTCTCGGCATCAATACTTCAAGAATTTCATATTTAGAAGCTTCATCTGTCACATATAACTGACGAGAGAGAACAAATAGTAATTAATTTTGTTTTTCGTGTGTATGATCTTGAAATACTCATTTCCGTGATGTATTGAGCTTATTTGAAAGTTGCCAACAGCTTTGAGCTGTAAACTATCCTTGGCTTAGATCAACGTGTTACGTTCGAATTTGGTTGAAGGCTTAATTTTAGAAACTTTGTGGTCAATAAGAACAGTCTGTGCAACCCCCTAAACGAACTTGGGCCCGTACGGCTATGAAGATAGATTTCCGATTTATGGACTAGTGGGCAGCTTAACAGACTGAGATGAACGTCTAACAAAGGTATTCCCAGTTTGGAAGGTTTGACGAAGATGGTTAAAACACATTATTAAAAGTCAAGGTTTTGGACTGGCTTTTTACCCTTTATATTAGTAGTCAGATCACACAAACTTGTAGAGGTTACTGGGGTTCGTGAGTGATTATTAAGAGTTTCTGTGATGCCGTTTGAGTTAAGTACTTTTGAACAAAACTCTTCAAAATCACTTTCAATGTCAGTTACTATGCCATTTACCTTTGGTTTCTTCAAACACTTGTTGAAATTATAGTTCATTTTCCAGCGCGCCAGACATTTTTTCTTGTATGCTGGACTTTTCTCTCGTTGTGTTTCATAGTTTCGGCCTCAGCATTTACATTCGTTTGTTTTCTTAATATTCGTAGTTTGGATGTCGCGTTTCGTCCAGTCCGAAGTCTTTGTTTTATTTTGCGGCTTCCTGCGTCGTTTCTTTTGTTTAATCGAATTGATTTCTTCCTCATCTTCAAGAGTCTTTCTCCGATCTTTCTGTAACCCAGCAGTTCTATAAGCGTTGAGACATCGTTCCCAGTCGACGCTTGGTTCTTTTAGGAGGGCTTCTCTAAGTTGTTTATGTTTAATTCCACAAATGATTCGGTTCCTTACCAGCGAATATTTGAGATTTCTGAAGTTATAAGTCACCGTGAGAAATTTCAGTTCTGCGACGAAATTTTGTAACGGTTCATTCGTTGCTTGCACTGTAGAAAAGAATTTGTACTGTCCCACAGTTTTATTTCTCATTAAATTGCGATGGCCATCAAATGCCTCAATCACTTGATTAAAAGTTCTTTTGGTCGGCCGAGCTACAAAATATATAGTGTCGTAGATTTCTCGGCCTTTGCTTTCAGTCAGATACAAAAACAACTTGATTTTTGGTTAATTCGTCTTTGTCTGACATTTGCAAAGTCCATGTACATGTCCATTACAGTGGCGTAGCTACACCCGGGCCTACGCGGACCTGTGCCCGGGTGAAACCTGCTTGTGCCCCGGTGAAATATTGCTGACAAATCTAGCTCACATTTAGCAAAGTATGGAGTATAGTCACTACAAAGATTAAATATAATTATTCTGTTTACCTAAAGTCCAAGTATTAGTTTAATTTCCACATAAATGTTAATTATTTCGTAAAAATATGTCTTTGCAAGACGAAGTAAAAAACAGTGTGTCAGTGGGCGCTGGTGAGTAAAATTTTTAAGTGTAAATATAGCGGCAAGGCAATTGTTCGATTGTTTTAAAATGCATCCCAATAAAAAGAGTGGTAACACCGAGCCCGAGTCAAGCGAGCCTAGGGGTGATGTTGAGGAGCCAGAGGAAACACTGTAGTAATAGCAGTTAGTACAGAAGTGTTATAGGGTTCAAGTACTGCAAAACATCTTGAGGGGCGTGCCCCGTGCCCTTTGCTAGCAATGTAATAACTAAAAAACTACTAGGAAATGGACTCCATTACCTCCTTCCATCGTGTCCATTTATTTGCCAGCTGAGTTGACTCAATGTCAAGAAGTTCAGGTGGCTTACGTTACGTGATTCTCTCGTTCACGGGGTTCTAAGTGCTTGTACTCCCACATGCACCTAGGCTTCAAGTCGTTTCATCGCTCGTCGGCATCTCAACTTATTCTTGCTTTTTTATTTTAATCATGTACGATACTTATTCTCAACTTAGACTCACAAAGCTTGACAAACAAAGAATGACAACGCCTTTAATAAAGTTATTGCTTATTTATGCTCTTCCGATACTATTGTTACAATTTAAAACTTTCGTGTCTGCGAGTTTTAGAGATTCAGAGCAACAGCGATCCGTCTAGTTTATATGTTCCAGGAGAACTGAACTTGGCAGATGATGTCTACGGTGGTCAGTGTGTCCAACCTAAGGACCTTGCCAAATCGAGATTCTACAAGAAGGGTCTGGAGCCATTCTTCCCCAGAAAACTTTGAAATCTTGATGTCTTTAAACACCATTCCTGGCAATCGCAGACGATAATTTCTGCCAAAAATGCTCGGTAAATTGATCGTCATTTTACACTTGTTTTGTTTAAAAAAATACTGCTAAGACTGAGATATATTCATCCAGACAAAGTTCGAGAAATCGGATATTGCAGACATATCAGGAAAAGGTAACCAGTCTAATTTGCGTCCTGTTCATTTTGTCCATCTCTTTACCAGTGGTGCGATTTTTCAACGGGGTCTCCGAAGGATATTCTTCAGTATTACAATTAAAGGTAAAGTAGGTAAAGTACCTTTATTTATACTGAATAACCCTATCAGCTATCTGAGCTGTTCTCCCTAGAAGTCCAGTAAGGGCCACCCCTCATGGGTCCATTGTTACTACAGGAGGAAACCAGAGTAGCCGGAGAAAACCTGCGATACTTGGTAGAGTCAAACTGGACAACACTCTTCTCACATGTGACAGAGGTAACTTTAATCAGATAACTGCACGGAGTCGGAATCGAACCTTAGTCACAGTAAATTTGACAACAATGTATTCAAAGGCTTCTTGTTCCTTGAATCACATATCAAAGTCGGGATTTTTCCCTATCTCGGCGGCAAATCGGTCTGGATTAGGGATTTTCAACCAAAATCAGGATAATCCCGACGAAATCAGGATGGTTGGACAGTCTTTGTGATATTTAAGTTGAAGAGCTTGAGTGACGGTGGAATCATGCACCACCAAGTGTTTGTATACATGATAGAGAGGTTGGCCTCGAGATCAAACTGTAACCACCAGAACATCTGCCTGCAAAGACAAAGTGCGGAAAGAATACTCATTGTGCTGTTCAGTTGATATCGTCTCATCTATGCAAGAGGTCATTGACTACAAGAAATTCTCCCAGTCGAGGAAGGTAATCCAAGTAACCACTAATCTTCTAAGATCCTCGACAAACATCAAAGCCAAAAACCAGCAAAGAATGAAAGAAGAAAAACCCGTGAAAAAACGACAAGGTCCTTTGTGATGCCAAGACCTGGATGAAGATGAGAAACTATGGATTGTAGTAGCGCGACAATGCCTTAAACCGCTATACGAAGAGAATTCAAGCAACTAAGCTTTCTTGATCCAGACGGCGTCATTAGAGTTGTGGGAGAGTCGACAAAGCGATAATCTCTTACGGAACAAGACACCCCGCCCTCTCTACTCACTTATAAGAACTGCATATCTTGTCGTGAAATAAAAAAAAATAAAAATGACAACAAACCCGAAAACGATGAAAGCAATAAAACAGTCTATAGCTGGGCATACCATATGTCGGCACAAAAGAAAAATAACTTCTATGTGCACTGAATAGAAAGCTGCAACGTTGCTTTACAAATTCGAATACTAAGATTAAAACGGGAGTACAAATTACTAAGCTCCAATTCTTCACAAACATTAAAGACGACATGTCTATTGTGAATAGAACTAATGTCGTAAGCAAGTTTACTTGTCTTGGCTGTAACAGCTCATATATTGGTAAAACACATCGAATTATTGGAGAAAGAATCCATGAACACGCCCATTCCGATAAAGAAAGTGCAATCAATCGCCATATCCACTGTCCCCCAAAACACCATCGGAAAAAAAGGGACTTTGTTTTACAAAATACAAAACTATTGGTTCTGCAGATAACTGGAATATTCTACTACACAAAGAAACTTTCCATGTCCATAGACGATCACCATCTCTTAACAATGGACTTAAAGCAACGAGAAAACTTCAATTGTTTACCTAAATAATAGTAATTACCACACTGACGAGAGCAAACGTCAGGTAGTTGAACACGATAGCTCATAGTTATTTGTAATCGTTAACTGTAACGAATCATTGTACATTCATTTAGTCTGAACATGAATTAGTTAAAGTCGATAATTTACTATTATAGTTGTGCTTGAATAATCAAACAATGATTATGCACAATTTTCCCAGAATTACATTTATTCTGTTTATATTTCCTCTCATCATGCAACACATGCATCAGTATGGTCCCTTTGGAATCTCAGCATAAACATTAAAAGATGCTGAATCTTAAGAGCTCACGACTTAGCCAAGAGTTAAATTTATATGCACTACATGCCGAGTAAACGAGGATAAATCCAAGAATCAACTGAAGGCCAAAATACCAAGAGAACGTGAATCTCCATATACTCCTACATTCTTCTACGGATCATGTGACTATTTTGGGCCTTAAAGATTGGTCGCGACAAAACTGCGAAACAGTACGGAGTAATATTAACTTGTCTCTGCACAAGGGCTATTACCACCATTTGTTATATTCTTTTATACGTCAACGTGTATGGTAGATGCGACAAATGCAGCATAGCGCAAAATATACTGTATGCCTGATATGACTCGTTTCATATTAGTTATGTTTGTGAAGGCCAAAATGTTAAAAGGATGATTTTGTATAGCAAATGATACTCAAGGAAATGTTGGGGTTAACTAATTGTTTTATAAAAGTTGTCGCTAGAATATGTAGCTAAAAGTGGTTCTGCTGGTGAACTGATTTACACCGCTTGGCATCGATAAAACAATCAGGTAGAGATGTGCTTTGAACTTTCGAGTAAAATTAAAGCGTCTCTATTTATGCGGGATAACCCAATCAGCTACCTAAGCTATTCTCACAAGAGGTCCAGTAAGGGCTACCCCTCATGTGTCCAGTGTTACTAGAGGAAACCGGAGTACTAGTAGAAAACTTGTGATGCTTGGTAGAGTCAGACTGGACAGCACTCTTCTCACATGTGACCAAGGTAACTTTAATCAGATAATTGCACCGAGTCGAAATCGAACCCAAGTCATAGTGGTGACTTCACACTTCAGTATTTATTTACACTTCATTACATAAGGGAAAATTGTCAGGAGAAAATTTACAATATACAAGTTCAGGTAACTACATGGACTAAAAAGTTTAGATCGGAGGTGTGCGATGGCTAGAGGAGCATAGCTTTCGAACTAACCACCACCACGTGCACTACTAGTATGCCACCAGCTTCCCACTTTTCGATGTGTTTCCAGTAATCTGATCCTCAGTGTACACGCAGTGCACCTAAACTAATCAGAACCTGAAGATGAAAATCTAGCCCTCCCACACAACCATAATATTGGCAACACAATAACATGGCATTACAATCTTTTTTTTTCTTTTTCTTTTTGTATATATATATATATATGTATATATATATATATGTATATATATATGAATTGAATACTTGTAATCCAGGCATAGTAATGTTATGATTTTGTTCTCCGGATTTGTGCTTTGGTGAGTCGAGCTTTCGACTTGGTCCCTCAAGTCTTCGTCAGGTTATGGTGAGGTGTTTGCACGTGGTTTGTTTCTATCAGCTTGGTCCATGAGTCTTTGCGCGTGTAGGCGTTCCGAGCGTCTGATGGGTGGATTGGGCTGTCGGCTGTTCTCATCGGTGGATTCTGATGAATTAAAGTGATTGGTTGGTTCATGGATAGTAGGCTGTGATGTGATGTTAGTAGGGTGTTCTGACGTATTTGTGTAGGTTTTGCGGTCTTCGTTTCGGATTTTGAATCGGAGCTAGTGGTATGCTGCGGGAATGTCGATGTGTCTGTTAATTGCGGGTTTGTCGAGGCTGTGCCATGCTTCCTTAAATTCGCGCGCGTGTCTTGTGTTTGCTTGTCCTAGTACTTTTGTGTTGGCCCAATGGAATCTGTGGTCTGTATTTTGGACGTGTGCAGCTGGGAGTGATCGTGAGTCTTGTCGTTTGATTGCGTTTTTATGTTCGGTTAGTCTTGAGTTAATTGTCTTCGAGGTTTCGCCAATGTAAAATTGGCGAACATCAAGAAACTGAAGGCACTAAAAGACCAACAAAAGCTTAAAGATCACACATACTTAAGAATCCGACCCAATGACGCAACCATCGCCCAATTCTACGGACTTCCGAAGATACACAAACCAAATGTCCCACTACGTCCTATCGTCTCTCTCCCTGGCTCACCTACATTCAAACTATCAAAACACCTCGCTACCATTCTCCAACCTCTAGTAAAGTTTTCACCTCATTCCATCAACAACGTCAACACATTTCTCCAACACATAAAAGACCTTGAAATCGAACCAAATGAAACTATGGTATCCTTCGACGTCGTATCTTTGTTCACATCCATACCGTTATCTACAGCAAGACGAATAACCGACCAACTCCTTTCTTCCAACTCATCTTGGACATCCACAACCTCGTTGAGCAAAGACAACATCTTAGACCTCCTCGACCTCTGTTTATCTACCGAATTTCAATTCCATAACTCGTACTACAGACAAACATCCGGCACGCCCATGGGATCACCCCTCTCCAGCTTCTTGGCCGAAGCCGTCATGCAAGATTTGGAACGGAAAGTATTCTCCGAAAACAACAACATAAAACTATGGAATGGATACGTCGACGATGTATTTGCTATTACAAAAACAGAACAAATCGATGAGTTGTACCGCACCATCAACAACACCACCGAAGATATCACTTTTACAATGGAGATAGAGCATAACTACCAAATAGCATTCCTGGACGTTTTACTCACGAGAACAGACAACGGAAAGATCAAAACCCAAGTGTACCGAAAGAAAACCCATACCGATCAAATATTAAACTACCACAGCAACCACCCAACCCAACACAAGATCAGCTGTATCAGAACTCTCTTCAACCGAATTGAAATACACTGCAACACCCAAGAGAGCAAAAAGAAAGAACAAGAATATCTACACGAAACATTCAGAAAGAACAGCTACCCTAAACACTTCATCGACAAATTCAGCGTACAACGACAACACAATCCTCCACGAAACACGAACGACGAACAAGACAACAACACCACTCAAACAAGACACATAACTCTACCCTACATACGAACCATATCCGAAATAACGTCAAGAATACTGGAACAACATCGCATAAAAGTAGCACACAAACCCACTAGTAAACTCAGATCAATTTTCACAACACATAAAGATACCGTCGACAACCTTGAAAAACATAACGCCATTTATATGATCCCTTGCCGTGATTGCAACAACGTTTACATTGGCGAAACCTCGAAGACAATTAACTCAAGACTAACCGAACATAA
The DNA here is from genome assembly GCA_030142905.1 of Heliopora coerulea. NCBI lineage: Eukaryota > Metazoa > Cnidaria > Anthozoa > Scleralcyonacea > Helioporidae > Heliopora > Heliopora coerulea. The sequence goes on from JASJOG010000332.1 coordinate 181,757, forward strand.
AAACGCAATCAAACGACAAGACTCACGATCACTCCCAGCTGCACACGTCCAAAATACAGACCACAGATTCCATTGAGCCAACACAAAAGTACTAGGACAAGCAAACACAAGACACGCGCACGAATTTAAGGAAGCATGGCACAGCCTCGACAAACCCGCAATTAACAGACACATCGACATTCCCGCAGCATACCACCAGCTCCGATTCAAAATCCGAAACGAAGACCGCAAAACCTACACAAATACGTCAGAACACCCTACTAACATCACATCACAGCCTACTATCCATGAACCAACCAATCACTTTAATTCATCAGAATCCACCGATGAGAACAGCCGACAGCCCAATCCACCCATCAGACGCTCGGAACGCCTACACGCGCAAAGACTCATGGACCAAGCTGATAGAAACAAACCACGTGCAAACACCTCACCATAACCTGACGAAGACTTGAGGGACCAAGTCGAAAGCTCGACTCACCAAAGCACAAATCCGGAGAACAAAATCATAACATATATATATATATATATATATATTGCGTGGGTTAGATTGAACTCCTCTTTTCCGATTAACGAGAACACAAGTCCACGTCAACTTGTAACTACTTGTTGACTTCTCTCTCTTTTGAAGTGGATAAAATTGACGGTGGTACCTTAGCGCATCTTTTCACTCTCGATTCGAAGTAATCAAGTCCAAATTTATCGACACTTTAAAATCTCTAAAACGTGTAAGCACTCTCTCGCAACGTCCACGCAAATGGTGAGACAGATGTTTGTCTGCCGATACTGTGTCTCCAAGCAATTCTTCAGCCATTGACCAAATATTCAAATTTCCACGATGAAAAATATCTTTACAGTGAGTTAGGTCACAAATTTTGAGGCATAAACAGTTAAACAAATTTGATGTTCCCTATTGTAGGGCTTCTTTGACGTACCAAATTTTATAGACACAAATCCAGGTGTTGTAACGTTTTAACACGAAATGTCTGTTTGTGACAATCAAAAAACTACAGTGCGTCAGGTCTTCGAAAAGAAACACTACTTGTTAATAAAGTATATCAGCTTACCATCTACCCCCTAGTGACCTCATTAATAAATCTCCCAGATTATGGAAGGCACGTGACCAGCCCAGACCTGAGTCTTTTCACAGTGAAGGGAGGAGCGAAGAAAAGACCCTGGATACCAGGGTGCACCAGTGAACTCAATTTCCATATCTGGAGTGCTAACTGGCCAATGAAACGTGAAGCCAAGTTGGCCGCCCATGGAGGGCAATTTTGTACATCAGTTTTAGTCCCGTACGCAGTCTTGTACGTTAGTTTTAGTCTCCCACGCGACTTTTACACTTTTCTGAAGAGTTTTCTTGGAAAATATACACAAAATATTTCTTTAAAAGACAGAAACGAGTTTAAGAATTTCAAATGTATTTCTAGAACGTCAAACCAAGTTACAGGTAATAAGTTTTTACGAAAATAAATTACCAAACTAACGAGAAACTTGACAAAACGGCCTCGAAAAATTTCTTTAGGAAACTACTAAGTGTTCGTCCTATTTTTACAGTAAGTTTACCATCTTCAGACAATTTAGTACACTTATTAGGTCACACGGCAAAAATGAATCCTTTGAAATACTCCATAATGTAAAATTGGTCCAGTAATGTTTCGTCTGAGGACTTTGTTCATTGTTTGGAATGTTTTCGAAGTCGAACCAAACAAAAACTGAAGATTGAAGTCGTGTAAGGGACTGGAATTGATGTACAAATGCGCGGAGAGGACTGGAACTGACGTACAAAATTACTCTCCATGGGCGGCCATCTTGGCTTCACTTTTTGCCCAGGCAAATGAATGGGAGTTAGCATTCCAGATATGGAAATCGTGTTCACTGGGTTGCACCGGCTTCTCTGCATCAAAATGGCACAGAGGCGTCAGTGAAGAGTTGTCAACTTACGTCGAAAAAGTAATTAGTGACAAGAAGTTGCAGTCGTACTATGAGCTGTACACCGCGCTAGAAGTGGTGAATCTGGTCAATCATCGTCCAACAGGACGTAACCCGAAATGATCACAATGATGGATCCTATCTATCTCTCAATGACATGCTACTTGGAAGAACCTCGAATTCTTTGCCCCAAAGCCCGTTCAAGGAAACCAAAGACCCACGACAGAGATTAGAATTCGTCAAGAGAATTGTTGACCCTTTCGCGACGTTGGACTAGGAATGTCTTTCAATCACTAGTGCCAAGAAGAAATTGGAACTCCGAAAGACGTAATGTCCATGTTGATGATGTGGTCGTAGTAGCAGACCAAATGCTGTTAGCGGCAAATGGTTCATGGATTCGATTAATAAAATTTAGACAGGTGGTGCTGGCAGGGTGAGAGACCAGAACAAAAGACTTCTTTCGGTGAATATCAAAGACCGATAACAAAGATCGTCATTATCCACCCTGCTGAAGGTTATGAAGATGATGATATCATCCGGGGAAGGGCTTTTAGATAGGCGACCTCTAATATGTCTTATATGAACAAGAATTTTTAGATGTCAAGCGAAAATATTAGGTTTCACATATCACATGATTGAAAAAGAGGTTTTGGTTTTCGGTTAGTCATTGTCAAGCTCTCCTATCATGTTGTCTTTTGTTGCACGATCGAAAGATTGATGACTTGTATGATTTAAACTGTATGACTTATTAGGGATTGATTAAGAAGGATACAGTCACAGAAGTTGTGTTTTTTAGCAATAAGATTTACGAGTCTATCTAGATTTATAACTTCATTTTCATTTATTGTATCTTTGTACTATATTTGTACTGTAGATCGAATTACTTGTTAAATAAATCTATCCTTGTTCTGACAGGTTAGCGATCTTCTTAGCACAGTCGTCATTATCGTCATTGTCGTCATGCATCATCATCATGATCGTCGCCATCGTCATCGTCATCGTTTTGGATAGCATCAGCCACACCTGCCCCTCGTCGTCATCATGATTCTTTTTAGAATAATCTTTCCATTTAAAATAATTCTTCCTATAGAAAAGTAATAATCTGAGATTTAGTTTTCCTCTTTCGACGTTTCACTGCGACATCAAGAGCAAGTCGCACGATCATGCACCTGAACACCTGCTCAAACTATGCCAGAAAACCTTCAAATGAATTCATCGGCCAATATTTGGGCAATATGTTCGATAAATTACCAACCTATTTGTTTTTCCATGGCTACAGCTATGATTTAGCTCATAGTCACTGTTGTATATTCGACAGCTCTTGAGTCTTTTTTAGGTGCCTGCGTCTGTAGTGATATATGGCTTCAGTGCTTCAAACACAATTTAGACTGCAATTGAAGTTTTAGACTGGACGTTCCGTACAGAAAGAACAGACGACACCATCACAGAGAACTTCTTTGCAAATTAGCAGAAACGACATTCAGATGACTTTGTTTGTAATTATCTGTCAGTGTTAGTATAATGGTAGAATCATCATCGTCTTGCATGTGAAGTTAACAAGATGGTACCAAAATCTAATTCAGAGGTGACCGCGTTGAATTAGTTCAATGATCTTTCCGTAGTTCATGTCACTGAAGACTCCTCAAGGAAACCATACAAGACCAACGTAAGTCCTTGGCCTCATTAAAGTCGTCCCTACGAGAACATGAGCTGTCCCTTTTCTCTCGTACTGCCTGGTTCCAAGCCATCTCTATCAAATATCATGCCACAAGACCAATGGATAAGAAACTAAAAACGGACTCACATCGACAAGAAAGAAAATTCTTATCATTCCAACGCGAACATTCTTTATCGACAGGCATCACCAGCAGTCCCAATGTTATCACTATCTAACCTAACAGGCGATTCTCTGACATCCGAAGAAGATAATGTCCTCCGGTTTGGACTTAAACATGGCTTATCCGCACGCCCGAAAGAATCCGATGTAATTGCCTCAGTTGAATTGATATGGGACCAACTCCAAAGACAAAACCTCCTTTCTGGCAGTTTCATCAAACAATAGAAATTTAAAAGCTCTCTCAAAGCATCTGCTTCTAAATTTCCAGATTTTGACGAGCGACGATTATCCAAAGACAGCAAATACATTAAGATCGTCAAAAACCTACGCCAAAGATATGCCATCCTGAAACCTGCCAAAGGAAGTGGGGTGGTCCGTATCAAATTAGTCGACTACAAAACATGCGTGGCCAAATTATTCGCTGATACATGCAAATTTCAAAAATCTTCAAGCCAATCCATCTTTAAGTCAACTTTCTTCTCTCCGAAACCATCTTCGGATAATTAACAAATGTGCAGAAGTCAACGGTGAAATCTACCAAAATATCAGACCACAAGCTACCAAACCAGCCCGCACACATGGCTTTCCGAAAACATATAAATGCTTCGATAACCTTCCACCTTCTCGCGCAATCATCGATTCCTGATGATGACTGTACGTTAGTCGAGACGTAGAAGCAATAAAAATGTTAACATTTGGAGTTACCATTGTTTTGTATTTAATTAAAATACTGAGTGGTTCCCACAACTAAATTAATGACCTTTTAGCTACAAAAAAAGCACATGAAAATGTGGCCCACTGGAATTAGTTATATTATTCTTCAGTCCAACAATCTTAAACTCGATCTTATTAAACCCTATTACCTGCAAGTCGTATGTTCGCATTTTGCTGCAGTCACCTGACTGACGTTCAAGCATTTCATACAGAGATTGGGACTCTAACTTTTCCGCGGATTCCATGCTCTGATAAAAACTCGTTTGAATCCCTTTACCTACGCGCAAATCAGGGATGATAATTTGAAGCTGTAAAATTCTTGCTTAGGTCGTTTTGCATTTGAGCTATACCCAAACATCGTTCCAAACAATGAAACAACACTCAAACCAAGGCTATTATATGGGGAAAGCTGAACAAGACAGTGCCGAGAAAAAGCTCAGTATGAAAACAGTAAGATTACCGTGCAATGCACGACCCTGAAACTCCCTTTTTAAACCAATTCTCACATCAAATGCATGCACGCGCAACACGGGACATACAGTACAAAACTCCTTAATGATTCAGTGACATTAATATTAACCAGAGTTCTGTCGGTCTTGGACTTGCTTTTCTTTCCCAAACGTTAAATAATGTAGTCTTTCAAGGAAAACTGCATTGAGTGAACATTTCGTAAAGAGTTCAAAGCCTAAGACCTAAAAGGATTATTAGGATAGAGATTTGAATAGTCCATTTAAATACTGCCGATGTCATTGAGACACATATGGCGAAACAATGCTTGTATTGCAAGCATAAGAAGAACCGGCTAAATTAAGAATGTGTGGCAGCGTTTGCGTATACGCACGAGGGAGTTACGGTTCTACATTATCACCAGTCCAGCACTACTTTCGGTTTTTGGATGGTGGTACTTCTATCAAACCCTGACATTATTTAGAACTACTAAAATCTGAAAATCGTATTGGAAGGGGTTTATTATTTGTAGATCTGAAGATTATCTTCGTCGAATCACGTCACGATTCTACCGAATTGCACACTTTTCAGTACCGACATGTCAGCCATATTTAATGCACCATTTAACTTTGATGAAGGGTGTATTCTGTTTTTATCGCTTGAGAAGTGGACACTTTAAGTGTTAACCTTAACAATCAGGCCTGTTAGTTAAAAGGATCATGGATGATGATCAATTAGTAAAGAGTGAATTAGAAGGACAGGTTGTTAATATGCCTGCGGTTGTTTAGTTACTAGAAATGGTGGTCCATGTTCCTGAATGTTTTCTGAAGGTAATATCCTTACAACTGCCCGGAGCTGAAAAGCATTAAACTCGACCTTGTGATCTTAATAAACGTACGAGTATTCACCATTGGACAAACCGAGAATTGAAGGTTGGTGAAAAGTGATGTAGAAGTCCTCAATGCAACTTTACCTTTAAGTCAATTCCTACTTTCAAATAATCAGTGATCAGGCAAGCGGAGCTTTTCATGATTTCTGGCAGTATTTCCACATGACACTGGAATCATTTGCATGGACAGATTTTTCAATGGTGAATAAAACCACCTTTCCGGCGATGCACGTGTTTCGATTTCATGCACGTGTAATTACAAGTGACCGCAAACGTAAGCAAAGTGCCAAATTTCGTACAAGCGTCTCTGTTCGAACAAGACAGAGTGTACGCAAATTTGCATGGTTTTTGGCTTTGCCCCTAAAAGGTGCATTTGTGGTACATATACAAAGAGCTTACGAAAAAAGAATCAATTCTGAAATCCAGTAACTTTCGTTACTGGATGTTTTACCTTCGTCGTCATTCGAGAAAGGAACAGAAGCGAAAGCGATGGAGCGAAGTGTGTCGTCGTAGATATGCGTTTGTCCGTTTTGAAGATGATTTTGTTTTGAGCCTACTTACGTAGCCTACATTTCGTGACTGAAAATGAACGTACAATTGACAATCCTGATGAGATATGGGCAACAGCAAGTAAAGAATTGTTAACTTAGCGTTCATTCAATGAAATATTTCCAGCATATACGCCCGCTTTAGGCCCATACGTTCATTTGTAAATAGGAGTGCACGATGAACGTGAAGCGCAAACTCCAGCTTCATGACAAGTGAAAGTTGAAAGACTCTAGCCTAGTTTACACGAGTAATTCAAATGAAAGTGTGAGCACAAACAAAATTTACGTGTGAACCGGACAAAACAAACGCAAGCGCAGGTATGAGACAAAAGAATCTTTATTTTCTCTTTTGTATAGCTCTTCTTACTCGCGCTTGTGCGTGCGTTAATTTTGCGCGTTTGTGCTCATGCTTGCGTTGCCCCTTTGGAATACTTTCTTTGTCTCGCCTTGTTTCGTTCATGTGCTTGCGCTTGCTTCGTTCGTGTGAACCAGGTTTGTGTCATCAAGAAAAGAAAAACCGTTTAAACGACAAAGTTAGAGCGTTGAACGATACATCATAACTTCTAACTGGATAATCAGTTCGTTTAATCGGTACCTTCAAGCGTTTAAATGGTTAACAAAAGGATAACGAAATGGATAACAAAGCGTTGTTTAACGAAATGTGGCTGATCTAATACAAGATAACTTCACAATTAACCTACACTGCCGAAGTCAACTGAAAAATGTTGACTCGAGCAGGATTTGAACTCGCACCTTCGGGATACCGGTCCGCCACTCTACCTGTTGAGCCATCAAGTCCACAGGGACTGGAGGAGAGTTTTTATCCAATTTAAGTGCACGAGATATTCCCTCGATAACTTAACGCTATCCATGAGGATGGATGTGCAGTGTTTCAATTCCATTTCAGAATCATCCTCAGGGTATTATCCTCCAATCCCTGTGGACTCGATAGCTCAACAGGTAGAGCGGCGGACCGGTATCCCGAAGGTGCGAGTTCAAATCCCGCTCGAGTCAACATTTTTCAGTTGACTTTGACAGTATAGGTTAATTGTGAAGTTATCGTTTCATAATACCCTGAGAATGATTCTGAAATGTAATACAAGATATTGACGATTATCAACTGAAGAGTTAAAAATAATAATCGATGTTGTTAACTGTCTTCCGTGCTAAATTAAACTGATTCAATGAAAACTGATTTTCTACCCCAATAGATTAGAGGAAGTCAAACACTATCAGTGATCGTAAAAATCAAAAACAAACATGGTGAAAGAAATGTTCTCTGTTCGAAGTTGTAGAAAAATATATACCTAATTCCAGAGACTGGTTCCATAGCTATCATTATAACGTATTGTTAATTTGTATATGGCCCGAAAGTGAACCTTGTCATATATCAAAGAGTTGTTAAACTGATAAAGAATAGTGTCCAAGACTTCTTCCAATCTGACTCTTTAGACATTCAATTTCAAATTTTCTTATATGCATGTGAGATACTCTGTGACATGTTTTTGGTGATAATAATGTCTGGGATTGCTTCCAAGTATCACCCAAGACTTCACGGATTTCAAATCACGAATTCACAATCAGGTTTTTTCAAGATCACAAGAACTTCTCCAGTCATGTAATCACCTAACTCGCACGCTATCATACATACCACACTCCCTTTCACTTTATTTTTGTTGGTTACTGCTCTGTTATCACTAATCTAAGTATGAAAAATATGTACTTAAAGTTTTATCTACTTATCGCTGACATATGTAATTTGATGTTAATTAAGAATAATAATAAGATAAATTTAGCTCCGTTTCCGACAAAGAAAATCAAGTATATCTTTGAGGCTATGAAGAAAAATCGCCTGAAACTTTGTCAATACATGGAATTAATTCATTGTCGCAGCTAAACCAGGGCCAAGAGTGGCCAGGCCTTGGTAAACGTCTAAAAGGTATTGGGAAAACATAATTTGGCAAGCATAAATGCATTTTCAAAAAGGCGATGCTCTATTGATCATTTTATAAGTACCTGATGCCGTGATAATTCATGATTTGTTCGTAATTTACCGGAAAAGAGCATGATAAGAGTGACGTCCGGCATGTGACATTAAACGAATTCTATCTTCCCATGCCTCTGATACAGGAAATGAAAAGAAACTGCGATAGATTATTGTTCTGTTTTGCACAAGAACTTGTGGCTTGCATCTGAATATGCCGAATACAGTGGCAGATCTTCTGTACGTGGCCTTAACAGACCTCTTTTCCTGACGAAAACTGTCATTACATCTAGTAAACAATAAAGATGTAGTGTTCTTCGTCTAATGTTCTGTATATAACCGGGTCCGCGTACAGAAGCAGAAAATAGCATGTCAACTGACTGGAAATACTCCCGTTTTGTTCCTTTTATTTAACAATAGAATAAACAATATTTGGAAGTAAATCTAGAAATACAGATTCATAATCTGGTACAAATCCAGTTTACACCTTTTGCTGTTCATTATCAGAAAATATAACGTTAATATCATTAACGCCAACCTCAAACTCGTTAACGCAAAACGACATTCATTTTATTCAATCTACATTCATTAACGCTTCTGTCGCATTCCATTACCATTTTTGCATAGAAAGTGACATTCATTAGCGTAGATACGCAACCATTTGTATCAGGGGCATTCTATAGCGGCAACAGACGACCATTAACACCATTCTACTATACATTAGGGATAATAAAACTTCAATTAGGCAAGATATTTCTCTTATGTAATTAAAATTTTATTATCCCTAATGTATAGTAGAATGGTGTTAATGGTCGCCTGTTGGCGCTACAGAATGTCCTTAGGGATAATACTTTAGGGATAATAAAATTTCAATTAGGCAAGATACTTCTCCGGTCTGTTGGAGGGTAAAATTAAAGTTATATGAAACCCCGAAAGGTATAAAAGATAATGAAATAAAACTATCATGATTCATACATAAACTGATTTCGGTTAGAGCGTTCGAACCTCTTCTATTTCGCCAATATGTCCATGACTGTTTTGTCATTTTTTGATCAGCCGACCACGTTCTATGTGTTCGGCTGAGACCTTTGAAGACTATCTTAACTCACAACAGTAAAATATTTTTTGTAGTGGGATAGAGGATAGTTCTATTCTACCTTTCTTGAACGTCTTAATTGATCGCAGACACGGCTTTCAATCTCTGTTTATCGCAAGCCCACGTTCACCGGTTTGTTCATGTAAAATGCTCTACTTACCACGTTCTGCTCTGCTGAGCCCTTTCAGAACTATCTTAACTCACAGTATTGATTTATGTAACTGAAGACAGTTGTCCAGTCTATTGCTGGGACAAAATTGAATCTTAACATGCATTTTAGTTCACAGAGCTTAATTAACACATCGACTTTCGTATTCCAGAGAAAAAAACGTGTTTTAAAACACGGCAGTACTGGACTGCATAAAAGCCTTGATCGGGAAGCTTTATTTAGCCGCAAAACATTTTTTTTTCTCTGGAACGCGAAAGTTGATGTATTAACAAAGCGCTGTGAACTAAAACGCATGTTAAGACTCAATTTTGTCCCAGCAATAGACTGGACAACAGTTTTGAATTGTGATTTTTATTTTCATTTAAATTGCTGTTGCTGTTGGAGATATTCAGTTTTGAAAACGTTAGCAGAGTAGAAGATCCACAGCTCAGGCATGAAGCTTTGCCTAGGATTCATGATTCAAACTTAACAGACAAAACAATCCTGAGCATTTACTTTAACAATACGATTATTAAATTAAAAGGTCATTCGAAAATGTCAAAGTTGGTTCATTTAACGATATCGTTTTCTTTTAGGGAAAAAAAGAAACTAAATCAAAAGCTGCTTTTTGTGTATCCTTAAGTCCAATTTGTAGTTAACTAACTTTGATTATTAAAATTAAAAAGGTATTGGGAACACTCATTTCATTTTCGTTCTTGTTCAACCACTGGAATAAAGAGGTCTGTTTTTCGTTTTTCCACATCGCGCATTCAGTTTACGTTTGCCCACGATCCCAGTTGTAAGATAGTGAAATTACATGGCATACAGTTACCCGATGAGCAAATCATGAAAAGTTTAAAAGAAGAAGTCAGCTATAAGTACCTTGGAATCGTAGAAGCAGAAGACATCAAGCATGAACAGGTGAAGGAGAAAGTTAAGAAAGAATACCTGAGAAGAGTGAGAAAGATTCAGGAAATAAAGCTGAATGGCAAGAATGTGATAAAAACGATCAACACGTGAACAGTTGCATTATTACGATACTCAGCTGCATTCCTACAATGGACAAGACTAGAGAAGGAAAAGTTGGACTGTAGAACTTGAAAATTGCTGACTATGCACAAAGGGCTGCATCCTAGGAGCAACGTTGATAGAGTGTATATATCGAGAAGTGAAGGAGGCAGGGGTTTACAAAACGTAGAAGACATTATTGAGTTGGCTATCCTAGGATTACAGAGATATGTCCAGGATAGTGAAGAAAGACTAATCACAGCAGCAAGAGGAAATGAGCAAAAAGAATTTGAAACAGAAAAAGAATTAAAAGAGAAGAAGAAAAACACCAGGAAAGAAGGATTGCGTCAAAAAATGCTGCATGGGCAGTATGACAGACAGACAGAAGTAAGAGGAACGGACTCATGGACGTGGTTAAAGGAAGGGAACATCAAAAGAGAAACCAAAAGCCTCATCATGACAGCCCAAACACAGGCCCTTCGAACAAACAAAATCAAAGCAAAGATTGATAAAACCCAAAAAGAAGGCAATTGTAGAATGTGCGGGACAACAATTGAGACAGTCAACCATATTGTAAGTGAATGTTCAAAACTGCCCCAGAAAGAGTATAAAAGAAGACACGATTGGGCAGGAAAAAAGATTCACTGGCAGTTATGCAAGAAATTTGAGATTGATGTAACACCAAAATGGTACCAACACGAGCCAGAAGCAGTTGCAGAAAATGAAAAATGTAAGATTTTGTGGGATGTCTCTATACAAACGAACCATGACATAGAAGCTCGACGACCAGATATGATTGTAGTGGATAAAGTTAATAAATATTGTGAGATCATTGACTTCGCCATACCATATGACAGCAAAATCGAATTAAAAGAACAAGAGAAAATCGAAAAGTACCGAGATCTGCGGAGAGTTAAAGAAAATGTGGAATATGAAAGAAAACATCACACCAATTGTAATAGGAGCGATGGGAGCAATTCCAAAGAAGATGCGGAAAAGATTAGAGCAGTTGGGAATAAAGACGCGGCTGGTAGAACTACAGAAAAAGCTATATTATACACTGCGAGAAAACAACGAAAGGTCCTTGAAATTTGGAGGCTTATTGCCACCAAACTTCAAGAAGAAACCATTGGACAAAACAACAAACCAATGTGCGATAACAAAATAATAATAATAATAATAATAATAATCAATATTTTTTTTAACGGGTCTTTTAGCTGCTGGATGAAATCCAACATGACAACTGTCTCCAGCCTTAGGTCTCTGGGTGAGATCCGGTTGGATAATATGTAAACACAGACATCAAAGGAAATAATAATAATAATAGTAATGATATCCCCTTTTAATTGTTCTATATTCTGCCGAGAAATGTATATGTCAACGTAGTTCTGCGAATGGATGTTGTGTAGAAAGACAGTGTTGGTGTATTTATTATAAAGGAATAAAAAAAACAAATCAAAGCAATCCTTCGAATTGCTGACATCACATGCAAATTCTTCTAAAATGGATGCTAACAGTGCATTGTCGATGCCGCTGAAAATGACAAAACAGCTGTCGATGTCACACACTTGTTCATCCTTTATTCTATTACTGCAAACTGTGTGACATACATATTTCATGTTAGAGTGTTAAAATACATAATTTAGAACCATAGGTTTTGACAAAAGCTTTAAAAGATATAGAAAATCCTTCCCCAGATGAGAGACCTACACTCAAGCAAACGTGAAGTGCTTTCAGGGATATCAAAATAGGCATCTCAAAATCTTAGTCGACTCTTAGTTTGCGCCTTCTCTTTCAAAAATCCTAGGTCCGCCAGTAAAGATAGCCATTTTTTATGCCATCTTAGTCACTCGACAATTCATTATTTGGATGCTGAAATAACAGTTTTCAAACTTAGTTCTATGAAATACGCCCAATTGATCACTTTTCGCACTGACGATTTGACTCAAGTCTTATGAATATCAACGAAAGCTGTCAAAGAAGTCGAGCTGGCACTTGTAGATGCCGCTGAATGCTTCCTCGAAAAGAAGAGATGCCGGTTTGTACACTATGCTTTTATTTTTTTTTTCCACGTCTGTTGACATTGACGTTACTATATTTATTTCCGATGATTCGTATACTTCCGCTAAAATAAGTGTGTTGCACCTCGCGAAGACTCACGGCATGGGTAACTCCTCTTCCCGCCATTTTTTTGTATTTCTTACGAAGGTCTGTACTGTAAGTTGCGAGACATTTCTTATGAAATAATCTGGAAAAATTCAATAATCCTTACCAAGAGGTAGCACTTTATGGGTCAGAGATGTGAGAATTCGTTTACTGGTGTATTCAAACTTCGTATCCGCATGGTTTAGTATAACCAATGAAGTGGCGATGTACAATACTTTGCCATATTTCTATGCTAAATGATTAAAGCATGTCCACCTTTACTTTGAAGCCATTCATTGTGAATGTTCATTGCCGTTCGGTAGTTTGTTTGCTGTTATAATTCTTATTTTAGTTTACGAGAGCCATGTTAAAAACATAGTTGGCATGAAATAAACTACAGTGACGTTTAGTTGGTACATTTGTGGCCTTCACTCGATTGTTTTCATGTAAAGTAAGACCCCATACTTGGCAAGGCACGCCGTGCAATTTGTTTTGATAGCCTTTCCAACCTTAACAATGTCCTAGAATATTAACAAAGCAGCAGGTTTAACCATGTGCACATCCTATGCTTTTCTCTACAAGTTCTTCTTTCAACAATGGTTCTAACAGGTTTGCTTCTCGTATATTGTTTTCTGCTTTGCGTTTACTGGTTTTGATTTCTTCGCTTTCGCAGTTTATTTCATCTGTCACACAAGACTTATAACTCCGAATGAATTGTACGAATCGCTATCATAGTACCTCTGAGACGGTAGTTACTAATTTTGAGATAATGCATTTGTTTTTTTTTTTGTTTTTTTTTGTTTTTTTTAACAGAAAATGTCATATCAGATTTCAGTAATGAGCAGTTTCTAATGCTGGTTTTCATACGGGTGACCTATGCGAATAATTCAATTTTAATCTAGCGTGTTTCCCTAAAGTTGATTTCGGTTGTTTCATCTCATACTTCACCAGACGTGCAATGTAATAACAATATTGTACATGCTAGTTTGGATTAACTCTAGACAAGCGCATGAAAATATTTAGTGGCGAAAAATTTACTCTGGCAGCAGAGAAGTATTGCCTGGCGGTCCTAGGAAATAGCCTTGGCCCTTGCGGACAGCAATGCTTGCTGTACTACGCTCCCGTCTCACCAAGCTGGGTTTTGGAAGTAATAAAAGCAATTGGCAATAACGAAAATTCGGTGTAAATAGCCTTGGCATTGAATCGTCACTCGAGTCCCATACCATTTACCATGACATATTACAGCCTTTGTTCGTGATTACTTTCTATGTTGACTTCTGTGATAATTAAGAAATACCTACTTCTTTGTAAACTTGACGATCTAAAACATTCATCACAAAAGCGACCAGCTATATAACAATTAACCATACACTTATCGTAATCTTATCTAAATATTACAAACAAATTTCTAAACAAGTTTGAAATGGTGAAATTAGGTCGTAAAATCGCTCGGCCAACGTCAGGGTCTTTCTCGCCAACATTCCACGCTGGAATCAAGATGTTATGGGAAGCAGAATTTAATAAATATTCTTTAAAACTTTCCACATACAGTCAACTCTCGTTATTGCGGACACCCTGGGGACTGTCATTTGGTGTCCGTAATAGCGAGAGTCCGCAATAGCGGGGTGAGAGAAAAATGACCCAAAGTTAGGTTGTAAAATGTCTTTACTATGTATTACTGCTTTTTTATTTTAAAATGTCCAGTTTCTTTCAATTTCTAGTTAACATTTACTGTGATATATACTGTATATATATATACCCAAACCAAAAATCAAATTGTAACATGAATCAGTGTCAATTGCCTTTTCCTTCACTGTAAAGCTAGGATAACGTAACAAAACTCAGTCGACTTATGCGAAGTTAGTAATCATGTTTTAGACAAATACTGACAAATACTAACAAATTCATGGCGAGTCAAGAAAAGTGTGAAGAATACAAGTTTTATTATTCTTGGTTGAGAGGCCACCATGCTTACAAAGACGAATTTCAGCCTGAAATTGACATGACTTTCGTGCTTCAACGTGAACCGGAAAATGCCAAAGATGCACATGTTGTGACCATAACAGAAAATAACGAACGAGTTGTGGTGCATATCCCTTTAGGACTGTCCAAAATTGTTTCTTCATTTTTGAAAAGAGTACATCACAGAGGAGAAGCTGTCATTTGAGGAAAGAGGGTAAACAGAGGAGCTGGCCTGGGTTTAGAGATTCCCGCTCTTTACAAGTTTTATGGTGAACATAGATATTTGACAAGACTTGACAAACTCATTATTGGCAGTCATATAGCCAGGCAGTCCTTGCGAGACAAACAAGAAGGAATAGCCACTCCACAGTCTACACGAAAGCGCAAGCCAGTCAAGAGCATTGAAATGGCAAAACAAACTAAAAAGCCTCGAAAGTAATGTAAACAGAGCGGAAGAACTTTGAAGATCGGAACAAACTATGGTTGTATTGAAAAACACGTTTATATTTTGTCTGTCATTTTCGTCGACAGAAGTAATAACGAACAGAATATTCAAAGTACTTCCGCTGACAAACAGCAGAAGTCCGTTGTAAAGAAAGTAAAACAATACAAATGTTAGTTTGGGACCGCATGAAGTGTCCGCAATTCCGTAATAGCGAGAGTCCGTAATAGCGAGAGTTATTTCAATACATTTCATAGTAGTTTCGGCTGAGGATTTACCATCTGTCCGTAATAACGGGGAGTCCGTAATAGCGCAGTGTCCGTAACAGCGGGGTGTCCGCAAGGCGAGAGTTGACTGTATGGTGTATATTTATTCGAAGAAGTGGCCGACTATATTTATAAATTCAATTTTGTATGCGCGTTATCACCGCTTAGATTAACTTTGCATCTTCTGCTACATCTGACTTCTTAACTGAGTTACAAATGTATTCGATAGAAGGCATTTCAGTGTTTAAAAGACATGAAATTTCTTCTAAGTCCTTTCCCCTTTTCTCGATGTCTTCAGATTTTGTCCACGACATGTCATACTCCAGTTTATAACTTCCAAGAAAATCATGTGGACATGAACTTCCCCACTCCTAAACAATACAATCAGTTCTTTTAAGCAACAGTGTTGGGTAGTCATTTCGTTACAATGATGTATTAATTTTTAATGCAGATTCGCCGTGTATATCGCAATCAGTACAAATCATCAAACCAGCCAGCTTCTACAACTAGTAAAATTGACATCTAATCATACTGCATGAAATTACTTGTGACTTCAGTGATTTTTCTGAATGGCTCATGCCGCGCAATCGTCGTTTGGTATGTTAGTAAATATTCGGAAACCTTTCTCTTAATTTCTTGTTAAAAGTACTGGTCAAGCAACAAACACCTTAGAATGAGAGCGTTCGGAATGTTTTGAGGGGTATCAAAGAAATATCGACAAAAGGCAGTCATATGGCTCCTTTGAACGGAGCACGCATAGCAGTATTTTCCAACGATAGATTGACTATACTAGTACTACTGGGAAGAAGGACATCAATATAATCCTTTGATGCTATCTAATTTTGGGTCAAAATAGCAGACAAACCATGATACTAGTCAAAACTACCAGTTCAGTCACAGAAGTAAGATGAAACTCACATAATCGAACAGAACTGGGGTCACTATCAGCTAAACAGCCAAAGTTTGCATATACCACGCAGATGAACAGTGCTTTTTGCGCAATCTATTTGGTTCCCTTATCTCGGAATATCCTGCACTATTCACCTCCGTACAAAACAAAATAGCGTCACATTCTGTTTCAATCACGGAATAAGAATTGTTTTAATAAACGAAGCCGCCGTGTCTGACAATACCAAAAATGCAACGAAATTTTACAATAAAATATTCAAAGATATGTATTTTTTTTTTTACTTTTTAGTGATGAATGCACCCAGAACGTGTTCAAAATGTTTTGTTTACAATTGATGAGTGGGATACAAGCCGCCTATCCATAAAATTAGTTTATAATTTTTTTTGAAAAAATGTGTGAAAACAATTATTCCACCATTCAACGGCGCTTCGGTGAATAATTGTCAACGGTAACTTCATGGGCTGATGTAAAATTGGTCCTGACGCTTTAAATCTAACAACTGTAATTATTCATTCAGCAAAATCATTTTCCAGCCCACTGGTAACGCCAGCGTCTCTCACGTTTTGCCCTGTTCATTTTGCATATCTTATTTTAGTATCATACTAGGTTACTAATGATTAAACTTCTAAAAGAGAGCGCGATACGATGATGTTGAGGGCATAGCGTCACTACATACATGGACCAGTTCTGTTATAGCTTTGAAACCATGTTTGAGGAAGTTAATCGTCCAGGTTAGTGTAGTCTTGAGAAAGACTGTTGGTTGAAGTGACTGACGTTTCGACAGCCTTAGCGGCAGTCATCTTCAGAGTCAAAAGGAGAGTAAATGTCAGGTTCGCCTGTATATGTATCTGGCTCGTGCGTGATAAGTGGGCGGTCGTATTAGCCGTGGAGGTGTGATAGTTGATGAGAAGCAATGGGTGTGGTTGTGTAGTAGTTGAGTTCTCATCAACTATCACACCTCCATGACTAATACGACCGCCCACTTATCACGCACGAGCCAGATACAAATACAGGCGAACCTGACATTTACTCTCCTTTTGACTCGGAAGATGTCTGCCGCTAAGGCTGTCGAAACGTCAGTCACTTCAACCAACAGTCTTTCTCAAGACTCCACTAACCTGGACGATCAACTTCCTCAAACATGTCACGATTCTCCCAGTTTCAAACCATTTACATCATTGAAACCACTGGAACAATGCCGACAAAACTATCTTCAAACCAAGTTCTAAGGCTGTAGAGGCCTTTATTGAATCAAAGTCTTTCTTAAAATAGATATTAAAATAATCATTAACAATAAAAGAAGCAACGATTCAAGTTTGTAATTTCAGGAGATTTGAAAACTCCCAAAAAAGTCTCAACTACGTACGGTCATTACTAATGCAAAACCCCCTCCCACCTTTATCACTAGAACAATGTAGGGTTGGTCTCAAAATTAACTCAAGTGTAAGTAGAACATTGTTATGCGGTAATTAAGCACTCAATTTGCGTGAAAGGTGCGGCATTGTAAGACTAGTGCTTTTCTATGGATACCTTACTACAAGAAGGGGCGCCGTGTCAAACGGCTAACGTCCCGAGAACTTTTGGTGAAGATTATCGAGGCCACTTTACGTTATCAGTGTCGAAGGGCACGGCAACGAATTCAACTTCGAATTCAAAGTCGATACGGGGCGTACATTTCTATCAATAAAAGACATTTTCGACCACCTTGGCCAAAAATATTTGTTCAAATTAATAAAAATTTTTGCTGAACCTATATAAATGGAAGTTTACCCACTTTCATCTGCCCTTAGCTGAATCTCAATGTCCCGAAAAGGCAAAAACTATAGTTTGTCTTGAAGTTTGAAGTTATTAGAGGAGTCCGGTCAGCATAACAGTGTGATGGAATATCTTTTGGTTAATCGATTTAATTCATAACAGTGAATTTTCTGCTTAAAATGTGCGCATGCTTACCGAAGGAGATATCATCGAAAAGTAAGACGTGCCATCTGCACGACGATATAAATGGTACATTTTCCCAGGAATTTTCTTGAAGTTACAAGCTGCATGATGAAGAATAAAGTCTTCTTTTGCTTCTTCGAGGACTTTTCTTGCCTTAAAGAATAAGACGATGAAATCTAGCTATAACAGTACAATATTTTTGCTTATTTTCTAGTTTATAAGCCTGTTTTAACGATAAGGATACCAGGACGTTTATGGTAACGACAACAAAGCAGCTTCATACAGCAACGGTACCTAGCAAGGTAATTACAAGTTGGAACAATAATATAAAAGAAGAGTGCAACGTCGGTAGCGTTAAACGACTAGTAAAAAGCCAAAACGGACGTGGAACTGCCAAACTTACTTGATAAGAAACTGTGATTTCGAGCGGAAGGCTCTTTGTCGGAAAGAAACGTGAATTAGTATCTTATTTTCTGACAAGCTAATGGTGTTGTCTAGCATGGACAGATAAAAACGTCAACTTTTATCCTTTATTCTCACTGATTTTAGTTCACGTCATTTATTTATGTACTTTTCAAAGCTGTGGGAACAAGTGCAGTTTAGCGGACGCGCCTGGCCGCTGACCTTTGCAGTCGGCTCAATAACAAACGTTATAAACTTTGCGTGGGAAATTAAAATGCAGCCGTAGTCAACGAAGATATTACTCAATTCACAAAACAATAAAGAAACTTTACAGTACTATTCTACAACCAATACTAACCCTAACTTTAACTCTAACCCTAATCCAAACTCTAACTAAATGCATGTCAATGTAATATTTTTAATAAACCCATTTTTCTTTGGGTTGTGTCTCTTAAAATTTTCTCGCCAAATCACACTGTACCAGTGAACTCAATTTCCATATCTATAATGCTAACTGGCCAATGAAAAGTGAAGCCAAGATGGCCACCCATGGAGGACAATTTTAGACATCAGTTTCAGTCGCCTATGCGGGCTTGTACGTAAGTTTTAGTCTCCCACGCGACTTTTTACATTTTCTAACGAGTTTTCTTTGGAAATACACACAAAACATGTCTTCAAAATATAGAAATAAGTTTAAGAATTTTAAATTTACTGTATTTCGACAAAGTCAAACCGAGTTACAGGTTATATATTTTCACAAAAATAAATTACCAAACGTATGAGATACCTGATAAAACGGTCTCGAAAAGTTACTTGAAGAAACTTCTAAGTGCAAGTCCTTTTTTTACCGTTAGTTTACCATCTTCAGACAATTTAGTACACTTCTTAGGCTACACGGCAATAATGAATCCTTTTAAATACTTGATGATGTAAAATTGGTCAAGTAGTATTTTCTCTAAACACTTTTTCCACGGTTGGGGATATTTTCGAAGCCGAACCAAACAAAAACTAAAGATTAAAGTCGTGCAAAGGACTGGAACTAACGTACAAGATCGCGAAGAGGACTGAAACTGACGTCCTAAATTTCCCTCCATGGGCGCCCATCTTGGCTTCGCTTCTTGCCCAAGCGAATGACTGGGAGTTAACATTCCAGATATGGAAATTGAGTTCACTGCACTGTACTTGACTATTGAGCCAACAATATACAGGTCAGCGTCCAGGTGCGTCCACTAAACTGCACCCTAGCCAAGCCGGGAAAGATTTATAAATATCTCAGCTAACTCTTTCCCGGCGGTACCAGTCTTCTATTGCTCGATTCTGGCCAATGCGAGATGATTTTACCTGTCAAGGGATGAGGTCCTTGCAGGAAAGTGTTGATATCTTTCTTACTATTGTAGGTATCACAGTTTAGTGGTTTAATTCTCTTTCCATTTGAACGGACTGATCGACGTAAAGGCCCACCAAACAATCAATACAATTATAGGATAAAGAAGAACACCCAAAACACCATGGAATTTAACCCAGAAAATGTGAATCCAGTTCAGGTACTGGAAATAAGTCACTGCACATGTTCTTAATAATCTCATACACCAAACATGAATGAATGATTTTCAAATTGTACCTGTTCTTGTAAATGACGAATTTGCTCAGCAATAACCAACAATTTATTTGTCGCAGCACATTTGACAAACTGATCAGCTTCTTGAACTTGCTTGGCAAGTGAGACAATGTCTGTTGGGTCAGATATACGGTGCACAGTTCTAGGATCAACTAATTGTGAGCTTGCTTCTGATGGAGGTACCACATTGGCTATGCCTACAAATGAGAAAAAAACAACTGAATAAAGTATCTAAGCAAATGTAAAGCATAGCAGGACTCAGTTATCTTAGTTACAAGACTAAGCCCCTGCAGATGTACTCCACAAAATCAAAATATTATCAACACAATGCATTCAAAACATGGAAGTAAAAAATGACAGAAAATTTTGTTTCAAAAATCTACTTGTAATCTGTGCATATTGCACACATACTTGTAAAAAACTTCTCAAAAAAAAAAAATTACAGCACTTGCACTTTAGGCAACACTATCAAATATCATAAACACCAATAAAAAGTGTTAAAATTTTCAATGACTACAGCAGTTTATGCTGGGAAAGCTAATCAGTTGTTTTCATTCAGTGTTTTCAAATTTAAAATATTTATGAATAACACACAAGTGTATGTTGTAAGAATCAAATACATATGAAATTTTCATACTTTAAGATACTTGACTGAGTGACCTTAATTCTATTCCATAGCTAATTAGAGGCAAATTTGATCACTATGATCTAGTTTCCCACTACACAGAAATCAGGGAAAAAGCAAGAAGTTTAAACAACCTTGTGCATGATTAACAGCCCAGCAAAACTAACCCAAGAGGAGAATAACTGTCACCAAAACACTAAATTCCATGAAACATTCATGTCAACCTGTCATAGATCTTATGAGGTAAGTATAGAACACTGCACCACTCAGACTAAGTTATTGCCTCTCCAAATACTAAACTTAGCTGAGGGCATAACAGGGGCACAAGGGAAAAGTACTAGTTAAACAGATGTTAGACCATGCAAATTTTCCAGTTTTATAAGCTGAATTGTTTGTGATACTAGGCTTCTGTATCATCCTGACACACTCAAGTGTAGTTCCAGTAATGCAACATCACAGCAATTTTATATTCCCATGGAATGGGGGAATATAATTTGTGCATGAATCCTGATCATGCTTTTGTGTAGGCCTGGTGAGGTCTGTATCTCTGTATTTTAACAGGTGTGTCTGAAGTGTGCTCCAAAGGTAATTTAAACCTCTGACAAGAGCCAGTTACCCTCACTATATAAGCACCAAAAATGATGAATTTCAAGAAAAATGTTTGCTTTAGCAGTGATATTATTTCAACAATGATAAATTTGCAGTTAAATGTTACTACCTAGTAAAAAAAGTTGGGAACACACATATACTATGGCCCCTCACTAAAAAAGTTTGGGGCTAAGGCCCTTTGACCCCCTACTTCTGACATTCTTGTCTGATAATGACCAACAACTAGAGATATACAGTTCTTTAAGACCAGACAAATGGTGCATGGTGGCTGGTAAATTAAATTTAGGAACTGCTACTTGGTCAGTTGATGTATTATTACTCCATTTGTCTGTCCACTCATCCACCCATCTGGTTATTTACATGTATTCCTTTGTTTTCTCATTTTAAATCAAATACAGCTTTTTGCAGTTAAATGGACTTTCCACTTTTGCAATGACAAGCTACCTTTGGATATTTAACATATAAAGAAGTCTCCACATGATATAATTTTATATTTACACTGGATCCACCAGTGCATTTTAGGTTCATATTATTATAACTTTTAAGGAAGAAAATAAAATTGCTTCCAAAGAAATTTAAATTTGAAACCTTCCTTTTAACCATCTCCTGTGGTCAATTTATGTTTATTCCCACTTTATGAGATTTTGATGGTTTTAAGCAAAGGCTTCTCACTCAAAATACCTTCATCCTTTAGCAAAGAGAAACAAACTCAAATGCTGAAAGTCAAAACAAGATGGCTGGTCACCCTACCAAATAAGCAATAAGGTCCTTCAAGTTGAAATGATTGTAATAATTATAAACATTATAAATAATAATTATAATAAGTTTTTAGATTATAATGATGCAGTTAAAAGGTTATTGCAAACCAAACTGACAGTTCAAAATATTTCTAAATGATATTGGGAATAACTACACTACAGAGCATTTCTGCTTGGGTTGACTGATCACTTTCAACATCTTGGTCTACATCAATTCACTACATTGTCTGAAAAAGTCTGGATCTGCAATCATCAGTAATACTCTTTCAGTAAACTATCCAGCAATTTTATTTATAAATTTTATAACCAGAGCTCGATATTGGTTATTCAAAATGCGTTTTGAGGATACTTGATGTCGGGAACAAGAGGACCAGGAATTAAGTAGACTGTAGAATTAACTTGATTGCGTAACTTCAAGACTTACAAGTTATGTCAACTGATAATTTTGACATGTACGACTGCCACGAATAATTGTTTTATAAATAATCTTTGCTTACCTTTTTCACCAAGCTTTAATTTTTCAAGAACACTCATTTCACTTCAAGGTGTAAAATTTCAAGTGTTAAGAAAGGACTAAGGGTGCAAGTGATTGATACTGACCTAATGACTGATTTGTGATTTTGCATTGCTGACAAATTATGAGCCTGTGAATGTATGGGTCAGTGGCTTAGAGAGTTAAACCATTGAACCCTAAAAAGACTGGAACGATACCTGCAAACTGTATTTTGAAGCCATCATGGAGGTTGACATGTAGGTTAATTTGCAGGTCATCCAGGGCCTTTTTTAACTATATACCTGGGGAGGGGGAATGCCCCCCACAGTGATTGGATTTGTCCCCCTAGCCGCTGTACTTCTGCCCCTGGGAATTGGGAAAATTATTTGCTGTTTAATTTTCCACGTTTGCAAGTAAAAGGAAAATTTCCTTAAGTTCTGATTTGCTGAAGAATGTTGATCGATCAGTCCTATTCATTCAAAAAGAAAAATTTATTGTATGAACTAGCCTGATAAAATCAAACCCTATCTCATGCGTGCATTTATATCATTGAAGTGTGATTTTTTTCCACGAATAATTCATTTTTTTCCCGCCTCTCTCCATGCCGCAGTCACTAAATCAATTTGATTACGTTTCCCCAAAATGTGTTTTTTCCTTTTTTTTTGTCTGCAGATTTTAAACTGAAAATACACCAAAATGCATCTCAAACAGACATAATAAGAAAAATTTGCCGCCCCCCCCCCCAGGAGCCCCTTTCAGTGGAAGTTTTCCACAAATTCCTAACCTCCTAAACTCGCACCACTCACGTGGACGTGCTACGCTAGCCGCAAATTTGACATCCCATATTTCAGAGCAATTTTTACTTTTGCCTCCCCCCCCCCCCCCAGTGAATATTCCTTAAAAAAAAGCACTGTGGTCATCCCAGTCCCCTACGCAATAAAACAAGCAACCTATTGTGAAAAACATCACCCAACTTTCGGATTTTTTGACAGTTTTCTTTTTTATCCATAGTAAGTAGAGGAAAATGGAAGTAGGAGTGCATATTTTTCAGAATTAACTGTCAATGAAAAGTAAAGGTTCAATACAACTTTTCCCCACGCGTGTTTTTGACCTACATGGCTGCCCCCATGTCGGCTTCATTCAATCGTGAAGCCTGGTACGACGAGGTAGCGTTCCAGTCTTTTTAGAGTTCAATGAGTTAAACAAGTAAATCACGTCACTGTGTTCAAGTAACCCGACTATCGAGAACGCTACTTTATTGCATAGTCATCATCGGATTATTTGGTCTTCATGATGCATTTTAGCTTACGCTTTATTTTATTTATTCACTTTTTGATAATTAACGCCACAGTTTTGATTGAAAACTTTATTTGCGACATGTTTCGGGATGTGCTTATACCTTCATCAGGCAGTTTACATTAAGGTAGTTGTAATGACAGTTGAATAATATATGATGGCACTAAATTGGTTTGCGTCAGCTACTGCGTAATGTATTTCGAATTAATAAGGATTAAAATTACATCAGTTGAATGTTACTCGTAAATCAATCAAGATAATCGTAATTTATTAACAGAGATTATAAAGATATGTTTAAGTATAGGATAAATACCGAGAACGGAGGCTTTAAGCCAGATACATCCCGAAGGGCCGAAGGCCCCGAGGAATTTATCTAGCTTAAAGCCGACGTTCGAGGTATTTATCCGACTTAAAACTCGATTAAAGAGGTTTTCTTAAAGAAACCCCAGTGAATAGACTTGTAGGATGTAACATAAGTATTTCTAAAATTCATTACTAATTCATGAGGAGAAGACAAAAAAGAAATCATAAGCGTGTGGGATCTATATATGTGATAAAGATACATGTGCCTTTATACGTGAAGAAGTTCAATTTTTTCGGCTTACGAAAGATAAATTTCCAAAATTTCTTCACGAATTAGCTTATTAGGAGGTTCATTTTAGAAGACATTTAAAAAACTCGCAGTTCGTGCTTTATCGGATCTAAAACACTCAGCTATCGCCTCGTGTTTTAAATCCCGATAAAGCACTCCTGCTCGGGTTTTAAATATTACATATAGGGTGTATTCAACTTTTTTTCTTCTTTGACGTGGGATAACGTTGTTTGTATTTTTTAATTGACGTTTCAGGGATTATATATATAGTCCCGGAGACTGTATATATAATCCCAGATACCTATGTAAAAAAGCTAATCAGTACATTAACCCCTATTTCCCCCGGGACAATTCAAAAGCCGCCGCCAGGTTTTAAAATACTCTATTGTTCTTGGCAAGTTTATTAGGCAGATAAAAACCTGGAAAGAACAAAGAAAACCGACTTAATCGTGTTTTAAGATGACACAATCCTGTTGTTTGTTGAGTTCCGGTTTGTTATGTAGAATGTAGTATCAAAGGACACAACCTCCTCTTCTAACATCCTCAGGAACAAATCTAATGCCGGGTTTGTTACCTCAGGGGTCCAATTAGATTTTGGTTTAAAAGTATTTCTTGTGTCTAAATCAATATCCTTCTGCTCACCCTAATGATACAAAAAGACCCTACATTTCAATTTCCGCCGAAATTCCCGTATACCTTAATGAATTCAAACATATTTATCTCCTTAGGTATAGGACAGAAATTAAGGCCCCTCGACAAAACACCTACTTTAAAACTAGTAAGAATACGCCCCAACAAATTTACTAAATTCTCCGCTACAAATCCTACATTCTTGTTCACTCCTTCCTCTCTTGTTTGTGTCAGTTCTTTTGACTCTTGTCCTGTTTCTCCTTGTTGCTTCTCGGCCTCATTTTGAATAACTTCTTCAAATCTTTCTTCCTGTTGTTCCCTCAGTTCTTCCTCCTGGATCAATTCTTCCCGCACTCGTAGCCATCTGCCCACCTCCTCTTTCTCCCCAACTCTTAGCTCAACAACTCGACTTGCTTCGACTGTCCTGTTATAAGCTGCCACATCAGTCAACACTACGTGAAACTTTTCAATTTCATCATCCCTTAACCTCGACATTTTTTCGTTGCCTATTAAATTTTGCCACTTTACCAAGGACGTAAATCCTGGGGGGATGGGGGACATATCCCCCCTACTTTTTGGACAGAGGGGGATACATATAATAATTATCCCCCCCCCCCCACTTTTTGCAAAATTCGTGACAACTGAAGCCTAATTTCTGTTCCCTCGGAGCTTATGGTTCCATCTTTTCCTCTACGATTCTCCGATATACCCTTTTTCAGCCCCAATTCTTACCTAGGTATTATTGGTTCGAATACATGACAAATTATGAAAATTTGCCAAGTTATTTTACAGTCCGATCGTTCTTCTTTGGACGACATTTTGTAAACAATCAGAAATACTTTGTTTAGTCATACTATACCGTCTTTATTGCAGTTTGGCGGAAATGTAAATAGCAAACAAAGCATGGCTTCGTTTCGATTGAAAAACAGGGTATAAATGTTGTTCCAAAAAAACAATCTCAAAATGCCTGTTACGAGCCGGTCCCTATTGAATTATGTGGCTGCTTTTGGTTCAATTTGCTCGCAACAAAGAATACAAAACCAGCTATATTTTCAACTATTTATTTTACTTTACTTGAATTACTTACTTAAAGATTAGCGTCTTTATTCTTCCTAACCTTGAAATATGTATTAACTGCTGTGAGACTGAGCACAACTCTGATCACTCTGTACGCTCTTGGATTTTGGTTCTGTTGATTTCTCTTACGACTTTGACTTTTTGGTTTCTTCGGTTCTGTTGATTTATTTGGTTCTTGATATTGATAATTCCTTTTAATACTTCGGTTCTTAATGATGTTATTCAGGCTAACGCCCTATGAATAATGCATGCAGTGCTGAGTTGTGCTCTGCCTTTTATACGTTAGGATTATGACTATTTTCTTTATGTTAAACGGTGCGTGAAAGCTTGTTCCAGCACAGGACGTCCGTTACGTTATCTTGTTGCGTTTGGAGGTTTACTATTTCCTCACTCGTGCACGAAAGCAAATTACTCATGCACGAAATACACGAAAGCAATATTCATGCACGAAAGCAATTTATCCTAAATATAATATCTACTATATACATGTAACATGCCTGAAAAGGCATTTCAAACTTTCAGAGGGAATGCTTCCACATGACTTGGCCGGCTCCGTCCCCTTACTTTTAGGAAGCGATTGTCACCCTAACTGCACTTGACCGCTCTCCTTTCTTCCAGTTTTCGTCTTACTAATCATTCCTTCTCATTAACCCGCTTATGCCAAACCTAAATCTCCGTTCCATTCGGCGAAGCCAAAGACTGCCATTTCTTTTCATATTGTTTCTTCAAATCTCTCTTCTTCCTCTTAGCTTCATCCGCAACAGTTATACCAGCTCGACCTCCGCTCTTCTCAAAATACCCGACCAATCCTTTTCAAATTCCTGCGAAACCTTTCCTAAACAAGTAATTTTCTTCAAACGAAGGCCGTTTGGTATTAGACCACTTTATAAACTCCACTTGTAGACCTCTTCATGGTGTTCCAGCTTTAAAATCTTCTCTTTTATGTTAAATAACAAATAAAATTTAAACTCAAAGGGTTCCCCACGTTGTACTTTACCACTGTTTTCCATTCCAATATGTAAGATAAAAATATAAAAAAATCAAACATCTCCAGCTTCCAGATCTTAAAGACATTTATAAAACCTCACAGATTAAAATCTTTATTGCATCGTCTGCAACGTTTAGGGGCGCTGCCCCTTTATGGAGAATACAAATTACAGAGTGAGGAGCCCCTATATATATCAAAAACAATTTTTACAATTAACATATTATAAAAAGAAATCCCTAAGGTTCAAACCTTTCGGGACAAAGGTATCTAATTTATAAGTCCAAAAGCCTTCTCTAAACGTAGGGTCATCAACATCCGTTTGATCTATTATCTTGACTTGAATATTTCCAATTCCCTTATGTCCGTCAAAATAGCGTAGCAATAGATTACAATTTTAAACTTATCAAAGAAATTCTTATCGCATTTTCAACCCTCAAATCTGCAAACAGAATAACATTCAAAAACAAGTAAAGTACCATTGAAAACTCGAGTTGCCACAACAACAACAATGTATCCATGGTGCATACGTCAAAATATCTGCCTTGAAAGTTTAAGAAAAATCTCCACATTTTGCTAGATTATCCTCATTTAGAGAAATTTAAAAAAAAAAGAGGTGGGGGTACGAATCACCTATCAGGTCAGCTATGATTATGTATTCCTTATTCCGCGTTTACTCGCAGAATGTTACGACGCCTTGATATTAACATGACGTATCGGATAGACTCAGTGGCGTAGCGAGCAGAAGTTCCACTGGGGGCGAATTCCCAAAATGTCGCCCCTGGCATATTCCGTGGCCCGTGGGCGTAGCTTCCAAAATAAATTTCTGAAAATATTCGCAAAAACGAGGACAAAAAATTGCTATTTGATTGTTACAACTTACTTTTGGTTGTTACACGACCTATACTGCATACGTTCTTAACAAAATATGTTTACATGTTCAGGAAAGAAAACTTAAGAAATGTCAACAAAACCTTTCTAAATAAAGTTATTTTTTATTATCTATTCAATGTTATTGCAATTGATTGTTGGATTAAATAACCAACACAAAAGTTAACTATTGAAAGCACATCTTGATTTTACTGGCCTTCAGTGAAGCAAACTAGTTTATGACGTCAAAATCTATAGAATTAGCCAGTTCACTTTCGATGGAGAGAATGGCTAGGTTGCTTATCCTAGACTGCGTCATTGTGGACCTGAGATAAGTTTTGATAAGCTTTAACTTGGAAAAGCTTCTCTCACATGTTGCTACGCTTACATACATCGTCAGGAGGATTCTTAGCGCAATGAGAACATTAGGGAAAGACTCTTCAAGTTCCCACTTAACTATACGTTGCAATAGGTCGATCGCTTTCCAGCCCCGTGTCTTCATACCAGTAGTCTCCTCAAATGACAAAATGTATCAGCGAAGACGACGAATTTCCTTTTCAAGGTCACGGGCTATGATTTCATCGTATACGTCAGTTAGGATGTGGACCATTTCGACAATGTCAGCATCGTTAGCAGGATCCAGGAAATCCATTGTTGTGAGAAACCCAAACTTTGCATTGATATGTTTTATTTTCTGGGTACGACTAACGATTTCTTCATGAAGTTGGTCTAGGATTTCAAGTTGCTCTCTTTTTATTTCCTCCTGCCACGAGAGTCCTGCATCAGCAGCATTCTCTCCTGGCATTCTTCTTCTCCTTCTTACCCGCCTCTCAGTGGAGATACCCAAACGCTCACAAACATCAGTTGCCTTGTTTTTGGCCACCTGAACAAGGTTTTCTCGCTGTTCCTTCGAAAAACGTCTCAAAACTCCCAAGCTTAACAATGCAGGCATCGAGTCCAAGACCAGATGATTGAAGAACCTTCTGCCCATCATTGATTTCGACAAGCACCGACTTCCAGAAAACTAGGTATGCAATGAAAACATAACAGTTCATACTATCCAGCAAGTTTGTCGAATCCGAGCGTGTTTCGTAGGTCTCTGTCTCACCATCACGAAGTTGCTCCAGCGCCTCACATATTTCCTCTAGATGAGATTCCACAGCGGCAACAGCATCGTGCTGGGAGCTCCATCTCGTCTCACAAATTCGCTTAACAGTTTTCCTCGGAACATGTTCCTTAAATATTTCCCACCAATGAGTCGACGAAGAAAAAAAAATTGTAAAGTCTTTCGACCGTCCCGAAGAAACTAACGGCATTTACAGCGCTGGCGGAGGCGTGTACTCCAGCCGGATTTGGGGAATGGTTGTTACATGGCATGAAGACAGCCTTCGGATTAAATTCAATAATTCGCCTTTGCACGCCACGGTGAACCCCGGACATTGTAACAGCATTGTCATACCCCTGACCACGAATGTTTGATACATCAAGGTCGTTGTCTTTCAGCGTGCTAAGGACTTGTTCTGTCAAAGCGGCAGTTGTCTTCCCTTGAAGGCGTACAAAATCGACAAACGATTCTTTTACTGTCACGTGTCCGTGCGAGACATGACGTACCGAAGCACCTGCGACATCTGATCAACGTGTGACTGATCTGGCATACTATCAAAAATGATTGAGTAGTACTTTGCTGCTTTAACTTTACTAATGATTGTTGTTCTGACGTGACGACCCAGAAGCTGGACGAATTAATTTTGGATGCCTGGTGAAAGGTAAGAGACGGTAGGATGGGGAGTTGACTGAGTCCTCGTAAGATGTTCGCTCAGCACAGGATCGTATTTTCCAAGTAACTTCATTAATGCAAGAAAGTTTCCAGGATTTTTGGTAGCGTCGGATGAGAGATTCTCTCTGTGTCCGCGAAAAGAGAGATTTTGCTTGGAGAGAAAAAGGATACCATCCAGAATGCGTTTGAGTATGTTGCGCCAGGCTTCTTTGTTCTGCTCTGTCTGCCGTTGTATGTCGTGATCGATAGTGGCTCCTCTTTCTAAACGCATGCACATCTCTTTCCACTTCATTGATGCTTCCTCGTGACTGTGACTTTGTTCGTGTTCAGAGATACGGGGATTCAACTTTCTCCAGTTCTTAAACCCCTCTCTCCAGCCAAATAAGCTGATGTCTGAGCCAAAGAGTCGACAACAGAAGCAGTGGATAGAGTCTAAGGAAGGCGAGTAAACCAACCAACGGCGTAACAGCTTCTCACCATTTTATAGCCTCTTGAAAAACCATTCTCCTGGCATACTTCGTTTTTCGTCGTTGCTTGGGAATGGTCCACTTCGGTTTTGGAGGCCAAGTAGGCCTTTTATGACAATCTCCGTTTTCAAACGATCTGGAACAGGAATGTGGTCATGCCGCTGTATAGCAAAAGATATCCGTGTCATATGAACGTGGTTCGCGCTGTGTGTCGCTGTCATCTGTTTGAAGGATGTCATCATCTGTTGGGTCATCGTTCTGCTGATGGACGTCATGTTGTGGGTTGAGGTGAAGTTCAGGTTGGTGTTCAAGGTGCGCTTCAGATTGGGTTTCTGGCTGGCATTCAGATTGAGCTTCGGGCGGAACTTTTTTCCAAACTTTTTTCTCGCCTTCAAGTTCAATTCACTTCTTTCAGACTGGCATACATGCCAACCGTACCGATTTAGGCGGTACAGTACCGATTTGAGTGCTAACATACCTCCGTACCGACAATGCATGAAATAGTACCGCTTTAAATATTTTCTAAGATTTGCATACCGGTTTGACAAATTTAAAAAAAAAACAGAAACAAAAAGGATTTTCGGTTAAGTTTATGACAATCCTCAAGCAAAAATCCCTCAGCAGTGACTGAAAATAGGCCATCACCATGACTGAGGCATGCATGTTGATGTTAGGCGTTCATCATGAACGCCTAACATCAACATCAAGAAGTAATTTACACTCCACTGACACATACGGCGCACGAATGCCCCCATATACGATACGAAACATCATAACCCTAGACCCCCCTAGATGTTTCTCGCCCCTTCGGCGCTCGACCGTACCAGTTTCACATATACATATGTTGGCATGTATGGACTGGGGTTGGGACAAGGCTTCATACTCGGCTTCAGGCAGGAATTCAACCAATCCTTTGTCAGCTTCTATATCACCCGGGTTTTCTTGTGTATCACTATCATCTTGAACTACCGTATTTACTCGTTTGAGCGCAGCGGCGCTCTTTAAATTTTCAGAGCTTTAGATGCGGCGCTCATTCGGGGGCGGCGCTAAATCGGGGGCGGCGCTCTTTAAAAAAGTCTTTTATTTGTGAATTATAACAAGAACTTTTAACAATGAAATAAACAAGTTTTAAATGTCTTTGTCACTAAATGTCCCCATTTTGACGACGGAAAGTTTTTACACTGTTTACAAGTTTACAAAATATCAATGTGACTGTCCTCTTCATGATCTGAGTCCAACTGCTGCATCGTAACCGTTGTTGGATATGCCTCCTCGACATCAGAAGACGTAAATTCGTCGCATTGAAAGGGATTCGCGTCTGGTTCATCCAGGATATCCAACTGCGATCGAAGCATTTCTCGTCCTGTGCTACAAGGCTGTCCCTCTTTCAGGCAGTGAATGAAATCGTCCTGTGACGCATCAACGGGAAAGTTCAACGCACAGCATGTGAAGGATTTCTTGATAATATCCGTTGGCAAATCGGCCCAAGCGTCGATAATCCATTGTAAAATCGTTCTTCTTGGGGGCGCTTTCAAGTTCCCAGCTGCTGTTTCTTCGTGTATTCCGATTGTGCTGAGCCATTCGACGATGCTTCGATTAAGCGCCGCATTTGAAAATAATTAGTGCGGCGCTCTTTCGGGGGCGGCGCTCAATCGAGTAAATACGGTACTTAAGTTGAAGAAATTTTTGAAGCGCGATGGCACCCTGCTGGTCCTCTCGTTCTCGATCTTGGTGAAAACGCTTATACGCGGCCCCACTAAGTCTCTGCCTAGGCGTTTAGACATGGCTACTTGCGATCTTTTCGGTTATTCGCCTAGGTGATACACATCGCTTTGACAGAGTTTGACTATACTATCTCACTATGACCACAGTCGAGAGTTTTGTCAGCAATAAAGCAGTCCGTACCTCTTGACAGTTTTTGTCATGTTGTTTTCAACTTAACGGCTTTTGATTGGCTGCGCAATAAATTCACACGCGTGTCAAATTTCGATTTTAATATCAAATGATATCATAATACTTGTAGTCGTAATCAATTCATAACATTGTCATTAGTCATCATTAACTTTGAATCACCCGCATGGTTTAAATTCTGTTATATTATTTACGTCTTTTAAGACCTATCAGGCAAAAGCTAAACGCAAAAATCGGAAAATTATTATCATAGTTGTTACTTGTAAACAGGAAGCCCCATTGTGATTCAAACATGAAACCATAAGTGCCGCTCCGACCTAAAAGTGCGGCCCGCCAAAAATGTGCCGTCTGGGGCAACCGCCCCCTTCGCCGTCCCTCGCTACGCCACTGGACAGACTTAACCACAAAGAACCAATATGTTACTACTGTAAATATAATTTTTTTAGCAACTTCAGAATGGAAACCCTCAATAATAAAAATATTCCCCTTTGAAACTTATGACAAAATGATACCCATGTGTTCTTACACTTTAAGTACAAAAAGCAAGTTCTTACTATTGAATAATCTACACTACCCAAACAAAAATTTCATGTCATTTCACTTGGGCAAAGGATATGAAATTGGAAAATTTTCACGTATGAAATTTTCATTTCACACATGAAATCGGAAAATTTTGACATATGAAACATCTAATTTAAATGTCAAATGAATTGCTTCAAAATTTTACAAGAGAGATCGTACTCTCCGAAGCAACCATTTCACATATCAAATGGAACTTTCCCAAATGAAAATTAATTTCACATATGAAATTTTCGTTTCACCTATGAAAAATAATCATGTGAAATATTATTTTTCGTACATGAAATTGCATGTAAAATTCCTGTAAGTGTATGACATTTGCTTAAAATTTTTCAATAAATGCTACTTTTGCATCTTACACTTACAAGTGTTATTTTGGTCATAATGACAAAAGTACATCAACATAGAGTTGGAATAGTGCTCAATCACTTCAAATTCAATTGCGTGGAATTGACATGTGGATTTCATGGACTCTGAACATCAACACTGCCATTCAATTCACTTCATTAATTTCATTCAAAGTGTTAAAACAGAGCTTTGCAAACTGTTGTGCTTTATCCTCTTGTACCCTAGACCTACTGCTCGAGATGATCCAAGATAATTTGTCATTTACAGTTGTCATGGCGTGGATAAATGTACCAGCTGATTTTCCAATAACACCAGTAAACAGACATTCATGAACTCCATATTTATAATGTTGTTCTTTACCAAAATCAAACGAACCCAAATTGGAAAAAATGTTACATGTCGACAAACGCATTATAGTTTCTGGATCAGATGACGAAAATAATTCATTACACATCTCTTCAGCACTAAATGCATTTATTATCGCAAGAGCTTGTTTAATATGCAACTCCTTATTCAACGTGTTCTGAATCATTGAGGTGGTTTCTTCAGCAAACTGCCAAAAGTCGACATCCCTTTTAATAAATGGCATAGAGAGACTGTGACCTAAAGCATACAGACCAAGATATTCTTCTGGTGGTTTCGGCTCGCAATTCCGTTGAACATTAATAGCCAGAGCATTTTCTAACTGGGCAGGCACTGGAAAATCTTCACCAAGAAGTCGGCAAAAAGCTATGTGAACAGCAGCCATCAATGCTCCGGTCACAGTACACCTCTTTGATCGGCAAATGTTTACGAATTTTAACGTTTCCTCCTCACTGAAAACTTTCACTATAATTCTTGTTCTCTCATCACTCTTCGAGGAAAATGATGGAGGAAAACGCTCGTATATTAGGCACTTTCGCTTAAATTTCATGAGCACACGAACAAAATTCTTCAATAACACGTTCCATATTTCCGGAAGGCCTAAATACTTAAGCCAAGCCGGCCAAGGCTTCCAGTGAATGATCTCATGGAGGCTTGGCATCAAATCGAAATTCGCTATGTTTGACTCCCTAGTTAAAGTCCCATCAGTGACACCGTTAATACATTGAAGTAACTGCTTACAGAACTTCATGAGAGAAACTCCATCAATGCACGAATGACTAAATTTAAACACTAATGTGTTAATGTAAATCTCAGTACCGGGAATGTATTCTTCCTGCAGCAGTACAGCGCGCCACAATAGACCTGATCCATGGCGAGAGGACGTAAAATCATACCACATATCTTGCCATTCACGAGCTTTAACATCAGAGGTTGTGAAATCAATATCAATGTAGTTAACGACTTCGAAATGTTTATCTGCAACTGAAGTTGATAATGAAGTAATAATTGCCCTGAGCATGGGTTGTCGTTTGGATAAGAGGACGAGGGCATCGTGGACGTGCTCTTTCAACAGCGGCTGCTCCGATTTAAGCGAGAGAATCAAACATAAATTCCCTGAACCATCCCGTTCTTCCAACAGCTCCATCGTCGTCTCTGATTTATCGAGTGGTCGCATCATTTTATGTCGTCTATTGCGGGCCAGTTTTGTGGATCTGGTCAGCTTTTTCATGAGCTTATAAATTAAGATACCACAAACCAGAACAAAACATACTGGAAGGAATCCACTATTAAAGTACATTTTACAAATCTCTTTCACCTGGTATTGGCACTTGCTTGTGAGCACGTTGGGAATGGTGAAATCAACCGTGTCCTCTGAAGAGGCAGAGGTCGTTTGCACAAACAAGTCATGTGTTAAATTAGTGGTTGTTATTAGCTCGGTAGAGTCACGCTTTGGTGAGGTGCTGGATCTTTATTGGATCACAAGACAACGTACAATTACTAATGATTTATAAATATTCAATAACTGTTCACTCCAGCGGGTAGTACTTCTGAGTCTCAGTTCTCTTCTACTTGCTTTTCAGCTCTGCTTTGTCTGCTCCTCTTGTCTGCTCCTCTTGTCTGCTCCTCTTCGTTGGTTCTCTCTTTTCTGCTCTCTGTTGTTGGGAAAGGAGCATCTCTTTTTATGCTTTTGGTGGGCAATTTTGGTTGACAGTGAGTGACTGTAGAAGTTGACCAATCAGATATATTCTGACCAACTCTTTCACTCTGCCAGGCGAAGGCGTTGTTTGGAATGTAACATAATTACCCAAGGATGTTTGAAAAAGATTTTTCGGTACTAAATGTATATAGTTCTTTGCAAAATTATAATAGTAAAATCAGAAGGTACTAGTTCTTATCTCAGTTATGATATTTCACAGTTTCACATCGTATTTCGAGCTCAAATCTGATCTGAATAGGAATTACATCATGTCTGGAATCCAGCAAAATATCCAATCAATATATGTTGAACTAACACAAACCAGAGCAAGGATTTAACAATACCAACTTGCACCTTGACCTTACATTCGATAACATAAACAAAAACCTTTTAAGCTAGATCGGTAACCATCATTCATGATATTTTGGAGAGGACCAATTATGGTGCTAGCTACAAAAATAAGATAACAACTTTACATGTCTAAAACCAAACAAAACTCAAACAAACATTACAACTTTCGTGATACGATCGTGTACCTATAATTTAGCAGCTATTTTCACAATAGACTACGTTGACGTTTGATAAATTCCATTTAGTTCTTAATGACATAAATTGCAGACCACCAAGTTGATGGAATGTGTGTTTCATAACACACGTGATACCAAACTCCTAAGAATTCATATGAACTGAGGCAGTGTCCAGAATTTTGAAGCAAGTAGAGATACAGAGATTTCTACAATTATTCGAGGTTTTAAGATGTTTGAAAATTTGAGAGTTCCTATCTGCTTGAAGGTGCTCATTAATTCTTGTTTGGAGGTGCCTGTTGGTTTCTCCTAAGTAACATGCCTTACAGCCCACGCATTCAAATAAATATATAACATGAGACTTCAAGGAATTTGGAACTTTGTCCTTGTTGCTGAACAATTTGCTTATTTTAAAAGCCGAAAAGACAAGTTTTATATCGGTATTGTTGCAATAACTGTGAATTGTATTTCGTAGTTTCTTTTGAGTTATTGACGAGTATGTTCCAATGTACGGTAACTTAAAATACGTTCTGTTCGTCGTAGTTTCATTCCGATTAGAGGATGCAACAGATCGCTTATTAGTTAGAGTTTTTTAATTCTGTTTATTAAATATTGTGGAAATTGGTATTTTGTTAGCGTTGAAGTGAGTCTTGTTAGATCATTTTGAAAGCCACTTAAGATTTTAGTGTATTTTCGTTAGTGGGGGGGAAAAAATCATGTGTTACGTCATAAATGCTGCATTATTTGTTTTTCTTTCGTTTACATGTTAATGAGGCCATCTTTCATCCATTGCGAATAAAAATAGTGACGAATATCGACTAAGACAACGTTTGCAGTGGCGTAAATCACGGGGGGATGAAGGGGTTGTATGCCCCCCACTTTTTAGACAAGGGGGCATGACTATTGTAATCATCCTCCCACTTTTGAACTTGAGATTTTCAAAAGAATGTGAGAGTGTCGAATCTGATATTCTTGTAGATTCATTCAAATATTATATTTGCTGTGCCCTGTTTTCTGTTGTTTACTGCGTCAGTATTACACATCAGCCAGCTACAAGCTAAGTCTGCGTGATTATTTTTCTCGCGTAGTGGCAGTTATCCCTTTCGTAAACGGTCTTTGCCATCCTAACTTTCTCGCCTTCCCCAAGCGTACCGTCCGCATCCTAATTCCGTTAAGTCACATCAATAAAACACATGGTGAAATTTTTTTTCCTGTTTTCTTTCCTTGACTTTAAATTCAACGGCAGATTATCTGGGTCACCTAACCAAAACCAAAACTCTAACCTAACTGTCCCAGTAGCCGGTTTACTGCCTCGTTTATACCCAAACATGACCCACTCGTCGCTATATAACTTTAATTTTAACAGTTTGACCATACGACAGCTCGATGAAAATCAAACACTGCAGACTAACAAAAAACAGTTTGAGTGCAAATAAAATAAAATAAATAAAATCTCTATTTCGTCACGGATTCAGACCCTCTTGCTCTCGATCCGTATTCGTTGAATTAACCACCACACTAGGCTTAGAGGCTCCATACGGGCAGCTTGCAAGCATATATGATTTCATCATTTAGTGAAGGCCTTCAGGTGAACGCGTTAAAAAAATTGGGCTGGCAAAGACTGTTTTCGAAAGAGAAAATAGTCACGCCGTTACGCGTGAGGCCTCAGATTGCTGGGGTTGATTGGTGATGTGATTGCGATGAGGTTCATGCATGGGAAAGATGTGTCCTCACAGACAACAAGAAACGAGCACTCATGCGGGGTTATCATTTATTGTGTTAGTTATCGACTCATTAAATATTGCATGTGCTTGCCTTTTACAAAGTAATAGATTGACATAATAGATCAACCCAAAGTTCATTAAAACACGAAAACTGTGCACATTATTTAGCTTTGTTTTATCCTATCCTAATGGCCTCACACCAAAGCTTGGTCTCCAACGGGTAAGACCCTTAAATTGTCACCATGCAAGCGCTAATTACTTTTGAACTCAAGCAGCAATTTGTTTTTGAGAAACATCCTCCCCCCAAAATTTTTCGTGGATTTACACTCCTGCATGTTTGCAGGAGGAACTGGTTGATATGCCCCGAAACAAACATCAAATAAGTTTAACAGGGCATACAACGCTTATTTTGGAAAATAATTATATTTATTATGTGTGATATATTAGTAGAACGATAAAAACTAAAGGTGTTAACTAAAAAATAAGACTAAAGTGAAATGTAATAAAGACCAAAACAAGAAACCACGCCTAAAGTCATTAGGTCGACAATATTATCAAAGGATAAATTATAAACAGGATCAGGAGATTGGATGAAAAACCAAACTGTGTGGTTGTGTTCACTTATAGTTTTAGACTCGGGCTAGCTACATAAAGCTTCATTTACGTATGAAGTCAATTGTGAAAGACAATACACCAATAAGCAAAATTCTGCAAGTAAACCTCTAATTTACCATCCTGAATATAATCAGTCTACCATAAGAACGAAGCCGGGAGCAGAGGGGGTGCTGGTGGCCTATAGCAAAAGAAGGACAATGATAGCTTTAATATCCAGTGTGATTAGTCCTTTTAGATGGACTAGAGACTCACACAATTATCAGCTCTAGGTCGATAAGATTTTCTTTATTCTGGATAACAATAGCGGAATATCAACAATTACAACAATACGCATGGAATATTAATGAGGTAGGCCGTTGATGTCAAAATGATATAATGTCACAACAGTTACAATATGAGTGTGAACTTTTAGTTAATTATTCCCACAGTTAGTTTTATTCGGTTTCATGTGTGTGGTGTACTTGACACACATGCTCCGACAAAACAGAATTTTCTGTTTGAAAATTTCATGATCATTTCATGATAATTCTCATGACCTACTCTACTATCTGAGTCCAGGTAATTCAATGTTCAGGTTGTCTACCGACAACGAGAAGCTTACGGACTTGATTCCCGTTATGTAGTCTGAATACTGTTTTGAGTAAATAGCCTGCATTGCAGGCTTGAACTGGCCATTGTGCAATCGTACGGTTAAACAATAGCCAGTCATTGTTCTGCGGAGCGATGGCACAATGGCCAATCCAATCTTACTGTACTGAAGGTATGAGCACTATGGTAGCTTCAAACTGTTTCTTGAAAGGTGAAAAAATGCAAATTCTGTATAAAAAGTAGTAATTAAAAAATAAAAACCCAATAAGAATATAGCAAATTAAAAAAAAGGAGAGAAATTATATAAAAGTTGATTAAATTACTTTGACACCTAATAGTGTTACTTAGGAAATTGTTCCTCAAGTCAATATGGTAATAGTAACGTTTCAAAATTACTTAAACTTCTAACTACATTTCAGTACACTTTAATTCATATACAGTGAACTCCCTCTAAGACGGACACCTTCGGGACCGCTCTTACTGTCTGTCTTAGAGAGGTGTCCATCTTAGAGAGAGATGAAGCAATCTGACACCGCCCTTCAGGATTAAAGCGATTTAGCCTTGGTCACTTAGCTTCAGTCTTTCTGCCGTGAGAAAACGATCCTGACATTTCAAGTGAAAGCCCTTCAATGTAAACCAGGTAGCTAACCACTTGTTTTAGAATTTGTTAATTTTTGGAACAGAAATCATCTTCGTTATTGTGACGTATTGAAATTTCGTTACCCGAATCTATTGATCAGGCCGTTATCTGTCCACTCTGAGGGGTATTTTGAACGTTTTTCCACTTGACTAGTGTCCGTTATCAATCTTATAGAGGTGTCCGTCTTAGAGAGAGTTTGATTATGGTAAAATAATGTATAAACAGCCGGGACCAAATGTGGTGTCCGTCTTAGGGAGGTGTCCGTCTTAGAGAGGTGTTCGTTAAGAGAGAGTTCACTGTAATTCTTAAAATTTTTCAACTGGCATGGGAAACCAAAAAGCAGGTTTGTAAAAATCTTAAATCACTCATTTGTTATTAAAAAAGTCAAGAATTTTTATGAAATTTTCCTATTGATAACAAGATTACTGTGCTCTTTTCTAAAACAGCCAGTAAATTTTATTGTCACCTAAAACAAGAAAATTTCATACTTTGCTTTTAATGAGAAAAAAATCCCTAAACTTTTGCGTTCCAATTTAGCGACTTATGAAGTTTCGTACTCAGGTTGTGAGTCTTCGGAATTAAAATCGACCGAATTGAATTCACATGGACATTTGAATTGCTTTAAGCAGTTGATTAAGGATTCAATCATCGCAGAAGTGAAAGTTCACCTTTTATCTTGAGATTTCGCAGATGACTTTGAATGTGATATCCCTGCTCCGGGGGTGCGCGGAGTAGGGGCTCTGCTCTGATGGAGGTGGCGGCCATTGGAGGGTCTTCTCTTAGGAGAAGATTGTGCTGTCTGATATTACGTCATCAGAGGTACCAGAGGACCAACCCACCCTTTCCACGTTAGGAAAAGCATCTACAAGAATAAAAACTTCATGCTTCAAACAGCTTTATGATTCGAGAGAATGAAGAAACGGCCGTCAGTCCCCGGCAGCTTTTAAGTAGGCAGAGGGTACGAAGAATCCCCGGGTCTCGACGGAGTGAGGCGAAGGAGCAGACAGTGAGGCTGGCTACGGTGAATGTGGGAACGTTGGTGAGAAGGAGCAGAGAGGTGGTAGAAATGCTTGGGAGAAGAAACGTAGACATCTGCTGTCTCCAGGAAGTTAGATATAAAGGCCAGATAACAAAAATATTTGGTAGCGAGCATAAGTATAAGTTCTGGTGGAGTGGAGGAACAGAGAGCGGGAATGGAGTAGACTGAGGAGAGCAAGGCTGAGGTGGTTTGGGCATGTTAGAAGAAGAGAGGAAGGTCATATATTGAGAAGAGCTGTAGAGTTGGAGGTGGCGGGAAAGAGACCGGTGGGAAGGCCTAGGAAGACCTGGAAGCAGGAAGTGGAGGAGGACTTGAGACGTTTGAATATCAGAGAAGATATGGTAGATGATAGGCAAC
The DNA here is from genome assembly GCA_030142905.1 of Heliopora coerulea. Classification (NCBI taxonomy): domain Eukaryota; kingdom Metazoa; phylum Cnidaria; class Anthozoa; order Scleralcyonacea; family Helioporidae; genus Heliopora; species Heliopora coerulea. The sequence goes on from JASJOG010000332.1 coordinate 222,609, forward strand.
AGTAGAGACGACTCATATCACGTCAGACCCCAGCAGTGGCACAAGATGGACGTTAAACGAGGAGGATGATGATGATGATGATGACCTGAACGTGATATGGCGTTTGCCACCATTTTGGAAATAAAGTCTGCCTCATTGTATCTCAATCTGTATCTCAAGTTGTCCCTCCAAGGCGAGTCAAAGAGGGACAAACTGCTTACATGGCAAAATGTTGTCTCCGCCTCTTGGCATCACCCTACCTTGCAAAACAAGTAACCCTATCCCCAGAGTCACCCTTCCCAACCGAAACAACCTTGAGACTTTTCATGTAAACGGGTCTCTGCAATTACAAAGAAATGTGTTTAAAGTCGTCTCACCCAGGGTCACTCCAGGGCTTGGGTAGCCCTCCCTCTTCATGTAAACTTGGCCTAAAGAGGCTTCAATCAACGCCTACCTGAACATTCAACTCTGCTGCAATATAGCCATTTGTCCTAACGTGTCTGTAGTTGGAAACATGTTCAACGTCTTATAGGTTTTCTTCATTTGTTTGATCGTCTTGGCCACGAAACTGCTTCTTCCGATCCTCCCTCTTGATTAGAAACCTTTTTTTCAACAACTTTGGAGTACCACAGTTTTTTAAAATCTTTTGCACCCAACACACTTGCGGTTTTAGAACAAAGCTCACGTATATTGAATACCTGTATAATTGCATAGTCGATTCTTGCAAATCCTTTGTGGTGATTGGCCAGAAGTTACGTTATATTTCTCTATGCTTACATACAAGTGAAAGTCACAGTGAAGGCATTTGTGCCAAATGGCGACTAACTTTGTAAACGTTTATGAGAAATTTGTAAAACAAATCATTCCATACTTTCTTTAAAATAATCACCTAATATGTAATTATACTAAAACGATTATTCACCTCAGCTTCAGTGAATGTTGTTCGATAATCTCCCCGACAAACAATATTCACTTCGCCTTCGGCGAATAATTGTCTATTATTTGCCAGAGTTAAACATTGGCCTAAAGGCTCGGAAGGAACACTCCCACTTCTCTTAATTACTCTTTCTCTTACTTACTCTCTCTGCAGCTGTAATTGTTTAACTTACCATCTCACCCTAGTAGCTTTAGTCTTTGTCTTGTAAATTACTTTTCATATGATATCATCTAAACTTTTATTTAAAGATCGTAGATATTTGATATAGTTTTAATCAGTCTGATGATGACTTCACAATAAAATCGAAATATCACTGATTGGCTCTGTCATTCTGATTAACTTTAATCTCTAGTGTCAAGATGCTATTATTTGGATATGTTTTGTCTTATTTATTTTCAAATTGTCGGCTTATATTTTTTTCTTTTCTTTTGACATTTCTTAATCGTGTTAAGTGGTAATGTGGAGTTCTTTTGAAACATTTTTAGTGCCATAACAACATGTAGGTGACTTTTCTTGGTTAATAGTTTAATTTTAAAACTGTTCCTCTTCACCAGATTATGTCTCATTCTCTTCAAAAATATTTATTCACCTTCTTCTTCAACTTTTTCAGAAACTTTATTAAGCCACCTTAATAAAGAGAGCTTCGCCGGGGATTGTTTAGCATACACGAAGTACTTGCCGTCAATTTCACACGTGCATTTTGGCACAAGCAATAAAAAGTTTCGAAGAAACTAACGCATTTTACGCGAAAAGGGCTTGCAAGATTTCAGACAGCCAAGGTTTATATTTTAAGATGTCTGATGCTGGTTTACACACGAGAGAAAGTGCATCACCAACGGCCTTCGAGCAGAAAATTGTTAAGCAAATTGAGGTAAGACAAAATAAGTGAAACTGAAAGCGGCAATATTTGAATATTGTTGGAAGTAGAGAGTGAGACAATAAGTGTTCATTTGACGACGCTTGTTGTTGTTGTTGTTCTCTAATGTTGGCAAAACGTGATGACTGTTGGAAAATATTGTATCTTCTTTTGATAAGAATTTGCTAATCAGTGAAGTCGAGTTTATAGAACTGCACACTGCAGTTATACCTAATAACGTTTTATACTCTGAATAGTCGTTGGATTCACCATTGTTAAAGTAAAGTCAGTCATTTCATTGCGATGGTTCTACGACCTCTAAAACGAATTAAACTCGTTTGGGGCGTTAAATTCGTTCAAAAAAGTTCATCCTTGTTGGGTTAACTGGCTTCAATAAATAGTTATAACCTGATGGGAGACAATTCGTTGTTGATATGCTGGCAGCTAGAATTTGAGGAAACAGAAAATCATTCAGACAACGTTTTTGTCATGATGATAACGTGCAGGACAGGTGACACTGAAGAAAAAGCGAATAAGGAACAAACATTCTTGAACAGTGAGACCAATGATTTCTTTCATGCTTCTAAAAAGAGAAACATACTTTCAAGACAATGAGACACTATGGCTGTGTCTGACAGAAGGAAGGTAGCTTCTATAATTCATTCCTTCATTAACAGATATTGAGAGGCCGATTAAACAACAAATTACAGCTGCAGCTGAAAATTCAGTCCAAAAGGTAAAATTTAGTTTGCCAGACATCACATGGCAACAATAACCATTAACTTAGCAGCCAGTTTCAGCAGTTGATTGAGTTCATAAGGATCAGCTAACATTTAATAAAATTTAAGAGCTAAGAAGTTCTGTTAACAAATAAATGTATCTCTCAGCCATATATAATTTATTGTTGAAAATATGAATCTTTGTTGCAAATCAAGCTTTATTAAATCATTCTAATGTTCTATATTTCATGCAATAAGCAACCCTAGGTTTGCTAACATAGTTTATGGTAAAGTTTTACCTCCCTATGTGCTACTTTTCCAATTTTATGGGTTCAACAATAGTGGGATGCCTCCTCTTTAAGACTGCAAACATTTGGCCAAGGTAAAACAAAAATATCTGAGGATAGCCAATTTCAAGACAATGTCTTAGGATATTTTTGCCAAAGACTGAAAATTTTCAATTTGACCCTTGCAGTCCAGTAAAGTGGCTAAAATGTAATGCAAGCTCAGTTCTGTTGGTGCCTGAACCCAATTTTGGGGGGTTTTTCACATCTTGTACTTCCCATGGAAATAACTCTGGAATTTTAAAAGTCCATAACACCAGACTAGTCCTAGTAGAAAAATGATGTTGGGAATTTAAGCTGATAGAGGTAATATTAAGAATTTCTTTCTTTTTATGGCAACATTAATAATTGAAAACTGCTTTAAAAATTTACTTCTGTTGAGTAATTGGGAAGTGTAGTTAATCTGTGGCAGAATCTAGAAATTTTTGGCAGAATTTTTGCTAACATATCAGTTTATTGGATAAAAACTTAAAAACATGAGGTAAACTGAGAAATCCATAAAATATTCTGTTGGTCAGTTAGAATGTTATCAAACTGGTTAAAACAGTGGTTGACCTTAGCAGTAGTCCACTACACGAGGTCCATTAAAAATTGAGTTTAACCCCTTCCCTACCAGGGCCAAACACCCTCACCAATTAGAATATTTTGTTTGAGGACGTATATATACGTCCTTGATAGGGAAAGGGTTAAGAAGCTTAAGCAACTACTAGTTACTGAGCTGTAAATAAACAGTTCCATGTGTGACATGATCAAGGGAGTGCTTCTGGGGGCCATTAAATTTCATTGGACTGATAAAGTTATTACCTGATTTATTACACAAAACATGTTAGATTGGCTCAAATCAGTATCCGGGGATCTAAAATTCAAAATTTGACCAGTAAATTTACTCCAAGGGGCCAGAAATTATCCATAGCTGAGGTTTGAGTTCCCAGAAGACCTCCAAGAATGTAGATCTGGTTACTGTTCTAGTTTCCATTGATCTCTAGTTGAGGCATTTACATCCATTCAGTCAAGAAACTATTAGCCTACCTGTCATGGTAGTTTCTTTATTTGGTTAATCTTTTATTTTATTTTGTTTTATTTTATTTTATTTTCCTGCTCTCACTCAGCATATAATTTTACTTTTAACTCCACACTGAATATCTTCTCTTTCCATCATTGCTCATGGTCAGTCAACAAGCTACAGACAAGCTCTATGTGATTGTTTAAATCTCACCAATAAACCAAACATATAGAACCAAAAAACTATAACAATATTGTGATGTTGCATGTTTATTTGCAAATAAAGTTAATTTAATGAAAACTAGAAATAGAAAAACATCAGTTGTCATTATTTTGGCATAGTTCAGGGTAGGGGTGCACCGGATTTAATATCCAGCTGGATAGTGAAAAACTTCACAATCCGGTATACAGCCGGATTCCTGGATATTTATTTGATTTAGTTTTCTACAAAAATGCAGATTGATGACACAAAAAAGCACAAAAGTACCTTGTTGGTAGTTCGTTTCTCGTTCATTCATTACACAAACATAAACAAAAGGTATCAATGATCAATTGTAGATTGTAATATGCAAGATGGTGTGAATATGTTCTTGCGCCACTTATGAAAAACGTACAGTGTTAACTCTTTCTGTACACAATCATGAATCGAATATTATGGTATCCGGCCGGATTTTCTTTTGCTAACCGGCAAATTCGGTATCCGATCGGATAGTAAAAATCACTATTCTATGCATCCCTAATTCAGGCCTTGGCTAATAAATTTAAGACTCACTAGCCCAGGGACAAAGTTAAGGTTGAGTTCTGTTAAGAGATAAGATTTGTTTATCATGAGCTTTAAACAACTCAGGAACCGAAGGTAATGCCTGGATTCTCCAGAAAATGGAATTTTCGAGGCTGTTTCCATTACTATTGTTGCTATAGAATTGGGTAGATCTTATTGTCATATACCTCGCAGGTGCGTCATGTTTTTTGTGCAATCTGATTGGTTCCTCTATCTCGGAATATCCTGCACTATTCACCTCCGAGCAAAAGCAGATGGCTTCCCGTTTCGTTTCAGTTACGGAAGAAGAAAGTTGTTTTAAATAAACGAAACCACCGTACCATACAATACCAAGAAAGCAACAAAAGTTAACAACAAAGTATTCAGAGATATGTATTTCTGTTCCTTTTTAGCGACAAATGCGCACTGAGTGTGTTCGAAATCTTTTGTTTACAAATGACGAGCGCTGGCGACTAGCCGACGTTCCATAAAATTGTTTAAAAAAATGTTTAAAAATATGTGTGTGAAAACAATTATGCGAGGTACATGCTAAAACAATTATTCACATCCATGTCAGTGAATAGTGTAGATAGTTACCTACATTTTGGTGAATAATTGTTAACAATTATCCTTTCAGCTCAAACTCCCATCATCGCATTTCTTCCCTGCCAAATTTGAAGTTGCAGTCCTTAACCATTTCAGATTAACATCCATAGGAGTCGCGAGGGACGAAATACTGACAAAACTGTTCAACCTACTCACTACTCGAATTTGGGTTGGAGCGTCTAACAACGAAAATCACCCGACAAAATCTCACGGAAGTTTGTGCTGCTCATTCGTTTATTTTATATTATATTATAAAATAACACGTGTCCTACTCACGCTCTGATTGGACGAGCCTCGATTTCTCTCAGAGTACAGAGACACACTGACGTCATTTTTATTTTGTATTAGAGTACGGAGACACGGATGACGTCAGGGAAACTTAAAAAAGCCTTGGTTATTTTTTAAAACAAATAGAAAATAGCTTTCGTGTCTCTTTACTGTGATAGAAACATTCGTGACACCATTTCAGCTGGAAAAATAACAGAAAACACACAGCTACGAGTCGTGTTTTCACTAGGAATTTTTCCGATGGGAAAGCGTATCTAGTATGTAACCAGCCCCTAAATCGTGTATTATTTTGTTTCGAATGATGAATTTTAGGAAGCAGTTGAAGGCTGAACGATGTTGGCAAGCAATCATATTGAACTACAGTATATCTCTGCAAAAAAATTTTCTCACAACAAAAAAGGTTATGGAGGACTGTATTTTCTGGCAATCATTAACTCAAAATTAATAGCATTCGAAATTTCTGGGTGTAAATGTAATTTGTGGAAACCGGCTGTAGATTGAGTAATAAATGAATATTACCGTTGCTTAATGTGAGGCGGTCTTCGAAAACGACCGAAACCGAAAACCGTCGCGAGAAAACCGATAAAACCGACATAATCGATCTTTCGCATTTACACTGGAACCCCGCCGTACGACCACCCCGTTAATACGACCACCCCGTTAATACGACCACTTTTTTTTTCCCCGAATAAGAGCTAATTTTTTTTCTTATCTGAAAACCTCGTTAATACGACCACCTCGTTAATACGACCAACGACCATATTTTGATGTCCCCTACTGTTTAATACAACCACTCAAATTCTGATATGCGGTGTATAATTATCATAATCAATTACACATACGGCAAATAATTAACACTTAAAGGTTTTCAATATTCATTTTAATTTTTATTAAACAGATATAACATGATTAAATATGTTTTTGGGTCGTTTTATCGTTTTCTTGCCTTCTTTTTCTGCCACTTTCCTCTGCTGTTCTCTTTTGGCCACATTCCATTTCGACTCTAACGGATAGGTTATTCGGGATGCCCAGCAATTTGCTTAGCAAGTCAATGTTCTTTTCCTGCCCCATAAATTTGTAAGTGCATGGAATCTCCATATCCCCCGCCCCGATTGACAGTTGTTCCGATAACTTTAGCTTCTGCTTCACTGCCGCTCTTTGCTAAAAAATGGCGAACTATCCCATTTCCATGATTTGTAATGCCCTTGGAATGTGACGAACTACATCTCCTTCCTTAATCACCGCAATAGCGTTCTTGTCTTGTTCATTGTCGTGTTCGTGCTTTAGTTCAAGAACTTCATCAATCTTGATTCTCCAGTATTCTTTGTAAACATGATATCCCCTTATCCAAGAAGGAACTTCGATTACTTTTGTGCTAGAAATATTTTCAATCGGGCCAGACATGACTCCTTCGACTTTACCGGCGGAAATACGAGTGTATGCACGCGCAGGCTATGAAAAGCTCCGAATCTGTCATCGATCCATATTTCACACTTTTTCTAATTTAATCAGTGCAAAATTTTCACGCATGTCTTGAGGATTTTCTTGATTTATTACCTTTTGTCAGAACACGCTTCGCAGCTTTGTGTATAAGCACTTTGACCGGTCATCATGTCTTCAAATTGTAAGCGAAAACGGCAGGCAAATATCCTCAATGCAGGATGCTTTGGATTTTCTCGAACAGAAAGGAAATTCAAAAACGGCAAATGAGCTCGCCAGAGTAATCTGCCAAGCTCAAACCGATTGGCTTTAGTGTCGGAAAAACCAACGGAAGCTTACAGATTTTTTTAAACCTAAAGAAATTTAAATAACTAATATAGGGGCTTATTATCAAGGTTAATCATCTCATTTGGTTAATTTTGTTAAGTTGTGTTCAGTTAATATAATTTATTTGTGGATTATTTTGTGGTTTTAGCGTTATGCTAATTGAAATCTGACTCCATTTGCCATGACGTCATTTAAAAAAACATTTGTTACGTATCTGATCCACCCCCCTTAATACGACCACCCCGTTAATACGACGAAATTTTTTCGGCCCAACGGTGGTCGTATTAACGGGGTTCCACTGTACTAATTTACTGTGGAAAGTTAAGAAACGTGCTTACTTTATGAAACGATAATAATGTTCAAATCAAAAAAGATTATTTAACCTTTATTACTTATACATCATAGTTTGAAATTCTTTGTATCTGATACAAGCGCTTTTGATCCTGATATCCGAAACATTAACCTGACGTCTCAATGATCGTACCTGTGATCCGACAAAGCGCTATTCGCGTTGAATGCATAGCTGATTAAATCAAATCGATAAATGCTGAATTGTTTTTTCGGTTAGCTCGGTTTTTCGGTTTTCCAACGTGAAGGATACCGACAAAGCCGATGTATAAATAAAATCTATCTTTTCCGTTTAACGGAAGGTAGTGGTTGTATATTGATTTATTGTTTCTGTTCAACGTCCTATAGTATTACTTTGGAGACAAAAATCTGCCAAGGGATAAATTTCTGTTGCAAAAGATTGAAGAAGATGATGGATGTATCCTTGTTTGAGTTTTGTGAGAGTCGGTGTAATCTACATTTAAATGTACGTTAGAAAATTGCTATCGTATGTGTTTTGTATTAGTATTTAACTTTTACGTTTAGTTTTTCGGCCTAACGTCACTTGCGCACTGACGAACAGTACACTAAATCGAGCAGCTGCTTTCGTCTTCAACAAGTGTGAGCGCATTTAGTTGAGAAGTTAAGGACGTGGAAATTTTTAATCTTGTGTCTCCACTACTGTGTATGACTGACGGTCAGAAATCCACGATGGTATATTAAATAACCGAAATTTATCCTGTGTTGTGTATACGAAGGCAGTTGTTTATCTTAATATTTTATTCGTTGGATACCAGTATTTGTCGCTTTACTGTTTTTGTTTTCCTTAATTCAACCGAAATTGGTTCAGGGGTTACACTTGAATGCATGCTAAAGTTCAACCGACTTAGGGTAAGTGTTTTAAGCTACAGGGTAACGTAGTTTTAGCTATTAGTAATTCTACGAACTGGCATACTTAAAGAAGGAACATAAAGTAAAGTGGATGATCGATGAACATTCGTCAAGCTCTAACCTCAGAAAAACGATTTCTGAACCCAGACGGGGGGTCGGAAATTGTTTTTCTGAGGTTAAAGCTTGATGAACGTTCATCTATCCAAGATATTCCCAAACTCCCACATTTCCTACATATATAGCACTAATACCATTATTAGCACATTGTGACTACCGATTAGGCAGCGCGTAGGTTGCCACCTGGGCTTCGGTAGCTCGGTAGTTAGGGCGTTTCGCCGTTCATCAACAGGTTGCGAGTTCAATCCTTGTATGGCGCTCAGGAATCGCTTTCCTGAGGTTAGAGCTTAAAGAACGTTCATCTGTCATCCAAGATATCTCCAAGCTTCCACATTCCCTACGTATATCGCATGAAGTATAGTGTAGTGTGGTGTGGATATTTATGAGGAAAACGTTAGGAAGTACACTAATAAGGTAAAACAAACGAAACGCGTGCAAATTGCAGGTTGGAACACGCGCTTTCTGCATTTTCCCCAGACATTGTCCAATTTATTGATACCTGACCATATTAAGTAATGCACGTTGTACTTTCGTAGAGAAGATATTTTGCTTGACTACCATAGTAACAATGGTGATAATTGCCGATTGTGTAATGTCGTGCTTCTATTATTTCTTCAACTTTTTAGACCTTTGTTGAAGAAGCCATTGGAAATTCATTGCGAAAATTTGGCAGTGGTCTGCTGGAGGTAAAGTATATCCAAAGATTTAAAAATCATAAACGGGCAGTTAAGGAAGTACAAAACCAAACAGTTAAAAAAATTGACCCTGGAATGATGGAGTCGACATAATACCACATTTCTCCTTACTTTTGTAATTTGCGAATACTGGAAAACGTTTTCGTGTTTTCATTTAACAAATAGAAAATTGCTTGAGTGTCTCTATGCTGTGATAGAAACATGAATGACGTCATTTCAACCGGAAAAATGCGCATTGGAAACACGAGACGTAGTCGAGTGTTCTGGTATTTTTCTGGTTGAAATGGCGTCACTCATGTTTCTGTCACAGTACAGAGACACGAAAACTATTTTCTATTTGTTTTATGAAATAACCAAGGTTTTCACGAGTTTTCGTGACATCAGTCGTGTCTCTTTATTCTGAGAGAAAATGAGGCTCGTCCATTCAGAGCGTACGTAGGACGCGTCTTATTTTATAAATACTAATAAAAACCCGCTTGAAAAAAAAACAAGAAACGTCTGCATGCTTTTAGTCTCTATAGCAGGGGTGCTCAACCTGTGACCCGCGAGAGTCGTTTATGCGGCCCGCTGAGACTTGCAAGTTGAACAATAAATGCTTTCTATACTAAAAATTTGAAATTTATCTATAATAAAAGTTAGAATAGACTTTTCTAAGAACGACTTTTACACTTTAATTAGCTTAGCATAGAGCTAGAGGCTTTATTTAGGTTATTAGGTTATAAAAACAGCATCTTTGCAATAGAACAATCGACCTCAATGGGGGAATGGAAGGCGAAAGCAAGTGGTGGCCTGCCAACTATTCCAGGCCAGAAATTTGGCCCGCAGAACCATAAAGGTTGCGTAACACTCCTCTATAGGAACACAAACAAGCCAGACAATTTATCAGAGTCATCAATTTGTAGATATTCCGTGCCTAGTCACCGAGGGACATTGGAAACATTTCATGCTTCTGTAGTTACAGCCAATTAGAGTTCACGTTTTGACGTTGCTATTTTACCAATATAGCTGCGCTCGTTTTTGTTAAAAGAACTAAGATTATATGATCTTGTTGAGACGTTTATGTTTTGGTCGAAATTATTATATTTTCCCCAAGCTATAACACTCTTTTCACAATATAAAGATCCTCCTTTGAAATGAAATTCACGGTGCTAACAACACCAACAGCAATTCTCGCTTCTAACGCGTTTTGTATTTTTTTTTTGCTCGCATAGTGTGGCTGTCCAATGTTTTGACCTGTCGGTCATCATGATAGCATTTTCCCTCATTTGATATGTTTTATACCGTTTCTTCTTTTGGATCATTTGATTAATTATCCTTAAAAATGCTTATATGAGTAAATTGTATATACATATATATATATATATATATATATATATATATATATATATAATAGTAGTTGTAAGTATATATAAAATACGTATGTATAAAAGTAGTTGTTGTAAACCATATTAAAGAATAGCCTCTGATTTATTATCCTTTCATGTGCACATAAATCGGCCTTGTTTTGAAGGAAATATCTTTTGAATTTGGTTCGTGAAAACAAGAGTATCGGGAGCTTAAGCAACAGGCGTTCTTGGTATCGCGGACGGCATCTACTTTCAATAGGTTTGTTTCATTGCTTCCTAAGGGCATGGTCGAACATTCAAGAAGCCGTTTTCGTTTTACACGGACGTCATTGACAGCGTTTCCACGTTCTTAAGATATTGTCTACTCCTACAATTTCAATATCTCTCAGTTAAGTTCACCGCTGATTCATTGATCACCGATGCTATGGTCTCCCTTGGGATATTCAAGGTATTCATTATCTTTGTTCGGATGAAAAATTCGATTGAAAGAATACTCTACCCAACATTCATAAACACTTGTTCATGAAATCTTCCAGCTGCTGTCTGTGACTTAGAAAACTCAGTTGCTTAAGCTCTCAAATAAGTGCCAGTTGACCACAGAGATCACAGAACTCAAGAGAGCACCATCATCAAAATTTAGTAACCAACGCCCTTGTGGCAGTCCTTTGTAGCTCCAACTGGGAGTGATGTCAGTGGCAAATCTTGAATGACGAAGAAGACGCACGATGACTTGTGCATTCAACGACAGTTCTTTGTGCACAGAAAACGCTGTTTCCTACAGAAAATGTTAGGAAATAAAGTTTCGAAGACATTAAAATCGATATTGAAGAAGTGGTCACTCTCTAAATTCATGGTTTAAAGTGAGGCAATTTCTAGACGTTGTCATAACTAATTTTGGTTGGCGTATTGTTGTTATTCAATGTACAACCGCCGTCTTGTCGTTACGCTTGAAAAACCGTAGGTTAACATACACAAGTTAAAAGCCAGTGTTTAATTAACATTCACATGAAGAATCAAACTGTATTTGCAGTCTTTGATTAGGTTTGCTTTCTGTGGATGTTAAGGTTCTTATTTGATTGAAACATCGTGATGGGTTTACTTTTTTCAAATTATTCAGTTTTGCGACTAACCTTCTGCAATGAGATACTGCTTGAGTCAGAACCACTGCGAACCCTCGTTGGTTACGGGATATAGTTGGAAAATGTGCATGAATCTCGTGCAGTTTGTCCTTACTTTACCGGATTAAATTTCGCCAGAATTTAATTTGAGTTATTAGTACCAAAGGTGTAGAATTATGCTAGAATTGTCCGGTTATTTCCAAATTTTTGGAGGTTTCACCCCTCCTCGCTCTCCAAACAACAATACTTGGTGCTTTAGTACCGCATACTTGTAAATTTAATTTACAGTTGGAAAGATATAGAAATATGTATTGTATAGAAATGTACAGAAATGTGTTTTTGTTGACACTTCCTGAATTCCACTTGTTGTTTCATAGCCTGTATTTTAATTAGGTTAGCATATAAATAACACTCGTGAATATCCATAATCACTTGTACTCAGTAGCGTAGCCAGAAGGGGCAGTTGCTCCCCCTACTTTTCAGCCAGACTAAGTCTGTCGGTACGCCCATAACATTTGTCGGTACAGTGAGCTTGTCCATCTTGGATTTAGTTTGCGTTTGCAATACTAGGATGAAAAGTCAATAAATAAGTCCCAACATTTAAATTTAAGTGTCTGAATAGCTCACATTGCGAGGGATCCTGTTTCTACCGACAAAAATTATGTGGTTTGTGGGTACCGACAGATCCGGTCTGTCTCAGGAAAAAGTGGTGGTGGTGGTAGCAGTGATGGCAGAACTAAAAGGTGATAGGTTGGTATGTATCAAACCTCTCGTGACGTTATGCATATTACCGTTCAATAAATCGTTTTCGAATTTAATATCAGTCAGAATGGTTAACCAAAAATTGCTCATTCTTTTATCGAATTTCGCTGACAGTTTTACCTTTGCCGTCACAGTTGGTTTTACCTAAATTACATCTGTCGGTACATTAAAAATGTGTTGTCGGTACGTATGTCTCATATTACTTATGCCCCCCATCCACTTTCAAATTCCTGGCTACGCGACTGCTTGTACTGAAGATGCCATAAGGCCCAGTTCAAACGTCGAACTTTTCATGTGCCGAATCTAATGTTAGTGAGCAAGATCCTTTGTACAGACTGATTTGTATTTGGTTTGACGCATGAAAAGTTCGACGTTTGAACTGGGCCTAAGTCTTGCCGAAACATGTATACGATCAAATATTTTGTCGTTTACTTGAAGTTTATATGTAAGCTACAAAAAAATTTAGTCCCGAGGAACGTCGGACATTTCAATTCAGACGGATTCATGGGTCAAAATTTAGCATTGCAATGAAGGAATGCAGTCACATATTTTCCTGATGAACGCCAACCCAGCAAATGGGGTGTCGAAAATCAGGCCAAATATGTCTCGTGATCAAATGATCCGCACAAAGTATTACACATCTTGTGTTTCATATCCTGTCACGACATTTTTAACGAGGTTTTCGCCGGGTGACCTCTCTCTGGCACAAAGCGCACATTTTAGCACGAGCACAGACATTGTTCAGTTCGGCATTTAACCCATGTTCGTTTCAATATAGCTCCACTGCTGGTCCAGTTACCTACATGTACTAACAAATTTACAAAAACGCAAACGTCCAAGTTACCATTCATTGGGAAGAACTTAGCATTCATATGCTACCAAAAGAGAGTTGAAGCTAGAAGCTGTTTTTGCTATAGTTCATGTCGCTATGATAGACAACTGTAGGACTGACAATTGACGTTCGTCGAACCACCACATTTCTATGACTGAAGAGCGAGATTATCCGCCGGATCTAACGGACGATATTACTTTCCGAAATACATCCTGTAAAACTTGGAAAACAGTGCACGACCTTAACTTTTTCACTAACTAGTCCCTGGGCTAGTGACGTTTAAAATTTACTAGTCAAAAGGCATCACCTGGTAGGCAAACCCTGAATTATGCCAGTATAATATCAACTGTTGTTTTTTTATTAATTTTTTTTTTAAATTAACTTTGGTTGCAAGCAAACATAAAACGTTACAGTGTTGTTATAGATTTCTTACATTTATATGTTTGATTTATTGGTAAGATTTAAACAATCATATGTAGCTTGTCTTTAGCCTGTTGATTGTCCATGAGGGATTATGGAAAAGGACGATATTCAGTCAAGAGTTTAAAGTAAAACTATATACTGACTGATAGCGGGGAAATAAAATACAAGTTTAACCAAGTAAAAATAACTATCGTGATTGGTGGGATAACAGTTTATTGATGGAATGAATAAGCATGTTTCAACTATTGATCAATGGAATCTCAATATTTACTTTACTTATCTTTTCAAAACCTCTTCTAATAGGATTAGCCCAGTGACTAGTAGTTCTCAAATTTTAGTAGCCCAGACCCAATGTTTTACTACTCCTGGACTAGTGGACTACCGCTAAGGTCGAGCACTGGAAAACATCACGGACGTACCACCACGAGTTCATAGACGAATCCTTGCCTGATTGTGTTAGTTTTATGAATATGTCAATGACATGTTCGTGTAAGTCAATGTCATGACTCATAGACGTAATTAGAAAAAATCGCCTTTTATAAGGTTCTGAAAATTTAGGTCCTGAAAAGTATCGCGACCCTGAAATTTTTGGCACTTAATGGAAATCTTTTAACGCTTGTATACCTCCCTTCTGTGTCCAATTTTTATATCGTCTCAACGTGGGTGAAATGGTTGATAGAAACACATAAAATTATTAATATACAAGGATCCCTGTCCCACCTTCAGCGATGTAGTTCTCATCTGTTGCGAAAGAAAGGGCGGTACTAGCATTTAAAATTATTTATAATCGGTGTGCATTTGTAGCATTTTGGCAACATGGCCAATTCATGGTTGGAGAAGGTACTGTATACAATTGTCCAACGTTAGTCAGAGTGAAATGGTAGAGTACGTTTACGGTAGGGAAAGGGTTAACACTTTAATCCAGGAGTTTAATGTTGTTTTGTGACAGCTACAAGCCGGTTATATGAGTTCTCCAGTTGTCGATTTCACTATTCTCCAGTTGTCAATTAAAGGTACTCTTGTTTCTAGGTTTATATCCTTTGGTTAACAAGATTTAACGTAACAATCATCGCAAAAAAAGAGTTGTATCTTTCAGTTTATTTGAAGATGTTGAATTGACGAGAAATCAGGCCGCAGTTAGTTCTCCTTTGCTCTTGTCTTGTGTTCGCGAATGTTTTGCGAAAACTTGAACAATTGTGTGGCAGAACTGAGTCGAGGAAAACTATTGGCCAGTTTAGGACCAGTAAATATCGGTTTGCGTGTAGTTGCTTGAGCGAGTTCAACGGTTCGACGGTGGAAAGGAAATGATGATTCATTTCAGTGATTATTTGTAATAGACATGGTTGTGCATTTCGCAGGTTAACGAAAGTAATACAAAATTACGAAGAGTAAAACCGCTACCTGAAGATACAGAAGAAGCTAATACATTGGCAAAAGAAAAGACCATTTATTGTGTATGTATAGCAGACACTTAGGTGTATTTTAGCTCATTCTGTCCACAATTACTGCTGTCGATGGGTTTCTTTTGATCAAGAAATTTAATTTTGTGCTGTGTGATTTACATGTATGTATATTAGAAGAATATCGTTTTTTACTAAAAATATCAGTTAACATGAAACGTTGGGTTTTGTAACTTAATTGTTACTCCTTTAACACTTCAGAAAGGCTTTCCTGAAAGTGCAACCCTTGATGACATCGAAGAGTTCTTTGAAGACAAAGGAAAGGTCAGTATTACTCTTGGTTCTATCTCATAAGGCAGAAAAGAATGTTCTGTGCGTGTCTGAGCACCGATGCTATTATTTACTAATTTTCTTTCGATTCAGCGCAGTCTGCAAGAAGATAAGTATATCTGGTAAAAAAAAATCATTAAATACTTAACACAGAGAATCAAGTCTCGTATTTTTAAAATTAAGATTCCTTGGTCATTCTATCCGACCCCCCGTCACGCTCAACTGAATATGATATTAGTTGTACATTATTACCCGGGCAATTAATTAAGCTATACCCCCGTGAAATTACTCCACGCAGGATGCAAATACTGAAGCTTTCCCAAGTGTTTACGATATAATGATTACCTGATAGCTCGAGAGTTCAAATTTTTGTTCGTGCACAAAGTTTGGGAATCTCTGAATTAGGTATTCAGTTATGTGAAGCGTACAAGAAACATAAACTAACCCTAGTATTCGTTCAGTGGATTGAAAACGTGTCTTTTAAACTAATAAATCTTTTATTAGTGTTTATTTGCAAGGACATTTCTTATGCTCTGATAAAACACATTCAGAGTTTACATTAAAAAGACAGATGTCTTTGCGGGAATGTCATGATGTTTATTGAAATTTCAAATTTGCTCAGCTTTCGTACCGGAAACTCCGGACTTTCTCAGTGGATGATTGAAGTTTTAATATGTTTCCAAGTTGTTTGTATACGTCAAAAGTTTAATGACAGATTCGCGGTAAACGCATACGTGATGGCGTCACGAAGGTAACTAAAAGAAATATAACCAGCTCGTTCTTAACAGATAATCATATAAATACATAATCTAAAAAGGCAGCGTTTGTTTAAATGGGAATATGTAGAGAAGGAAGACTAGTTGAATGTATTTAGCAAAAAATTTTTGCCCAAGCGCCAAGGTCGTCCTTCCTGCGGAATGGTCGCATGCTTGAATATCTCTATGGATTCCCAAGTCCTTTTGGAAAAGTAACTTATAGTGTTATCGTGGCCCGTTTCCCATGTGTGTTTTGCCGGGAAAGCCCAGGACTTTACCCAATCAACTCCCAGGGGTACGGTGGAAAAAAGCCCATCAACCACCACTATGATTCACGCCACAAAGGAATGCATATTAACAGCATTGGAAATGTTCAAAATCAAAAAGGTATGGCTTTCCTAACCCTTCCGTCAACCTTTTCAAAAATTCAGCAACAAAGAAGAAAGAAAATAAAAAAAGAAAACAAAAGAAAACAAAAAACACAATCAAAAAAATTATCAGTAGGTACCCATATAGTATTTCAAAGTGAATAACTGAATGGGATATTGAAGTACTTACCTTGAGGAGACACTGTCTCCAACTTATCCATTTCTTTTTTTGACAGTGTATATTTATCAAGATGAGACGCCGACTAGAAGAGCCGAGAAATTTCAAGGGCTCTGTGTTTGTTGAATTCGCCACTAAAGACGAAGCTGATGCTTTTCTAGCCATGAAGGACCTGAAATACGGAGATACTGAACTTGTTTATTTGTCCAAGTAGGTGAAAGAATCTTTTATGAAAAATCCAAAAATCTGCCGTCATTCGAGTGATGCCGGTCGACCCAAATTTGTTCGTGTTCAATTGGTGTGTGGGTGAGTGTTAAGTTCTGGTCTGTTGGATTCTGGTTTCCTTGAGTAAAATAAGCGCACGTGCATGAAGGGAATACAAAATTGGTGTTAAAATCAGTAGAATTTTGTCTTACACCACCCAAATCCAGTACTTGCAAACTTTTGTCTTGTTGACTGATCTCTGTTTTAGGCAGTATCCTGATATATTATATGACTAAGCTCGGTTTTCGGTCCGTATGCAAATTATTCGTGCTGATTGGTTGCAGAGCGGTTCGATATTTTACAATATTGGACCAGTCCAATGCGCTTTATTTTCCGGACCGGTACAATGCATTTTGGCGGGAAAATCTTTGAGATGATTTTAATGAAATTCGAGGTGAATTAACTACCTATAATGAAAATTTAAGAGCGACAAAATGTGTTAGAACACTATTACTACTCTTGTTTGAGGCTAATTAAACGAAAGTACTGTAAACGGTTGTTTAACTCGTGGAAACCAGAAACCAAACGAGCTAGTCATAATGTATCATGAACAGCAACACTTAACGAAGAAAACCCAGCTAAAATGGAAAAGAAAACCAACCAAATGTCATGTAATAAATTACTCACTAACTCGCTTACTCGGTCCGTAGTGGAAAGTACTTGCCTAAAGGTTTTTCCGATACACCTCGCTCCTTCGTTGCTTGGTCTGTACGGAAACCTCAGGTAAATACTTCGCCGTATGGACCTCGCTGTCCGTTAGTGTTTAATAACTCTAAGTCAAGTGGAAGGAAATTCGCGGATTGTTTAGTCATGAGTCAACGGTACGAAAGTTTCCAAGAATATACACAATTAGCAAATACCTCGTAGGGGAATGGTGTTTTCTGCGCATTTTTTTGGTTCCCATATTTCGGAATATCCTGCACTCTTTACCTCCGACCAAAGCAAGATGGCGTCCTGTTTTTTTTAAGTTACGGAAGAAGAACTTTTTTTAAATAAACGAAGTCGCTGTGCCATACAATACCAAAAAAAGAAGCGAAATTTGGCACTAAAGTAGTCAAAGATATGTATTTATTTTACTTTTTAGTTATAAATTCACTCAGGATGAGTTCAAAATGTTTTATTCACAGATGATGAGTGGGCGACAAGCCGACTAAGTTCGGTAAATTTGTTTTAAAAATTTGAAAACTGAACATGTGAAAACGATTATGCGAAGTATATGCTAAAACAATTATTGACCTCAGTGTCGGTGAATAGTGTAGATGTTTACCTCCAATACGGTGGGCAATTGTTAAACATACGAAATAACTACAAACTCGCACAAGCATAAGAGCTAAACTAAACGAACAATCACAGGTTTTGCTGGGTTGTGCTTGTTTTACACTGGTTTGCTTTCCGGTTTCGTTTTGTCTTGCAATAATTTTGCGGTGGTTTTAACCCGGCTGATTCGTAAATAATGCTTTTTGCATACTTTTTTTTTGTTTAAAAAAAATGTAAAAGCATTCTTTAGGAATGGATTAAAGGTACCAGTTTGCTAAAAAACGCAAAACGACTTGCTAACGTTTCGAGCCAATTCTATGGAAGTGAAAGGGTACGTGGCATGAAAATTAAGTTCATTTTATGTAAAATAACAACTGAATTGGTGAGCAAGGCCTTTCGCTTCTCTTTCAAATTTCATTTCGGTTTTGAAATAGTGAGATTAGGTACGAACTGCTCAAGTGAATCGCAGTTATCTCGCACAACGACTGCTTCCGCTATCTAGGAATATTGCTCGACAATCACGTTCGGGCAGAACCAAGTGGCTTTCTGTTTTGGCCCCGTTTGTTAAAAGGAACAATTTGGTGTACGTTTTTTTTTTTTAAATTTTTTTTTTTGATTTTAAGGTTTCTTTTTAAATATGTTATTCTGATTAGCTGAAATTTGACACCACTCCCAGTAAAGACGCATTTAAACCGACTATGGGGTACTGTACAAATAGTACTCTAAGTTGACTTTCTGTATTCATAGTTCCTCAGTCTGGAGTACAGTGGAACCCAGTTAATACGGCCACCATAGGGACATAAAAATCTGCTCGTATTAACGGGGTTGGCATATTAACGGGATAGGGTCAAGTTTTGTAGCTGGTGTCTTTCAAGTTTTATAAGTACAGCTACAATGAAATTTGACTTAAAACGGACTTTTTGTCAGTTTCTGGAGCACAGAAGAAATGTATTGAATAATTGATTCAGAACCATCATTAACAACATCGGTGACTGCGCGATTTAAATTTCACTAGTGGTTTCCGTTTAAAGAGAAATCGATTTTATTTATGATTTAAATTTTAAAACATCCAATAGATTTAAAATCTTGCTGAAAATCTTTTAAGGTGTGATAAAACAAAGAGCTAAAAATGATAAAAAATTTAAACGTTTTCGACGCACATTGAGTTTAACCTTGATAATCCCCTCGCCCACCGCACGAAGCGCAGTGCGAGGGTACTAATCTTGACTTGCGCGGAGTCCTGTTACACGCGTGGTTACTGGGGAGAAAAATTTTCGCTTTGTGTATGCATCTTTATATATATATATATATATATATATCCATAGATTCCGGTCACTCAAAAATGCCGTGTGCAAGCTCGGGGACTGGTATGTTGTTGAACAAACCGTACTTAGGTACCGTATTGAAGGAAATCGATTTGGTCTCGTTATTTTTTCCCTTGTATGGATCTCTCGCAAGTTGTTTACATTATTTGAACACTGAAGTCAGTGAACTAGAAATACGTGCACGCAACAACCCCTCGCCCATCCTTCCAATATATCTCTCGAGAATCCAAGTAACAATGATAATATTTCAAAATTCTCAAAAAGACAAATCCTCCTGACTATAACTGGAAGAGGACATGCAATAAAAATAATTCCACGCAGAATTTGGCCACAAATAAACAACAATCCAAATAGACTTTCCGTCTTAAAAGTGGAGCATTCTCATAGGCTATCAAACGGATACCGGCATTACGGACAGCTCATGATTGAATATTTTTCTGACATTTTTTTGACTTAAAAAATTGATAAATTATACGTTACCTCAAAGTTGGTTACAAATGTCTTTAAGATCTGCTATGAAGTACAAGACTTTGGTGACGAAGATGAAACGAATTACGAAATCGACGAAGTAAACAAAGAAAACATGAACAAATTCTGCAGTTTTATCGCTGACCAAAAATCGGAAAATACAAAACATAAAACAAAATACGACAAGCAAACCTTGTGCAAGTTTTGTCGAAAGAAGAACGAGAAGAGGGAAGTAAAAGACGTACTTTTTCCAAAGCAAAACATCAATAAAAACCAAAAATGGCGTATAAACCTGCAACTCTTGCGTATTTTTAACTAAGCATTCAGTGGCACCTCAACACAAAGGGTTCAACGGGAAATTTACTCGCAGATGACTTTAAACTTTCCTGAGAGGTTTTAAAATCCTGATGAATGCATTACCGGTCGAATACGGTAAAGGTCATCATGCACAAATCACTCTTGAAGTGAGAAAGACTGAAGCGGACAACTGTTTTGCAGAAGGATAATTTGGTGACCAAAAACAAGTAGCTTTGCAGCGAGTTACCTGGTGGCTGTTTACCTTGTATTTTTGTTTCGAGCCAAAAAATACATCCTAACATCTTCAATGGGGTGACATTTCGTAGCGAAAAAAATCCTGATTGAGGCAATGAAATCTTTGTGTGGAAAGCGGAGAAAGCATCCAAAGATTGTCATGGCCTGGACAACTCTTCTGGATGACGAGTGTTCTATCCCACTTTTCAAACAATTGACCATGAACGCTGTCCGGTTAAATACTGCAAAAAGTTCAAAAGTAATCGTACTACAGAGATGAATGAACCAGAATCTTCATTCTACTTTACCAATAAACACCAGCAAAATCCAGGCGGTAATATTTCATACACGAAGTCTCCCTTAGGGAAGAATGAAGTCGGGAAGCTACTTTTGAAAGCTGCTCAAAACAATTCCGTTCGCAGAACTTGTACTTCAAAGCTACTCGATTCAGACGTACCTGTGATTGTGCAGCTCAGGTAAGTGGTTACCAGAACGTGAAAAGTCCCAAGATTAATACTAATCGACATCTATTCAACTTCAGCGAAGAATATCGTTTTAATACAGTTAGTTGCTTAGCAAATGTCCTGACAGCAAGCGAGTTCCCTTACGTCTTCTGTTCATATAAATCAGAAAGGACTAAGGCAAAGCGTTCCTGCAAAAAGTGAACAGTTGGCAAATGCATATTCCAAGGAGCTAACTTTGAGAACTGCTCTGTCAAGTCATAAATTGTCCAGTTACTGAGGTGGCGAAACCAGCCGCAGGCAGCAAGAAAGCCATTTCCTTTGCGGTCTTAAATCATTTACTGGCTTCAGTGTTCAAATAATGTAAACAACTTGCGAGAGATCCATACAAGGGAAAAAATAACGAGACCAAATCGATTTCCTTCAATACGGTACCTAAGTACGGTTTGGTCAACAACATACCAGTCCCCGAGCTTGCACACGGCATTTTTGAGTGACCGGAATCTATGGATATATATATATATATATAAAGATGCATGCACAAAGCGAAAATTTTTCTCCCTAGTAACCACGCTTGTAACAGAACTCCGCGCACGTCAAGATTAGTTCCCTCGCCTTGGGCTTCGCGCGGTGGGCGAGGGTGGACATCTTACCATTTGTTAAGCCGTTGAACGTTATTCTCACCAAACTTTTTGTTTTAATAAAGAGAACTGAAATTTTAAACATAAATATGACTATAAGCGGTTTAATTATAAAATAATTTCCCGTTTGGATTGTTGTTTATTTGCCGCCAAATTCTATGTGGATTTTTTTTATTGCATGTCATCTCCCAGTTATTCTCAGCAGGATTTGTCTTTTTGAGGATTTTGAAAAATTATCATTGTTAGTTGGATTCTCGAGAGATATATTGGAAGGGTGGGCGAGGGGTTGTTGCATGCACATATTTCTAGTTAAATATGTCGGAAACGATTTGTTTCTTAAATTAACAAATTTTTAAAAAATTTTAGGCTTGTTTTTTATCGTATGTTCTAGCGTATGTCTTGCCAATGTATTTACTTTAAGGAATCACTACTCTATTTAAATCTCCTCATATAACGAAATTTGCATTTATTTAATCGTACCATTAGGTACAACAGGGAACTAAAAGGTTGACGTTTTTCAAGAGAACCTTCAAAATGACACAAAGTGATCTTCAAAAATCTCTTTAAAATATTCAGAAAACCTGGTTAATTACGACTAATTCATTAACTACCTCAAGCCCGGGAAGTAAACTGTTTATGTAGCTTGGCGCTACGTGCCTCGATAAATGGATAGGTTTACTTCGCTTCCGTGAAGTTATCTAACTCTGTACTTACAAAAATTATATTTTAAAAATGGAAGAGCGTGGAACGCGATCTTTTATCACTTCAGGACACATAAAATAGACTTAATTTTCTTGTCACATGCAACTTTCGTGTAGCACTTTTACTTTTGTCAACTTTTTGTTGGATAATAAATGATGATTATTTCCAAAATAAAATCATAGCAATGGTTATTGACAAATCCTTCACGAGAAACAAATCAAATGATGGAACAATTGAAGAACTCGAATACCACAAAATGTCGTTATTTGTCATTGTCTTACATATCCAAATATTTGTCTTGGTTATGTGAATCACTAGTAACTGGTACTGTCCACTGAAAAATCACGATATTTTGATCAAAATCGTCTTGTTTGTTACTGCTTTTACGTGCTTACTCCTTGGCAATTTCGACGATTTTGTTAACTAATCTATCACATGGAGTGGTAGTAGAGGTGTCTCTCACCAATGTGACTTGAGATCGATTCTGGCGCCGTGCTGTTATCTGATTAAAGTTACCTTGGTCATGTAAGAAGAGTGATGACCAGTTTGACTTTACCAATCACCGTAGGTTTTCTCCGGGTATTTCGGTTTGTTTCTGTAGTATCACTGGACCCATTAGGGGTGGCCTATACTGGACCTCTTGGGACGACAGCTTAGGTAGAGCTGACAAGATTATCCAGTATGAAATAAAGACACTTCTGTTTTTCCTTCTCTCAATCCAGGGATGCGTACTTCAAAAGCAAAAGAGAACAGAGAGGAAAAAAACATCATGACGAGAAGGAGTAAGTTGTAAACTTTTTGGATACAAATCTCGGGGCTCATACAATTGTTATCTTTGTAATGTCGTTTAGCTTAAGCTATTATCAGAATATCATCTTTTATGCTGTCAGTAGAATGGATGAACACGGGTAAACCCAAGGAATAAATGAAATCACCTTAAAATTAGCGTCTAATACGCGCGTGGCCGATATTTCTATTTGTGTTGAAATAGTGTGTTCAATTATGGTTCAGGTTAAAATATTTCACTGGGACCTTTATATGTTGTACTGGTGAGACTGGTGAACTTCAGTGACAGTAAGTTATAGAAAAAAACTATCGGTTTTTTCCGCACAGACCTCGCTCCTTCGGTCGGTCTGTACGAAAACCTCAGGCAAATGCCCTCCCGTACAGTTCTCACACTCGGTTAATAAGTAATCATGAAAGATCACCACGGGGGATGCACAGGATAGTGATTTTTACTATCCGGCCGGATACCGGATTTGCCGGATGATGAAAGAAATCTGGCCGGATACCACAATATTCGACTCAAAATTACGTAAATTAACAAATTTTTTTCAGTTTTGCCCCTCGCATGGGTAACTGTTAGAGCTGTACTGTTGCGACTGTTTTTGGTTATTAATCAGAAATATATGCTGAATTGCAACTAGACTATTTACAAGACGTCATCTTATTCTGAACAGTTCTTGTACGAAATCTGTGATCACAACGGCTCAGTGTGATCTCTGACAGGATCTGTAGTTAATGTTAAAATAAATACAAATAGCAAGTGCAAGATGCAAAACAAAGCCATTCAAGTTGAAAGTTTCATTACTATTAAATAGTTATTAAATGTTCTCATTTCTGGCTCCAAGCAATTGGGTAGGAAAAGAGTTAATGCTATACATTTTTTTATAATTGGTACAAGGGCATATCCACACCATCCTGCACATTACAATCTTCAGATGATAGTTGATACCTTTTGTTTATGTTGGTTTAATGAATCAACTGGAAACTAACCACCACCCAGCTACTTTTCTGCCTTTTTCGTGTCATCAGTCAGCGCATTTTTGTAGAAAACTGAATCAAACAAATATCCGGCAATCCGGTCGGATGCCTGATTGTGAAATTTTTCACTATCCGGCCGAATACTAAATTCGGTGCACCCCTAGTCACTACCGTCTCGAAAGAGCCCAAATTATACAGTGTTAATGGGCATAACTCCATACATACTTGAGAAGATATTAATGGAAATCAGCCTTAAGTCCGCTTTGTCAACTTTCCATGTTTGAGGAAACCAAGTACTCTGAATATACCATAACTTCCGATAAGGACTTGATGTAATATTTCAAGTACGAGTTGGTTTTCTTCCTCCGATTTCTAGATACCGAGAAACGAGTTGAAAAACGAGGCGAAGCCGAGTTTTTTAACGAGTTTCGAGGTATCTAGAAATCGGAGGAAGAACACTAAACGAGTGTTTGAAATTACCTCTTAAACGAACCAGTATTTTAGGCGAAAATTCAGCCGAAAGTTGGAAAAATTCAGCTGTAATCTTCCTCCGATTTCTAAATACTGATTAATTATGTATTTCTTTTGGATTTTTTCGTGAATTATTAATGAGTTTGAGAATAACACATCCCAGCTGCGATAAAGTATGCGATAAAAACTACAGTGCCATGTCGACGTCAGTTGTAATAGGCTGTGGCATGTTTTGTCATCATTCCTGTTATTTGTTAAATACGACCCATTTCAGCGTTAAACTCCTTTCTATCCGGACAGATCTTCTCTTATTACACACACTGACTCTCGCCAGACTATTTTACTCCGACTGTGAACTGAACCTACTCCATTAGCTACTCCAGACGATTTTACTAAGGCAGACCTCTGAAAAAGCAGAAGTTTAAGTTGCCTAGATTAACGAAAGACGCAACTCCAAATCGTGGCAACAATATGATTTTTGAAATTTTATATCTTATTTCCTATTTTGGGGGTTTAGCTGCTGGAGAATAAGGGGAAAATCCTAACGCAGCTAGGTGAAGATCCAAAGATGGTTTGAATCTACTCTGGCTTGACAGGTTTTGAACATAGTTTACAAAGCTACTGTTCATGTCTCAACATTTCAACACTACGGTCTTGTGACTTCATCAGCAGCGATCGTTCTGAGAACGAGATCCCTATTTATGCGCCAGAAGACCCGGACGTTCTGAAAGCGTTGACATATCAGTAGCATCCTCGCCCCATTGAATCGCAACGATGGTGGTCTATTACCGTAATCCTTTCTGCATCTCATTTGTTGATAACGTCATCAGTGGTTCCACGAGGATAAATAAAGACCTCAGCCTCAGAACTATCACCCCTGATAAAGAAACTAGAACGAAGTGTCCAAAAATTAGATCATGAATGGTAGTTTTGTAAGCTACGTTCAAACTTTTCAAGCCAGAATAGCTTAAGACGTATCTTGGCACAAAGAGCAAGAGTTTTAGCGCCATCCCAGTCCTCTGGTTTACTCCATTGTCGGTACCAATGTCCTAAATTTTACTGCATTTAAGCCTCCCTAAATTATGTTTAATCTCGTTTTAGAGCCAATAAAAAAGTAAAATCTGAACCTGATCAAGAACAAGAATCGAAGGTAAATTTTAAGTGACATTAAAATATGAAGATTTTTTTTAATGTTTCCATTGATCATGGGAAAATTGCAGGCACTTGATAGGTTAAGGTAGTTCATATATGCCGATATTTCACACAAATTGATTTTAAGGTTTTAGCTGTCTTGGATTAGAACATTGGAACATTAGAATGACTGTTAAACTCCTTTGTTAGAAGCGAGAATTTTAATCTTCAGGCATAAGTCCTGGTTCACTCTTTCCTATCCAGAGGTCTATGTTTCGCGCTTAAAATCTTGCAGCGTCAGCTCGACTAAAAAAACAGCAGACCCGTCGGGGCAGAAAGGAGTTAAGACTGGTTAACATCGAACCATAACAGTCGCAGCCTTGAAAAATCAGCGAGTAGTCGCCAGGCTGAACGTAAACTCATTTGGAAAGAAACCTGGCTAACCGTAAACTTAGTTCCACTGACCCAACGACTTTGTTGAGTACACTAATCACAGCGTCGTCACCAAAAAGACGTTTGCTTTGTACCATTAAAAACTGCATTGGTTGTTTACGGTTTTACGTAAGCGTGAAAAATGTTTACCTGCACCCTGTTGAGCTGCCCGCCGTGAACAGTCAGTCTTAGTGAATATTGTTGAGTAATTCTCTCAACTTCGTCTCGGAGATTATTCAACAATGTTAACTTCGCCTTTGCATGGCGAAATCTTGGTTTGGACCTGTGAAATGATTATTTCATTTGGGAATATGGTGGGGTGCACTTGCCGAACTACCAGCACATAGACTATGACTCAAGAAGAAAACTGTTGCATTTCAAGAAAGAGTCGTTTAGAAATATGTCCAAGACCGAGGAGTAAAACGTAGATCAAAGCATTGAATGACTCGTACTTTGGTATTTGCATTTATCGTAGTTTTAGAAGTATCGAAGAACTGACTTCGTATTATCTGAACGTCTTTTCTTTAGGTCTTGGAGTACGAGAAAGGGTGTGTCATTCATCTGTCTGGTGCTGGAGAGCAGACGTCACGCGAGGATATTAAGGTAACTGGAAACTAAAGGAAGCACGTTTCCCCTTGCAAATTCTAAACAGATATCATTTTTCAATTTTTCAATTTTGCATTTAAATGATCCTTAGAATGTCCATATTAAAGCGACTCATTTTCATTCACTAAGAATTTTCATTGCACACAATCCTGTTGATGTTTTAACCTATTAATGCACTGACAGTAACCTGTTGTTTTGTGTACTCTACGACAAGAAATTTTTGTCATCATGTCCACAAACTTAGTAAGACGCAATTACCTCCCTCTCGGCAGTCAAAGCCTTTAGCTCGAATCGCAATAGCCTTCGTACAGACACACTCAATGTGGCATACTGATTTCTTGTTGGCTAAACCCTTGCATGTATAGAGATGTCCAATATAATGGGTAACACCCACAGCCGAGCATTGAAGATAAATTGATATATTTTCTTTTGGTTGTTCAATTTTTTCACCTTTTCAACCAATTGTTGTACAGACTGTCGTGTCAT
Source organism: Heliopora coerulea (assembly GCA_030142905.1). Classification (NCBI taxonomy): domain Eukaryota; kingdom Metazoa; phylum Cnidaria; class Anthozoa; order Scleralcyonacea; family Helioporidae; genus Heliopora; species Heliopora coerulea. Next base: position 249,948 of record JASJOG010000332.1, read on the forward strand.
TAATCTTTTATGCGGCACTGTTGCGATTCTGCTGCTTTTGTTATATTTTACCC
>JASJOG010000332.1:255000-276949 GCA_030142905.1 Heliopora coerulea
CAGAAAATTTCTGAGTTCCCCAACGGGAATCGAACCCGTGTCTGCCGATTGCCGGTACGGTTGTTTTGCCACTAGACTATATGGTCTCAGACGGCAAGTATGATGTTAATTAGAGACCTGGTTTGCAATATTGATATCCCTCTTTCGTACTTGAAAGCTGAACATACCTGTAATGTGATATTGTGTATAAACAACCGTACCGGCAATCGGGAGACACGGGTTCGATTCCCGTTGGGGAACTCAGAAATTTTCTGAGATAAAGCTTGAGAACAAATTTTCATCATATATATCCAAGCTTACAAACATCTATACTTAGTAAGATGAAATTTACTTCTACACAATATCACATTACAGGTATGTTCAGCTTTCAAGTACGAAAGAGGCATATCAATATTGCGAACCAGGTCTCTAATTAACATCATACTTGCTGTCTGAGACCATATAGTCTAGTGGTAAAACAACCGTACCGGCAATCGGGAGACACGGGTTCGATTCCCGTTGGGGAACTCAGAAATTTTCTAAGATAAAGCTTGAGAACAAACTTTTCATCATGTATATCCATATATGTCTGTTAATTGCGAGGTTTTCTAGGACACGACCATGCGGACACGAGACATGCACGAGAATTCAAAGAAGCATGGCACAGCCTAGAAAACCTCGCAATTAACGGACACATCGACATCCCCGCAGCATACCAACAACTTCAACAACACCATAACATCTCCAGAGGATCAAAAGCCACCAATAGGAACACTGAACAAAGCCCAACCAATCAACGCCCTCCAAAACCAGCCAATCAGCGACCAGACCAGCCAACCAATCAGACACTCGCTACGCCTACACAAATACATATAAAAACATCTCACCCAGAACAATCCCACACAACCTGACGAAGACTTGAAGCACCAAGTTGAAAGCTCGTGCTAGAAAAACCGCAATCCGGAGAACATTATTGTAAACATAAACATGCCTGGATTACAAATCTTCAACGTATATATATATATATATATATATATATGTATGTATATTACCGTATAAAAAAACATACATATATATGGGTTTTTTTTCTTTTCTTTTATTATTAGGGGTACGTTCGTTTCAGAAATGCGGGTGATGGAGAAAAAGCTATTAGTGCAGCCAGAGAGGCAAATAACAATAAAGTGACATTACGCGGTGTAGAAACCATATTTAGAGTAATCGAAGGTATATGTGTGTGTTTGAGTCTTTTTGATCATCTGTGTCTTCGTGCGTTCTTGAAAGTTTGCATGGCGATTATTATAATAACAAGTGATAGTTTGGAAAGTTGTGGCACTTCTGGGATATAAAATGGAATATAATAAAATTAGATCAGTTTTTGTCTTGGTTTATACAATCCACACGGTGAATCCAGAGGCTAAATGCAATTAAATGCCAATCGCAATTAACAACCAAACTGTAAACAGGTAAACACTGACTGCCAAAGTACAAACTGTTCGCAAACAAAACTGGTCACTTGTGGTGAAACAAATCAGACTAAAAAGAGTCAAACCTGAGAGATTTTTTCACTCTCCCTTGGCCATGACTGCTTATTTTAAGGCCCAACCGGTCGCAGGTTCAATTCCTAGTCGAAGTCCCAGAGTTTAAATTTTCGCCACGGGTCCCAGTTGGGTCTTAAAATATAAGATTCTAACTTTGAAAAGTTTTCTTCAAATACAAATTCCATTTTATGTGATCGAGTGTAAATACCAAATATTTGTTGCATGTACCTGTCTCTTCATCGGCATTGCCACCATAAATCCAGAACTCATGTCCAAGCTGTTCCGCTACAGCTTTCGTCGCTTCTTTGACCGAGCGCTGCACTGGACTCGCAGGATCATGTGTTGGACTCCTAATCAGGCCCTTGAGTGGCATTTTTGCCTGTAACCGCGTTTATCTTAAAAATACAGGATTCTTACAGTCGCAAAATTTCCTTCGTAATTCCGTGCAGTAAATATAATCAGAACATGGGAGATTCAGACCAGTTACTTTAATAGTCAAACACCTCCCTCTGGTACAGTTTTCTTTCCCCGCGATCACTTCATCTAGCCCTGCGTTGATAGTATCTAACATATCGACTCAAAACAGCTGAAGAGTTTAGATAAGAAAACTAACGGGAAATGTTTTTTTATTTCTTGGCAACTTTTTGAGCACGGATTGAAACATGACATATTTATCGTCGTTTGGCTTTGTGTGTGACATACATATCAATACCCTTTGCGAGTTTAATTTCGTTCATGTCTGATTTTAGGTGATGAGGAAAAGGATTACTGGGTCAAAGTACAACGATTAAGAGAAGGGCAAAAGAAAAGAGGTTTGTGGGCCACTGATATAGGTATAAGCAAGCTTAAGGGATGATGGAAGCGACATCGTAGAAAACTCTTTCGCAGTTTTCTTTAGGTATTGAAGTTTGTGGGAAATTAATCTACCGGCAATGGATGAATGCCGCCCTCTTTCTATTGCTTCCTTTGTCCTCCCTTTCTCTCCCTTTTCCTAACTCCTTTCATGCGCCTTCTCTCTCTCTCTCTCTTTCTTTCTTTCTACGAAACTCCCCTTCCTTAGCGTACCTTCCCATTTCCCTCTGTGTTTGTGTCTGTCGGTCTGGCCTTGGTATACAAAAGCTGGTGCGGTACATCCCGAAGTGCTGTACCCAAATCAACCAGCTGCCCTGATAACAAAGATTAAATGTGACCTGAATAACGTTGATGAACGATTACAAGTAAATGCTTAATTGCCTTAGCATGTAAAAAAAATAAAAAGTATTAAAAAATAAATAAATTGTCCTACCGGCGCTCTGAAACAAGTACCTAACTTTGTTCCCAGCGTAACTATTGTTGAAATTTATAAAGTGCTTGTTATAAATCCTTATTTTGATTATTGTGACAAAATATAAACATAGTACTCTCCAGCAAATGATTTTCAAAAACGCCATAGTGAATGAACACACGGAGAAAGATAGCAAAGAAATATGTAGTTAACTGACGTTTCGTTGTGTAGCTTACGACATCTTTAGAGTAGAATTGAATAACTATAACAGGATCTCGACTTAAATGCGTAGTATTTACAAAAATAGGTGACTATAAAGCATGACGGGAACAAATTAATCATGACAAGCACTAATGTGTCAGATGATCAGGGACAGCGAATGGCGAAAGAAGAAATTGAAATAAGGATAAAGGAATGAATCGGATGTCACAATTGAGAGAAGGTTTAATCTTAGATATAAGTAGGCTTTCTCTTAAGAGAAGCTCAAAATTAGAAGAGTACGAACTTAAAATGGTAAAATCTTTAAAGGAAATAGTATGTTTATGATGAGATAAAGCACTCGATAAACTGTTAGTGGAGATCTGTTTGCCAGTGAAACCATAGAATGATTTCCGCCCAACTTTTCTCCAAGTAAGTGTAATCTAAATGGAAAACTGAGACATATTTATTCGGCTTTAATAAAGCCATTTTTTCTTCATTCTCAATGCAGCAATGTCCTCTTAAAGCGACCCTACTAAGCGTGTTTAAGCAGCGAAAAAGAGCTCCCAGAATCTATACACCAACCGACCACCTTCTGTGGTACTATTGAACACTTTAAATTAAGTCTCATTGTGCACTGAAAGTTCATAATATCCGTTTCACTGTACGAAAGGCTAAATGGCAACACGCCCGATTATTATTATGCGGTATTCAGACCTCAAAAATATAGAAGAATTACTGAAGCTGGGTGAGATTTTAGTTTCAATTGAATAAATTCAACTTTACGCGTAACAATTCCATAAGAACGTCCCAAACGGGCCTTCGTTCTAGTTATTATTTACTTATAAACTCTGTGTCATTGGTCTCTACAGTAAGGACTCCAATTTTTACTCTGTTGCTGCAATCGGTCTGAAGACACTGTTTTTGTCTGGTCCCGCATTCCAGTTGTATAGGTCAGTGTCCCTCCCTTTTTCTCACTCACATTCATTACCTCTGACTTCTTTCCCTCTTACTCACTCCGCACGTCTACCGTCAGTATCCCACATCCTTCATTCACCTTCCATCTCACTTCATGTGCCTGTTTAACAAAAGCTGGAGATTAATCAGAAAATTCCGCAAAATTGTTTGAAGTGCTTTCCACTTGATGCCCATGAGCCGAGGCTCCTAATTGAATTCAGATATACAAAGTAGCCCTTAATGATACGTTTGTTACATTTGACATACAGGAGGAAAGAAAAACTTTCAGCGCTACGACAGAAAGAGGATAAGGCAGGAAAAAGAGAAAATGCCGCACGAAGATGGTGAAAGTGATGAACCGTCGGTAAAAGAGCTCAAAACTTTGGTTTATAAAAAGACTCCATTGCGTAATGTAGTCCTTATTATATCGACACAAACAAAGGGGAAAATGTACATGTATAGAAATTAAGGTGGCTTCTTAGGGTTTTGATATTGTAGGACACTTATGTTATCACAAGTATCTAGTTTCTTGCTTTTTTCAGATATGGTCGTGAAATTTCCCAGAAAGATTAACAATGTACATTTGATTAATTTCGCGTGAAAATATATATGAAAAGAGCCGTTGCCATGGCAACAAATCATTATAAAAAAATATAACTTTCCTTATTTTCCCACTACAATTTTGCGAGTTTTGTTCGGTGAAATTTTCTTAAAATTCCTGTTTTTTGTAATTGCTAGAACAATCAAATTTTGAAGAGTGAATACTGGTTGTTTGATCGGTGGTATTTACTATTATCAAATTTATTACTTTTCAACATTAAAAGAAATTCTTCGATAGGATTTTTGAAAAAAGTGTAAGTGAAATCATTAAGATATCTCGAACTGTACAATTTACTGTATACATAGTTCAACTCCTGATTGAATTCTATCTTGCAAGTTTTGAACAATGGCTGTCAAAAAGCGACTAGTGCAAGTTGCTCTTGGTCATGAAGATGAAGTCAAAGATGGCGGTTTCGTAAAGATTGCCATAACTCCATCCTTTCCATATTGCATTAAGAGTTTTCTCAAGTCTTCATATGACAGACCAGACCCGGCTATTTTGTCCACCACGCTTCTTCAAAAGCCCATTATTTTTCCTTGTGTTCTTGTGTTTGTTTTCATTTTCAGCCAGACGATGCGCGTTTTTAGCAAGTCTTCCATGCAACTTTTTAAAACTCCCGCCTTATTATCAACCAATTTTGCCCGGGATATAAGACCCTAGGGAGCCACTTTAAGTTTTAATTTCTGATCTTCCAGCATAACGACAGAAAGAGAATAAAACAGGAACAAAAAGAAACCCCGCACAACGTCGGTGAAAGCAGTGAACCGCTGGTAAAACAACTTAAAACTTATGTTTTTAACAAAATCCTTGGCGTAATGTAGTAGTTCTTACTACATTGACCCAAAGGTGAAAATGTGCAATTAAAGCTGTTAAGTTTTAATTTTTCATCTTCCAGCCTGACCAAAAGGGAATAAAACAAGAAAAAGAAGAAAAACCGCACGAAGATGGTAAAAGCGAAGAACCGCCGGTAAAACAGCTCAAAACTTAGGCTTTTAGAAATAATTCACGGCGTAATGTAGTTCTTATTGCATCGACACAAACGAAGGTGAAAATGTACTATTATAGAAGTTAAATTTGCATTAATTTGTGGTCTTCCAGCGTAATGAACGAAAGAGAGTAAAGCTGGAAGAGGAAACGTTGCATAAAGATGGTGAAAGCGATGAACCACCGGTAAAACAGCTCAAAACTTAGTTTTTAGAAAGAGTGTAATATAGTTCTTACTACATCGACACGAAATGTACAATTATAGCAATTGAGTTTTAATTTGTGGTCTTCCAGCTTAACAACCGAAAGAGAATAAAACAGGAAGAAGAAGAAACTCTACACAAGGATGACGAAAGCGATGAACCACCGGTAAAAGAGCTCAAAACGTAGTTTTTAAAAGGAGTCCTTAGCGTAATGTAGTTTTATACTACATCAACACAAAATGTGCAATTATACCAATTGAATTTTTATTTGTGATCTTCCAGCGCAACGACCAAAAGATTATAAAACAGGAAGAAGAAGAAACACCGCAGTAAGATGACATAAGTGACCAACAGCCTGTAAAACAGTTCAATACTTAGGTTTTTACAAAGAATGTTTGAAGTAATTAAGTTCTTATATAGAGATAACTGAATATGACGATGGTGTGGAATTACGTCAAATAAGTTTTAATTAGAGGTTTTGTGTGACTGACATGATACAAAACTGTTGCGAGTATTGTTTTGAAATGTGTCAAAAAAGAACGAATGTGAAGGTCGTTGTGGTAATTAACAGTACTTAATTATTTGATAATATTTGTATATTATTACTATGAACGTGATTGGTAAAAATTATAGTCGATTTTGTGTCTTTAACCCTTTGGCAGCTGCCAAACTTTTCCTCCAGCTAATTAAACTCTTCTGAATTTCAAGATCATTTAAGTCGGAGTCGAAGGGCCGTGAAATGGCTAACATAGGAGAAATGAAATACATAACATCTTTGTTTAATTCATGAGAGATTTAGGCCCTGTCCACACGTATACGTCTTTGTTTGAAGACGCATTTTCTTTTCTCCGTTTTCAAAAATAATTCCGTCCACACGATAGCGTTTTCGAATCGTTTTCACCCATCCACGCGAATACACAAACACAATTTGAAAACGATAACAGCCTACCTGGGTAGCAAAGTTATCCCACCAGGCACAGTACATGTCCTGGTCTAATCCGTAATCTTCAAGGTTTTGTCTGTTGTCATCTCCTGTCAAGACGTTTCAGACTGGCCTTCGAGATCGGGAGACAAAGTGATCTGATAATATTAAGCCTCCTCGTCACGTATTCATCTTGAACATTAAGCAAAACTAAGGTTGATTTCAAGAAACGCTATTAGCCTTGAAAAAAGCCGGGTCCAGGTATACCATATGGGTGAGTGGATACGACCGTCCGCCATCTTAAATCTCGTACGGCGTACGCTATCACGACGTAGATGTTTTCAAGAGTTCCGTCTTCACCCGTCCACACAAGCATACTACACACAAGGAAAACGGCGTTTTCAAACGTTTCCACTCTGGGAAGCGTTTTTGAAAAGTTCCATTTTTGGTGGCCGTAATTGCCGGGTGCGTGTGGACGGGGCCTTAAAATAATCAAGAATGGTTTTCACAGCTCTGCTGTACTTCATTCTGTTGAGGTATTCAGATACGGCTGATATGTGAGGTTAGCTATAAATGTAAGAACACATCGGTTTGAATTACTGGAAAATCAAAGATATCTTTGAAATTATATAAACTTTACATGTGAACACATCACATTTAACATATCTGCATATAATGTTCCACGATACTAACGTTATTCAAACAAGAAATTTAAAAAAAATTTCCGTTTTTGCTTGTTGGTCAATTCACGTTTTAGTCTTCCTAAGATTTTTAAACAAATCACATATTTTCGTCTAGATTTTACGTACAAAAAAACATCAGTACAGATCACTTGTGCTATACTATAGCTAGGTTTTTTGGGGTTTTTTTTTGTTTATTGATGTCCCGGTTTAAAGCGTTTACGTCAAATCTCGCAGATGTGACAACTTCACAGTTCCATTCTTCAATCACTTATGGAAATTCTTTCATTTACTGTGCACGCATTTCTCCTTTAACTCTGAAAAAGTGTGTCTTTGCACACATTCCCTGGGTCGGAGGAAAATTACCTGTGTTAAAGGGAAAATCGTGAAGCTTGAACAGCCACTCCGAGACCGACGGCCACTCGTGCCCATTACTCTTCGCTCGCGATGTCAAATCTTTATCACACTCGTGATCATTGGTCAACCCTTAAGCCTAGTTTCCATATAATCGTTTACGATGGCAGACGATCGCAGGATTGCCGGAGGCACTCAGCCGGAGGATCGCTCTCGATCGCTGGTTTGTGTTTCCATATAATCGCACAATAGCAGTGAATCGCAGGATCGCAGAAAAGTGTTTCCATATAATCGCACAGGATCGCCGACGATCGTGTGCGATGGAAAGGGATATAGAGATCTCTGAAGAGACGTTAGAAGCAAATTAAAGAATGTATGACTAAGAATTTTTCCAGACCTCGCAGTATGAATTTGTGTTGAACCAACATGGACCACTGGGCACCCCAACTTGCTTTACTTTTGCCACGCCACTTTTATATTCTTTCGAGATGGTCCACTCCAAAAAGCCCAACGAGTAACGCTTGTTTTGCGCAAATTTATAACTTTGTACATCGAATTTCGAAAAGTCGAAAAACTGTGGGTTGGTCAATTCTGTAGATCATACCATCAACTATTAAGGAGTTCCAATCATTAGTGGCGTTCTACGCGATTTGATGAACATGACAGTACTCTCAATCTAAATAGTGTAGAGTGTTGCTGTACCTTGCCGAAAGTAATCGCACAAGTCCCAATTCCTCCAAATGATATGAGAACAAGTGGCTCTATGACAATCTCCGTAAAGCTGATTAAAGAAAGTCATCGACATCAACAGTGTTAAGCTCCTTAGGTTCGTTTATACGAGAGAAATGAGACGTGGGATACATGTGTGTATTAGTGTGTCGCTGGAGTTTAGCGATACATTGGTACGGTTACCAAAGCTTGTCGCTCTGTCACTGGGAACACGTCGCTGAAATCGCTGACTCGCTAGCGAAAATTTTCAAAATAGCGTCGTTCGAGGTTCTGATAAATACAAATTGTACCCGGCCTCGTGCTTTATAATTCACAGAAGGACTGTAAGAATGAGAAAATGAAGTTAAATGCCAGGGAAAAGATTGGGATCGACAATTCTTTCTGTTTATTGAATAGGTTTCTAATTAGTTACAGTCGAGAGCATATGAGACTAAACAAAAAGTCGCTTCGCGCGATAAAATTTGCCTAGTGGAAAACAGTTGTGTTGTTCAATTTATTCGCTTTATCGCTAGCGACTTTCACAGTTTGTCTAACCACTTGTGGCTCGATTACCGTTCACCTTGTTGCTGAGCTCTAGCGACCCGGCGACGCGATAGTGTGTCTACACTAGACGAAAGATGCAGACATCTGTTTTGTCATATACACTGCAATTTTAATAATAGAGGTTAATTTTGGTATTTAACACCCGATTGTGTTTTTATAACACTTTTCTCAAGCCAGGAATATGCTCAAATGAGAACTAGGGGAGACTAGCCGATGGTATGAGAACGTGGTCCGTCTAATATGTCAACATGATGATCAAATCGGAAATCTTGCAAATCTTGGCTCTCTTCGTCGAAAGTACACGAACCAATACATATCAGATTTTCTCCTCAATATGCTATTAATTTACTACAATTCCCAAATGACTGAACTCCATCACATTATTCCCGTCTAACCAAAAGAATGTGTGTTCTACACTTCTCAACTGCAGCATGTTGCTTCAAGGTTTACCTTTTGATTATCTGGAAGATGGGTACCATTAGGTTAGGCGATCAGAATAATCGGGCTCAACGATAAGAATTTTATCTAAATTAGAACTGAAGCTTGTTTTCATGTTATTAGCCCATGTTTCGAATCACGAATTATATAAACGTAATTAGTCACCAGTCTTTGTAACAAAAATGATTCCAAGGCTTTATGTAATATTTCATAAACGAGTGCGAGTGTTTTACCAGGGTTTCCAAACACGACAGAAAAATGAAAATCACGAGGCCGTAAACCGAGTGATTTTGATTTGTTGATTTTGATTGAGAAGGATATTTCTCAAACTCCTTAATAATTCATGGCCTAACTAACCAGACGAACATATTTGGTCATGTGCATGTGTTTTGAAACCCCGGTAAAGGTTGCGTAAACTGAATTCATAATTAAGAAATCAGATAATAAACGGCTCTTACTGAGAACCGTTTATTACCACATTTCTTAATTATAAATTCAAAATAGACGATTGAGAAGTTATTTCATAAACTCGTGTCTCGTGTTTTACCAGGGGTTACAAACACTCGAGAACAATTAAAAGCACTCGGCCTACCGCCTCGTAATTTTCAATGTTCTCTCGCGTTTGGAAAACATTCGAAAACAACAAAAATCACTCGGCCTATGGCCTCGTGATTTTTATTATACTCTCATGTTTTACAAACACGAGAGAACAATCAAAATCACTCGGTTCACGGCCTCGTGATTTTCATTTTTCTGTCGTGTTTGGAAACCCTGGTAAAACACTCACTCGTTCATGAAATATTACGTAATTGTATGGTTGTGGTTCGATCTATGGCTGAACGGTTCCATTGTTTTGTGGTTCGATGGTTCTAAGGTTGTGTGGTTCAATGGTTCTATGGTTTTATCATTATATGGTTGTAAGCGGTTCTGTGTTTCTTCAGTTGTACTGTTCGATACGGCTCATTCTTTTATCGGTTCACTGGTTCAACGCTTCTATGGTTCTGTGGTTCTATTGATCTACAGTTCTGTAGTTTTTCAGTTCTATTGTTCTATGTTCCTAAGGTACTATGGTTATATGGGATCTACAGTTCTACGGCTAAAAATTCAAAAGTTCTACGGTTTCATGGTTATATCGTACTGTCGTTCTATGGTTTTGCGGTCCTAAGATTTAGCGGTTGTATTGTTCTATGGTTCTTTGGTTCCACGGTTCAACAGTTTGACGGTTCTTCGGTTTTAAGGTCCTATGTATGGTTCTACGGTTCCATAGTTCCATATGGTTGAACAATTCTATAATTCCGCGGTTTTACGGTTCAATGGTTCTGAACTTCTATGGTTTTACAGTGTTATGATTCCACGGTTTTATAGTTTTATTGTTCTATTTTCCTACGGTTCTAAGGTTAGGCCCAATTCAAACGTCGAACTTTTCATGTGCCAAATCTAATGATAATGAGCAAAATCCTTTGTTCAAACTGATTTGCATTTGATTGGGCACATGAAAAGTTCGACGTTTGAACTGGGCCTTACACACTTTATTTCGTTTTAAAGATAAAGGAAATTTATTGGACTCTTTTTCAACTTTAATTTATTTATTTCCCTTCGACAACCATATCAAATTAGTATCTCCGGCTCACAATGGCCAAGCTGAACATAGCAACAGGTCATGCAATGCAAATCTAAAATCCTATAAGACATTCAGGTATCAAGCCAGGCACATCCACCAATTCAATAGTTACTTTATAAAAATGCAACTACTAGTTTTACAAATTAGCATTAGTTTTCCAATTCAAATTTCAAACTGGTTTTCAAGACGCTAAGTATGGCTAGAAATTTCGACAAAAATACCTGTTGTTGGATATGTTTTGTATGATGTCTAAATATCGTACATGTTATATTTGCATGGCCTGACCAGCTGCCGCGCATATATAATTTTAAATTTCCAGAGCGTGACCTGTTGCTATGCTCAGCTCCGCCACTGCCAACCCAATATTCGTACAAAATCCGGCAAAAACGACTTAAACTGAAAAAACACTAAGTCATAGTTTTATCTTCCCCCAAAATAGAAAAAAAAATGCTTCAGGCGGTACAAAGTATTATGAGGTTCCAGGAATATACGCTCGAAAAGCAAAATTATCGGTATAATATACACATACACACCACTTAGTTGCAAACGGTGCCACTTTGAGAAACAATTTAACGCTTTTTAGCGTATTTTGGTACGACATTCAATTAAAAGAAAGTGAAGAATGTTACTTTCCATACCAACAGGGCACCTAAAACCAGTTAATAATTAAAACTTGTTTATAATCTAAATCTGAGTTGTCACGCCTCAAAGCTTCACAGTAGAATCGGTTCATTTGCATACAAAATGGAAGTGGTTCGACGTCTTTTGATATGAGTTATTGAAATACAGCGCTATTTTATTATTTTTTTATAAATCCGTATTGTGACCAAAACTGAAAGTTGCTTGACTGTTTACTTTGAACCTGATACTGTTTGTTTTCACAGCAATTTGAAAATATAAGGGTTGTCAACTGTGACAAACTTCAAAACATCATTTACACATGTTAACATCAGATACCAACCAAAAGAAATTGTCAGATTTAACACCGAGGCATATTAAGGAGGCAGAAACCTGAGCCCCCTGGTCTCAGCCCAAAAGGGACCAATATGCATCAATACAAGGTACCTAAGCAGTTTTTGTGCCCCCAAAATACATATACTTTCACAGGATCAATTAACGACTGAATAAACCTTTGTATTCTCATGCATCTACTTCAATCGTTTGAGTTTCATAAAAAATCCAGATAAAACGGCCAATGTTTTTTAATCGATCATGTTTGGAATTTTTACTATCGAAATGCAGGAAATGGTCTTCGAGAGGTTTTAAAATATCCGGGAAGCATGTCCCGAGAGAAGTTTTCTGCGATTTCAAACTGTAGCCACTTAATGAATAATCAGATACTTACCATGGGGAAAGTATGTAGCAAAAACTCAAGAAAAGAAAGAAGTCGGACAAAATGAAGAAAGCAACGAATGGTTGTTGTTAAAACAACCGCTTGCCAGATCTCTTCCGTCTTGAAGCCAAAACCTTATCAAACCTGGATTTAATCTAAAAGTCTTTAGCTACCGCTCTTTTGAAGATGGTGTTCCGACCTTACGAAATATGTTACCCTTTGACTATAGAAAATGTAAATCCGTCGATACTTTTAAGAGCAAAATGAAAATATGGCTTTTTAATCGAGCATATATGCAAATAATTTTCCCCATTTTCTTACGTTTATCTTCTTTATCATATGTTATCTAATCATTTGATTGTGAAGCGTCATTGAATCGTATGCGAATAATGATGCAACACAAATTTTTCTATAATTACGATTATTATCGTTATTATTTTTATAATACTTATTACCACAACTATGATTATGATTTAATGATTATAATTTAATGACAATGATTATTATTATAATGATTATTATGATGATTATTATAAGAGAAAAGAGAATGCACAGGAAAACCGCAACGTTTACATTTGTTCACTTGTCATCGGTACATTGCAATTGTAATGACACTTGTCATACTATTCTAAAGAAAATATCTTACGCGTGTTATTTTATAAGTGTACATAAAATGCACTGTGTTCCATCTTGATGTCGGTTTCATGGACACGAGTTTCATTAAACATTAGCTAGACTCTCCGTAGGTAAACGCATGTGAAAAGTGTAGTATTTTAAGTAATTCTGGGTAAAACCCCCTGGTTTGGCAAAGATATTAACCTGTTTAAGTTCATGACATTTCCAAGCAATACTTGGAGTTATCTCGGCTAGGTTATCTTGTACTCAGCTCTGAATTAGAAAAGTCCATATCAGCGGTCTTGCCAGGTATAACGATTGGGTAGGGGCCATTGCATTAGACTGTGTCGCAGCCCGTCTTCAGTCACTCCTATGTTACTCTTAAGGGAACGTAAACTCATATGCCTTTGTTAGCACCCTCCTGTGATTCAATTGAACTAAGAAGTAATATAATCAAGATTGACTTCCATGGTTATTGATTGCCAAAAAAGTTCCAAAGTAAACTCACAGCAGCACAGCGGGAAATGCAATTCCAGGCATCTGTTACAACTCAAAGTTAGCAGCGTTGGTGTAATTTCCTGGAAGTATGACGAATAAAACGCCATAGCTGTGAAGAATAGGAATTTCAAAGAGCTCTCCTTAGTAATATTCTGCGACACTATGGGCAAATTTACCACCAAAAGAAAGCACGCCCTTTGCTCGTTGTATCAACGATTTTCCACATCTTATCACACAGCACGCGAAATATGTTTAGATAGTTCAACGTAATTAAACGCCACCTGACCAAGAAATCCTAATAGTCCTAACCAAGAAATCGATAATGCAGCTTAAATGTCGTGGTCAAGACCGTACAACGTAATCAAAGACAGAGTGTAAGGTTCAGGCAATGAGTTGTAAAAAATCTGTCTTGTGACAAAACAATCTTTCGAGAACTAGAGAAAATTAACTCCAGGGACACGAAAAATTCATGATCAAGTGAGCGCTAATTCCTGCTTGTTTAGAAAATTAGATGAATTCTTCATTGGAGTTTTGAATCAAAAGAGATGCTGAAAGGCCATTTCACGTTCTGCAGCCTGCAAAGGCCGATCACAAAGAAATTGATTATTGAGCATGAAGGGATCAATATAACTAATAGACTTAACTGAGATATAACAGAATATGTTTACTACACTTCAAGAAGAAATTAGAAACAGAGTTTATTCAGATGAGGACACCTGACGAAAAGGACTGTAATTCTCTCGCCTGCGAAAAGCACAAATGACTAAGATAGAAAATATTCCGCTAAGCACACTGGGTAGAGCTTCGCATGTCCTGTGTACGCACGGTTATGATGTGTTACGCATGTGAGGTACAATGCTTCCGTGCGTGTTCGCAGGCGCTTCATTATGTGACCATGAACTTTACACCTAAAACTTTACCCATTGCCATAAGAGGTGAGGATAATGCAAACCAATGGAAATGATGGACTCTTTGCCTGATATAATATGTCAACTTCCCATTGGCCGGGGTAGAAATACGACACATTTCTATTTTGTTTATGAAAGCACCAAGGCGTAGTCCAAGACTTTATTTTCCTCGAACCATCAACTACGCAACAGCAAATAAAAACTGTTAAAACTTTGACTGGAGAAGGAGAAGTGTTACAGGTCGGTGGAAACTTCTTTGCACTTAAGAAGTCTATTATGCTTTCTAAAATGCTATAATGAACAACGAAATGAACAATATACATAGGTACACATTGTATATCTCTCGAGCATGGAAGTTTTAGCAGATGTGAAATATTCTCTGTCAGGGTATTCTCAAATCACGAGTAAAACATTGTCACCGAATACTCTAGCGATTTAGACCTCGGATCAAAAACCTGAAGTGAAGTGAAGCGGTTATCAAGCAGATTATGCCTAATTTATAAAATGTGATGTGTCGTGCCTGGCACCGTCTATAAACTGAGTATTTTTAGCCGTTTGGCAAGGCTAAAGTTCAGCTTATAAATTTCGTTGACTTCAGCTGTGCCGTGCCAATACGCTACCCAGCTTCTAAAGCAACACTAGCTTCGCTTTCCTTGTTATACTTTGGGGGGATTACAGGCAGAAAGCAGCATAGCAAACCGTATCGAGCCGAGCTGATAAATTATGCCAGCTCGGCTGTACGTGGAACAGCTTATCAACAAGGTCTAAGCGAGGAGAAACGTGGATTGACCATGAGATATTAGCCCTTGAAAATTCTCACAAAAATGCTAATATATTCAGCAAAATAAGTATGAAATGGGAAGGGCAAGGATTACAAGAATTTTATCTCGATTACAATCAATACAATATTGTCAATATTGTCCGGTACTGAAGTGTGTAGAATTAAGAATGCACTTGTTACTCCAGTCTTTTTGTAACAAATATATCATACATGAGAAGGAGTGCTTCATCAGATATCCAAATACTGAGAAGTGAGTTGAAAAACGAGACGATAGCCGAGATTTTTAACCAACTTTGAGGTGCTTCGATATCTGATGAAACGCGACTTTCGAGTGTATGAAATTACATCTCAAACGAATCCGTATTTGAAGAGAAAATTGTCGAAATTTTGTGCTAATTAAGATCAGATATCCAAACTATAAATCACGTTAAATAAATCACGGAAACTTATTAAAAACTTTATTATCAACGGACTGAAGGAACGAGTTCATTCTTAACTCTACGTATTTCCCCACTAATTTCCTGCGGTAGCCTGTCCTAAAAATTCATAATACGCTTTGAACAGCCGAAGCTGATCAGACTAGGGTGCCGTATCTGTGCACTGCAAGCTTTTCCAATTCTTTCCGGTCTAAAGTACTCATTTAAAGGCTGCAGCCCTTGTTGTTCCTACGACACTGTAACCGGTTGACGGTTAACCTATTCATGTATTCTAGTTATCGCATGAATCTCCCTTTTACTTTTTGAGTTTAGCATTCTGTGATGTGAATTCTTCTTGTTTGTTCTGAGATCGTTAACGATTTCACAACCTGTTCTTCTACCGATATCAAATCACCAACCCATGTCGGCCTCAAATGTTCTCCGATTGCAAGATGCCAAATACAAACAGCTATAAATCTCTTAACTATAATATTCTTTCGAAACCAACTGTCTTTCTTCTGTATAGCTCCACGCAATCCCTTAGGAGCTATGTAAAAAGTCTGTTAGGACATACGAAAGTTCTCGATTCAAAGCTTTTCATTGGTCCAAATCTTCCATGTTCTTTCTCAAACTAACAATGGTCTCCACTTGGTTCTAGCCAGGATTGTTAACACCTCGCCCCAAAATTATTTCGCGCAGTGTATGCAACACCAGCCCTGCGATCTTTGTGTGATCTACATCCGCCATCATGAATCCAAAATCGCCTTAGAAAGGCAGAAATGTGTGAATGAGCTCGGATCGTTTTTAGATCTATCTAAAATAGATGTGAACGTTCGGTCCAAGCGTACTCCAATCTGTTTGAGATCAATATGTGAGCTGGTCAGACTAAAAGCAAGCTATGTGTCAAACACTACAAGAGCTGCTGATTTTTAGCTTGTTACTGATGCTGTTGAGGCACGAGCAAGTATAAATACCATATTACTAAAACTGCTTGGCAAAACCATAAGCTGTGCTTTTTCGTCTTTGTGGAATTTGAACAAATAGATTGTATATGCATGAAAACCTAAAGATTATTGTAATGCTTTGGTAAGACTCCTGTCACCGGGAACAATATTCCGAGGGAGAGATTCCCATTTTACACAAGAACTGATCTTCATTTAAATTGCTCTCATTAAATAAATGAAATATGAAACTTTGATCCGTCGGCACTTAAATTTAATTTAATGCAATGCTGTAAGATCAACTCCATTTAATTGGTTCCGAAATACATTTTAAACTATTAAATCGATGGCGTTTTTCATTTTTAAATTATGTAACTATCAAATTGCTCTTGTTAAAAAAGCTGAGGTACAATCCACCAGTGCTGGTTTAGGCCAAGACAATGTCACAACTTGCCACAAATGTTTACTCGAAACGTTTGTTTTTGAACACCTAGTGTGGTATTAGCTTGCTCCTAACTCGTGTTGAGTAATCGTATTTATTTTGTAAATTTACCTCACGATTTACATCAAAAAAATGTTGTGGTAACACATAGCACGTGTAAACTTACACCTGATCCGTAATAATTCATACTGTTAACTGTTGAGTGCTTGGTGATCACTCGCAAATTTGCGGTGATATATACTTGTCATGATGGATTACGAAAGGAATTTTCACTGGTGTATCCAAAATTTTCGTTGAAGAGAGTGGGGCGGGGGGCATTGCCCAACTGCGATGGTCCAACAATCGATCATAAAGAGTTGATAGGCCAATTAATTGGCCCAACTTGGTCAGGGTTTGTTTCTGTGACCAATTCAAGTGGGAAGATCCATTCTAATAGGTGATAATAAGCGCATATAAGTGAATTTCTTATGTGATGCAACATGTGAGGGTGACCTTGGTCCCATGCCCCCCTCTAAATATCCTAGTGGGAACTTGGGGATACCATACTGCGGAAGCTGCTTAAGTTGGGATCCGGAATTCTTTAGATGTTAATTGTACCGCGAATTTGAAATTCTTCAAATATTTGCTCAACTAAGTTTATCTCTTCAGGGTAGTACAAATAAGATCATTGTAGTTGCATCAATTGTTTAGAATTCTTGAGGGTATACTTCATCTTACAGAATTTTTTAAGTGCTCATGCTGCTTCACAATTACCTTTTCGGGGTTGAACATATATCCTAGATGGAAAGGTTACAGATATTACGATACCATCGA
This sequence comes from Heliopora coerulea, assembly GCA_030142905.1. Lineage (NCBI taxonomy): Eukaryota > Metazoa > Cnidaria > Anthozoa > Scleralcyonacea > Helioporidae > Heliopora > Heliopora coerulea. Next base: position 272,759 of record JASJOG010000332.1, read on the forward strand.
TTTGCTACAACCTCGTATACAGGGCATATTGCTTTCACGGGTGAAAATTGCCCTGGGATCAGCTGATACATTCTCTAAGCGGATTGGCCGATTCCATTTCGAAAACTTAAGGCGAACTTTGTGAGGAAGTTAACAGCACCGTCAGCCATTTTTATAAATTTGTTAGACCATGCAAATTTTCGTGTAGCCTGCAAAAAACATTTTCTCTCAAAAAAATAGCGCTAGTTGCTAAAAATATTTATTAAAAATATTTTCAAAGCTGCTACTTATGTCAAGACTATGTCATTACACTATTTCTTCTATCTTTATGGTCGATTCGAAAATATACTTTTAACCATAGGGACGTTTACCATGGCATGACCGGTGGATTTTACCCGAAAAATTAATAATTAAGATCAAGTTTATAACTTTGTCTGTATAAAAGTAGTGTTGGTACATTCACTCGTAGAAAACAATCATATTTGCGGTTAGGGAAGTTGCAGAAGGATAAACAGTTACGAAGTGATGAAAGTTTTGCTAAACACTAGAAGGAAAGGCAAACCACTTGGCTTTGAAACAAAATATGACTATTCCAAAAGCACTGATCACAAAATGCTTAAAGGGAACTGGCAAAAGGAAGGTTGAGGCATAGCTGTATAGCAAAATCTTTTCATCAGTATCAACGACTGAGCCTACTCACACGCAAACTTTTCGAAAATCCTTTCGGGGAAGGATGTTTGTTTCCGAAGAGCAAACGAACATAAGGTCCAGTTTCCGAACAAAAAAGTTGATGATTGGCGTATACGTTGGTCAGAGCAAAGTTAGACATGCTAATCTTGTATAATAAATTAAGTTGCACTATGGAATGAGAAGACATTGCCAAAATCTGTCAAAAAAACTTGTATACAAACTGCTCGACTTACAGCAGCCACTACCTTTCGATGAGGAGCGTTACCACTCTATCATGATGCACTGAGTTTTTCATTAAAAGGTCCATTACTCATGTTTCTTACTTTCTTTTGGTTGTGTAGAGATTACTCAAAACCTGTATCCTGAGATTATTATACGCTCCGGGGAGTGAAGAAAATTCCCTGGTAAAAGAATAATTTTCTCGATTTATTTCTCCATTTTCTTCTTCAGGACTGGGCCGAGTATTAGCCATTGAAAATGACATAAAAACAGATTAAGCTCATTTGAGTGGCTGATACTTAATAGATTAAAAATGACATGAAAGGACAAATTAAGAAAGTTACCATCTCACACCAAAAGAATCAATGCATCATGTAATTATTGAAACGCAAGTATTAAGTGTTCTTATTCTGATTTCAAAGAAGCGAGTTTACAAAGCAAGTCAGGCCAAGTCTTTTTTATCGGTTCTATGAATTGAAAAATCAGAAGAACACTTACAAATGTTTTAACTGTATTCTCATAGGAAGAAATGCCAAGAGATTCTTTGCGATCAAAGTTTGGTACATTTTTATATTTTCTTAATTCATCTGATTTCTAAACATCGATTACATGTTTAAGATTTTTCTTATTTGCTTGATATTAGATAACTATTAGATAAGAGAAGTATTTGTATTGATTATATGCAATTTTGCAAATAGTATAAAATTTTGGCACAATTGTGCACTTACTTGGGAAATGCTTCAAAGATCGCCTTAGTCAAGTGCATAAATAGACTTTTTTCTTAAATATAATGGTGTAAAATGTTCAGTATAAAAGTATTTCTGATTTATGTGTTCTAGAACGAATTTTAGCTATCATCTGAAAAATAAAAATGAGCTACAACGTGACGACCAATGGGAAACCAGTTCCGTCAACAGACCTGGAATTGAGACGGGAAATCAAGCCTTTCCTTCGCTTAAGCCCTGGAGACGACCCGCCGCCGAGAGCCAAGCTTTTTAGCTTCATTCTTTCTTCACAAGGAGCACACCGTAGCCCTAATCACGTCTCAATTTTGTTAGCAGGGAATAGTGGAACTGGAAAATCCACAACAATAAACCATTTGTTGAATACTGGTAAGGACACCAAAGTTAACTATGCCAAGATAAACGCTTTTGAATCAGAAACAAAGAAGGTATCTGAGTACGCCCTTACCGTTGATGAGCCAAAATACGCAGTTTCAGATCTAACATTGGGCATTGTGGACACTCCTGGATTCAATGACACTAGCTGTTCTGAACAAGACGCCTGTACCCTTTATGCAATCAAGAAATTTTACAAAAACCATCCAAAGCTACGCGGATGTTACCCAAACCTGATATTCATAGTGATCCCAGCGACTGATACAAGAATTAAAGGTAAAAATAGCAACTTTGGAAAGACATTGAAATGTCTTAGAAAGCTTGGTTTAGTCGATAAGCATCATCCAAACGTCGTGACAATCTTGACTTGGTGTTGCTCTTTTTGTTGGAATAATCCCAACAAGTGGGAAAGAAAAATGAAAGAGAAGAGATCAATCGTCGAAGACATAATATCCGAAACCTTAGAAATTACCGCTCCCGTAGTCTTGATTGAAAACGAATACGGGCAAGATGAAGCTGATCTCGAACGAGATGGGGATTTCACGCGTCTTCCAAATGGTGAGTTACAGCCCAAGAACTTGTACAACGCGTGTGCAAAATTGCTAGAAAAAAATTCCGATCGTTTTGGCCTGATGACCCTCAACACCTGCTTTACCAAAACAAGAAAAGATTGTGCAGCAAAAGGCTACGAAGTAGTTGTTAAAGATGCTGAAAAAGAGCCACTAAGTACAAAGGAAGAAGAGTTTCTTGAATTTTTCAAAAATCTTGGAAAAGCAGGTAAGAAAATCGAGAGTAATTTATTTTGTTTAATAATGCGTTTTTTAATCAATCTTTTTTGAATTATTTAATTTTTCTTTTAATTTGTCAATATTATTTGAATATAACGCTTTCTCTGCTTTCATTTGCCATAGTTATTGCATATTTCTAGATTTTTTTACGTACACTAATTGTGTTCTCTTAATATTTATTTTTTAAAATTTATTTTTTTCATTTATTCTAGTAAGTTATCAATATTATTTCAGTATATGATGCTTATCCTAAGTTCTGTTGCAAAAGTTATTGCTTATTTTATCATAATTTATATATACTGTATGTGCTCTGTAGAGGTAAAACTCCAAGTCATTTTACTCGATGGCGACTGACCCCATCTAGTTCATGCGAGATCATATGTCCTGAAAAGAGGAACTGCGCGCACTCATCATTCTGGATCAAGCTTGAATGGCTTCATCCTACTTCAGTAATCTCTGATTGGTAAAAACTGACGAAAAAAAAGTATTTAGGAAACCAAAAATCCCGCAAATGCCTGCCCAGGAAACACTTATGATCATATGTACCAAATCTAGGATGCTTTCTACCTTGAGTTCCAATTACGAAATAATAATAGTCGTCAAGCTCAAACACTGTTGCGGTCGAAAGTTACGATTACAAGTTCGTATCTTACAAGGGGGTCTTGATCTATGTCCTAAGTAACTATCAACAGCAACAGAAAATGATCAAATGCAACTCTGAGGAATCCTTCGCTCAACGCTATAATTACTTCTCTAGCTTTAACCCTTTCATAAACTTTATGACTTCTGTAATTTGGTGAGTTCGTATCTGTAGTCTGCGCCTTTGACGTTTTAACAAAACAATCTTTTTATTGATATTTGAGTATAATGTGATACGTTTTTTCCCCACTGGTTCCAGTTTTGTGCGCTTTTCTACTTAATCGCTGAGGAATTTATCGAGCATAAAGGTTTTATTTTGAGACCCTTGATCAATGTCTTATTTGCAATCAGGATCTCAAGAGTGCTGCTCGACTTTTTTAGTACTTTGCCCACTCCTTGTTAACGCTCCATTAGTAATTTGTTGTTTTGACACTGATTTCTATTGGTTTCAGTTTGGCTCGATCTTTCAGGCTGTAATGTTATATACTTCACCATCACCGTTACCAGTCATCCATATACCATCTCAGCATTACCATCTCGTCATTATCATCGTCACATTCACTATCTCAGTCACGGTGTCACTGTCACTATCGGACAGTCACACTCATCTTTCATCTTTTATATTTCATATTTCATATTCATGTTTGTATTTTGTATTACATATGTCACATATAATATTTCATAGTTTATAATTTATTGTTTAATTTCGAGTTCACATTTATTTGCCTTACCGTTACCAGCAGTATCAGCGTCAATAT
>JASJOG010000333.1:0-150000 GCA_030142905.1 Heliopora coerulea
TACTGAATGTTCTGGTTAAATTGATCTCGAATGGGAATCGGTCAAGTGATCCCGATGTAGTTTGTGGTGAGTGAGAAAGGTAGCCCGTTTTTACCGAAAGGACAGGTAATCATGTTTTCGGGTGGAACGCCTCTAAGCAGGTTAACTCTATCTACTGTTAAGTTGATAATTCTGAAAGAGGACAATCTCAACTGTCTAGATATTTTTAAGACCCAGCCGGGACCTGTTGTGAAAAATGCAACTTTGGGTCATCCGGCTGGGAATCGAACCCGCGACCTCGCGAATCTAGTGCGATGCTCTGAGTCGGGTTCGATTCTCAGCCGGATAGCCTAAAGTTGCATTTTTCACGACAGGTCCCGGCTGGGTCTTAAAAATATCTAGACACTCGAGATTTTCCTCCTTCACAATTATCAACTCAACAGGCAGCAGTCGAGTGTAAATGCCACAATGTTCTTTAATAGATAATTACTGACCTGCATCGAAACACGTGTTTTCTCTGCTTTAGTTGATATTATGCCGAGTGAAAACAATAGGTTTTGATGCGTGTCAGAAATTATATCGAAGTAACCCTGTCTACACAGTGTTCTATTCTTACAAGTTCGGTACGTTGAAAAACGTGGTTGAAAAAAGGACGCTCCATTTTGAGGGCAACAACAACTGAAGAAATGAAGCAGAATTTCAAACGATCTTAATATTTTTCAACCACACGATGAACAGTTAACTCACAGCTATTTCTATTACAAATAGATATCAATACAAGGCAACATAAATGATACAACCAATTTCGCGTCTAAGTAGTGCTCATAAAAAGCTCGGACGCTTCGCTTTTCAACCTAACTGGCCTGCAGAATTTTGACAATAGAGGCATCGGACTTTGCTCCTTCAATGAACTCAGACAAGCTAAGTTTATCATCAGCGTTCTTGTCCATCTGTGAGAATATTTTATCTGTACGCTCCTTTGCGGAGCCTTCGTCACCGTCTGACTGAATAGCCCCGCCCATCTTTTCTATGGCTGTCATTATCTCCAACAGTTCACCTCTAAACAACAAGATTTAGGAATTAATTTTCTGCAGGTTTGCACGGAAGAACAGTAACACTGACAAAAGTCGACAGTCATTGCCAAACACACCAGGATTAATAAAGCAAAGCTTGTTACGAAAAGTATTGACATCTTGGAACTCAGGATTCCAGTTAAGAGGAGGACTCGCTATTGTGAGATTGTAATATTTCGACTTTTTTCCAAAGTCATCTTTGAGCTACTTTACATTTCTTAGTCATGACTTTCAAATAAAGTTGAAATATTACAATCTCACAACAGTAGGGGCAGAGATACAGAGAGGTAAGCGGGAGTCTTGAGCCTGCACTTTTAAAGTTGGGGGTGGATCCCCCAATTTCTGTCAAAAAATGTAATATCTATACTTTACTTGTTCATGAATCTTGACATCTGGAGGAAACTTGGTGTAACATCAGGGAGGGGGAAATTGCAGAAGAAACTGTAATATTCCATGAGGAAAACTAAAATTGTAGAGAGGCAACTGTGGGCATGTCATGAAATATTCATGCTTGCAAGATTTGTTGGAAAGATATCCTGCAAAACCCTCCTGTACATATTTACCTTTTGTGCTGGGGGGGCATTAACCAACCCCCCCTTTTTAGGAGCTATCTGCACCCTCAGATTGTTTCATGATGTCACTAACTTGAATCTTGAGTTTCAAGTTGTGAACATTTTTTGAAATATGCTTTGTTTTATACTTTTAATGTTGTCGGGTGGTTGTGGTTTTTGGTCAAACCAGCATGATTGAACAAGAAGGCCAATGACTGAGAGGCAGTGTTCAATGTGTTTGAAAAGCCATAAGGATGGCAGGACAGCTGAAATGTAAGAGAATCTGATGTTCTTTGTTGGAGTGAAACATGAAATAATGGGCAAAGGACTAATGCTTTATTTACTTATCAAAATATCACTCATTTTAAATTACTCACATTCCACTCAAACAAAGTGCCTTCATTCAATAGGTCAGTACCTCCCCACTGACAAAAAAATATACTGTATGTAATGTACAACATATTATATAGGTCAATGGTGTCTCCACTCTGAAGTTTTCACAGTTCCTATCCCACTCAAAGAGTCATTCTTCTGACCGTATATGACTACTGGCCTGAGGCCCATGTGTTTCCTTACATCTTTGCTTGTACAGTGACCTGGCAACTCCTTCTACAAAGTCCAACACTTTGAAACTGAATGACTGCCCTGAACTGGATACACCAATTGATCAAAATTTTGTGTTATACTCATGTACTGTGGCTTAGCTGATGGGGTTGCTTGGGGATTCACCCCTAAAAACTCTGGGGCCACTCCACTTGGTAGTAATCTATTCTCCAAGCACTACTGTATCGAGTCAAATATTTTTTTGCAGTTTCAAGTGGACAATATGGCAGTTACGTCTTATTTGCATTTGGAGGTTTTCCTTGGTGACTAAAATTACCTGGAATTAGCAAGAACAGTAATAGCTGTCAGTCTGGGGAACAGTGCACTTCACAATACTGTTTTGGCCAATGCCAGATGACTATATTGAGCAGAGTGGGGTGCTTGCCCCCCCTAACTCTTTGCTAGCAGGATCTGATGACTTTACACTGTACTCGTCAAGGAGACACGTCACACATGAGAAATGGTTAAATGGTCAAAGAGTTCAATAATCTGTTCCAAGATCTACCAAGGTACCATCACGTTGATTTTCAACATTACCTTGATATGTATCCATTTCCATTAATATCATACATGTTAAAAGCCCACTTCAATTTATCCTCCATTTTACCACGAGACGTCACTGACAATGAAGCAATAAACTCCTGAAAATCTATAACACCATCACCATTTTTGTCAAAAGCCCGGAATGCATGTTCAGCAAACTTGGTTGGATCACCATCAGGAAAGAAATTTGAGTAGATCTTTTTAAACTCATCCACATCTAGTTGCCCAGATGGGCAATCTTTTCTGAATCCCTTGTACCACTCTTTGATCTCATGCTCATCAAATTCTGTTGTTTCTGATAGATCAGCCAAAACTTCTGGGCTGAGTTTACTTTGGTGCTTTCCCATTATGTCACTGTGAAAATCTGACAAAAAATAAAAATCACAGTTGGCAAAGCTCTTGAGTCCACTCTTGTTTTATACATTGTTTTATACTCTGCAAAGTTTTCTTTTAGGTACATTTTGCAAAGCTTTGTTTCATACTAAAGTTGTAAAGTTGTTGGGATTTTCTTCTTAATATGTAATTCACCACCTAGCATCATGTGCATCTTCCCAAAACTGGTCACATTGCATCTCTTGATGACTTTATAATTTTATTATCTTGTCCTTTAACCTCTCACCTCTTGATAGGAGAAAGCTGGTTAATTTCTCAGTTTAATCCATTAAGGGGCAAGGACACACTTTACAATTTTATGATGGCCAATGCCAGATAATTTTACTTTTAAAGGGGATGAGCCCTGTCCCTTAATGAGTTAAACCCATAGATGACAATCATAGCTCTATCTCTCTTTGTTTTAATCCTTTGGTACCACTACAGCTTACAAGACATAAGTATGAAAGTGACTCTACCACAGACACCAGTATGACAGTGATTATACCACAGGCTTACTAACACTGATACAAACCCTAACCCTAACCTTAACCAGGCATTGACAGCCTGGCATTGGCTAAACCATGGGAGACTTGGTTGAAAAGTGGGTGTGACACATTTTGCTAGTGCAAAAATTTTCTTGGGAATTTGGATTTTCTTTGGGTGCAACCAAGAAGAGGCCACAGTGGCAACTGCCCTGTGCATTTGGGAAAAATGCAAGATCACTTTTGCAAGATCACTTTTGCAAGAATGGTTACTCCAGTCACCTAGTGGTACACTACCATAGCTTGACAGGTTTTGTGTTTAAAGTGCAAATCCTCAATTCATAGGTCAGTTGTTTCTATTACACCAAATTATAGGCAGCTTTAATGAGCTGTCATCACATAACTTAATTACATGTTCCCTGAACACCATGAGTGTCTTTCTCTGGTAAGAAAGTTTCATAGACCGTCTTTTCATATCCAGTACAGAATAAAATTTGTGGAGAAAAAATATTCATAAATCAACTTGATATGATACTTATTAGTTGAAGGTATTTTTGCTAATTGTCTAGACAGTGGGAGATTCTCAACATCACTAGTTTTCTACCACGCATTCTTTTAATTAGCTTAATAAAAGATTATTTTTTTGTAAATTCTTATAGCCTTTGAGCGGGCCAAGAACTTAAAAGCATACTGTACTTAATTGTACTTATAGAAGCAACTAACCGATCATGGGGAGATGGAGTAAACATGATAGCCAGAAGTAACAAATAAAAATCTTGATAAAAGATCCCACCTCAATACAAATATCACAGCATTGCTTAAATACTTCTGTTCTCAAATTATATGAAAATCTGAAGTTTAGTTGGAAGAGTTAAATCGGGATTTTATGGGGGGGGGGGGTGTTCTGGGAGCATGCTCCCCCATTCTTGATGTCTTTACACACGATTTCAAACTATCCCAGATCACAATTTCTGCCAAAAATGTTCCGTCAATTGATCGTAGTTTGCCCTTGCTTTTTTTATAAAAAATGCTACTGTACTGAAATGATATTGTAATGAGAGATATTCATCGAGAAGAAGTTTGAGAAATCGGATATTCCTGACTTATTTAAAGGCCACCTGTCTAATTTATGTCCTGTTTATTTCATCCGTCTGTTTACCACTGGCGCCATTGTTTTGATTGGGTCTTCGAAAGATATCTATACTATTAGAATTTGACGAAAATGTCTTTCTAGGCTTCTTGTTACTTGAAGCAAATGTCAAAATCGGGATTTTTCCTATCTCGACGGCATATTGGTCGGGATTCGGGATTTTCAAGGAAAGTCGGGATGGTTGGACAGTCTGTAACTGTCCGAAGCCTTTAATTTCGTCGAGAACCTTGGGTCGTTTCTTGCGGCGCTAATGCAGTTTTGCACCTCAACCATATAAATACAAGTAAGATAAGTAAATTATATCATTCGACAGTTTATTACCTAAAGATTACAGTGATACCGTGATATCAACCATTCACCGCAAACATAATGCATTATAGCCAAAAGAAAACCATCTTTGTTACTCAGCACCCTGTTTCTTCGTACTTCTCCGAAAACGTGTATATTACCCAAGGTTTGAATTAGGGTTAGGGTTAGGGTTGAGTTTATGCATATTTTCGGGGCTTTTAAAGAGCGAGGAAACAACGAAGAAAGTCTTAACTTAAATTGTAGATAAATCCATAAACTTCATGGTCTTGAGCCGTCGATCCATTCTCGACGCACACGAACTTGAATTTTTCTGTTTTGTTTGCCACAATACCTTACGTTTGAAGTGAATGGTTGATATTACGGTATCACTGTGACCCCCAGGTAAAAAGCTTTCGATTGATGTATAATTTACCTATGTTACTTGTATTTATATGGTTGAGGTGCGAAACTGCATTAGCGTCGTTTCTTGCTGTCATGCTTTTACCGTATATCAACATTACGTGAAGACCGCTTGTTGACAAGGTTAATACAGATACATCGTTATGCCATTAACGCCGTAAACAAAGAACACGCTAATTTAAAGCTTCAAAGTTTGGCTGGATGAAGGTCAACTTCACTCGATTACAACGTGAGCAAAAATGTCAGAATTGTTCAGACAAACACTTGCAATGGTTCCAAACGCCTAAAATTCAAGTACTCAGTATTTGCTCTGTGTTTTCCGTTAGTCTAAATATCTTCAGGCTGTCAACGTTTCTCTCAGTCATTAAATATTCAGCATTTGAAAGCGATTATAACGAAAAAAAAACAATCTGATCTGCATGCGATGTACATTGTAGTTGGATTGAAACCCAGACATATGGAGCAAGACCTGTTCGATTAAAGTTGACCAGTCAACATATTTTTGTATTTTTCTAAACGAAGAAGCAAAGAAAGTGAGCTAAATGTTTACATCAAGACTTTCAGTGTAAAAATATTCTTGCACATCTGCCCGCAGCCACCATTGTGCGTTAGTAAAAAGTTAATTATTTATCACCGTAATTCCAACGATGCAATACACGGTCACAAAAGCTGATGTAGAGAGCGGTCAACGAACGATCTCACTTTCAGTAGTTAATGCCATTGCTGCGTTAAACCTCGATTAAACAGCCAAAGAAAGGAAATGCTTTCATCAACAGTTCAGAGCCAACGACAGAAGGGAAACCCAACTTGGCCCATGTCTGTCCTCGAAAGGCGGGGCCCACAAGCTCTTGACATTGCAATTGCAGGACATAACCTGTGCACTTGAAAATACTTTGAGCCGAATGCTACTTACCTTTCTAGTTTTTGCCGCCGTTTAACTCCTTCGACAGAAAATTCTAACAGGTTTATAGTCACCGAGACGTCTTGTTATTCGCAGCTCCGATCACCACACCACATTCGGCACTTCGTCACCAACTGGTAAATGAAAGATGAGATGATACGTTTAAATGTACGTAACGAAGCAGAAAGCGGAGAAGACTGGGATCAAGAACTGGAAAGGAAGCCTTCTCGAGTGGAAGAAAGAGTACGAAGCGGAAGTCATACTACGGCCAATCAGAGTGGAGAGAAAATTTTCATGGTTAACCAATCAGCATCATCAAAACTGTCTATTATGTTTGTTTGATCGATGATGGTAAGACTGAGTTCCAATTCATTTCAAAAATAGTAAAAGATGGTTTATTGCTTTCCATTTCCGCCAATTAACGTGAATCATTTCTGATGTCGGAAATGCGTTCTGAAATAATAGAATAAATACAAGTACCCATCAGGGAACACGAAATAAAACCACCGTTTTAATTTTAATTTTAATTTTAGTTTTAATTTTACCAATTGGTCAACTAACCCTTTGTCGCGCCACGCACAACATGACCAGAGTACGGATAAAACGACGGTTTACGATGAATGGATAGCTGAGTAGTATTCTATTACAAGATGCTTAACATTTGGAAATACAATATGTTGAGAATATTAAAACGACGAAAGAGAAACAGAGCTAAGTTTGTCATTTAAAGAAGGTTTAAGTATAGAAATTCAGAGGCTTTCTCTTTTCAGTAAAAAGTTTGAATCGGAGTTTTGCAAATGATATTGTATTTAAACAACTGCCATCATTAACGTCTCAGGAGATGGTTTCCGTACAGGAAACGGAAACGTCAGACTCAACACAAAACAATAAATCTGGATGAAAGAAATACAATGTCACAGGTTTTCTCTTATCAAACGTTTAGAGGTTGAAAAGTAAGAAGGAAGAATTTTAAAATTGTCATGGTTTTTTGCTGTGTGGTCAGTTTCGAATAAATGAGGCAGTCTTTATTCTTCTTCCCATCCTCACGTAAATATTCGTTTCTCTGTGCAACCAGGCGTTTTTCTTCACTTTTTAACCTTACAGGACAGAATTTCTGAAGATCTGAGGCATCATGTTCATTGGTTATTCTTTCACGTTTCAATGCTGTATCCCATTGTATGTGCAGGAGATCCAAGTATTCTAAACCGGGGCAGCTCCATAAAAAGTTCTGTCTTTTGTCCTGATCCCCAGTTCACTGTAGTACCCAGGTTAAGGTACAGTGGTGTCGTTAAAAATTAACATTGGTCCGACATTTTCGAGAGCGAAGCCGTGAATCATCCACGGGGTCCAGGGGGCATGATCCCGTAGAAAATGCATTCTTGATTTTACAATGATTTTACATGGAGATTTTCAGACTGGGCTGAAATTCCAGCCCGGTTAACCGGACTGGAGATTTCAGCTCGGCCTTCTTATAAAATACTTGAAAAACGGAGCTCGCGGTTAATTACATGAAGAAAGTTTCAGGCTGGTTTGAGTTACTCAGGCAGAAAATTTCCGCTGAAAAATTCCATGTAATCGCATAAAAAATTTGGGCTCCATGCTGAAAAGATCATTGAGAGGCGTGGGAGGATGCAAATTGCCAAAACAACAAACGCTACTGACAAATTCCTGTCTCCGCTCACTTCCAATTTCAGTTCAGCCCGGGCGGAAATATTTCATGTAATCGGGACTTTTTTCAACCCGGTCTGCCGGGCTGAATTTCAGCCTAGCGGGACTTTTCCCATGTAATTAGCCCCTTAAGGTACCGTAACCTCAAACGGTTTATTAGTTTGTTTAATCTACGTGCCAGAATTTACGTCTGCTAAGTTTCCCCGAGTAAAAACTACATGCCACCATGTTGACAGAACAACTGGGTGTAAAATAGTCTCGAGCTACGCCGGCTGGTGACGAAATCGGAAAACACAGACCGGAAATATCGTCATTATTTTGCTAATAGATTACCCCCCTATTCACACTCACTGGAAGAAAGCATCAAATTTAGCACATTTAGAGAGGGCGCCAGGAAGATTACTTTACAAATACTGGTTTGACAGATGTCGGACTTGTCGGACTTGTCGAACTTCTGACGACGCCCCTAACCCTACCGAATGCCATATTACTTGAGGGAGACTGCGGGTTTGTAATTTTCTGGGAACATTTTGTGTGGTTATAAAATCTTTATATTATTTAATTAAAAAAAAAAAAGAAACAGCCATGGGATAACATAAAAAGAATATTCAGGTTTAAAAAGAAGGGGGCCATCACTCCTGAGGCGTCTACATGTAGATCGTCCGTTGTAGGTGGGCCAAACGACTCTCCATTTACACAAACGCGTCTAAGATCATATAGGAATCTCTACCCTCCACCGTCTCGTGTTCTGCCAAATCTTTCTGAAACTGGCTACTCTGCATATCTTGACGATTTTAAAATTCTACCTTCCTATCCTTGAACCTATTAACTTCTAATACACCTTTTGATGTTCAGTACCTGAAAATATACATCATTAACGCTAACCTCAAACTCATTAACCCAAAAATACATTCGTTTTACTTGAATGGTTGCGTATCTAGGCTAGTGAATGTCGATTGAATAAAATGAATGTAGTTTTGCGTTAATGAGTTTGAGGTTGGCGTTAATGATGGTGTATTCTCGGGTAATGAACAGCAAAAAGTGTAATTCTATGGTCTCATCCTACGTTGCAGCATTAACTTTAAATTCCGATGACGTCACATAATTTATGCGACGTTGTCAGGACTAAAGGAAGAAGCTCCAGCTTCGATACGTTAGTGGGGTTCGCGTTACACAAACTCAAGCAGCGCAGAAAGGACGAAAATTTCACGTGTAAAGGTAAGATAAATCCGTTTTCTCCTCTTCAAGTAATACCTACTAAAGATTTCTCGTCTTTCGGCGCCAAAATTGAATGACGGACGTATTCCCTAAGCGGTAATTTCCTCGTTGGACTAAACTATCCGAATTGTGGTTGTCACGTACCCATCCTATAATAGCATTGAAAGCTTCATGCACTCGACCGGCATTCGTTGGTTTTTTTGGGTTTTTTGGGGGTTTTTTGGGGGGTTTTTTCGCATTTTGTTTATGACAAATCTGACACTATTATCAACGTGCTGTCGTTATCATTCAGAAAGATCAAGCTGTCGCGGAGTCGACTGCAATTTTGATCTTTTAAAGGAGACTGAATTTGTGGATTTCACGAGGTGTATTTATCAACACCTTAGCTGGCTACGTTGCGCTCATTGTTTCTCGTCCTCTTCAGGGCTAAAGTTCTTCCAATTTTAAAGGAATTAACATTTGCGACGAATGTTTTATACCACACGGGTTTATCAACACGTGTATGTGTTTCAAATCTCTTCTGGCATGTTTTTTCTGTTAGATCGAGAGATAAATCGTTACAACTGAACTCCACGGGGCTCAGTAGGGAAGTTCACTTGGACAGGAAAGACGTTTCAAGTTTGTTGTTTTTCGACATCCCCTTGCGTATTTCGGCACAGCATAGGTCTTCCTGCCTGCTTCATATGTAAAAAGACACAATGGTGTTTAAACCGTCCTGAAGAAACAATAAATAAACTTCAGTTGTATCAACAGCTGTTAACAGCTCCCGACGTGATTACACCCAAATGACCATATTTTTGTATGTTAACCGGCGAAGTCAAAATCCGTTACATACGACAGTAGTCTCAGTGTCCTTAATTTGATTTGAATATTGTTTATAAACTTAGCAGCAACTGGGTTTATCCTTCAGGGTTTATACAGCCAGGAACTGACGAATTTGCAAATCTATTGCCTTGTAATATCTGATAATTAATAGTTATTTGATGTTGTTTTTGTCATTATGGAATGATCCAATCAATTTAAGTATTGTCCCCCAGTTGTGTTTTTGTTCCTTAAAATCCCCGAAAATGTGTATAAACTGATGTGTTATGATTAGGGTCAGGGTTAGGCTTGAGAGTGAGGTTAAGGTTAGGGTTTATACACATTTTCAGAGTTTTTAGTTAGTTAATTCAGACAATATGCAAAACAGTTTGTTAATTTGTTGGAATCTAAGGTGATTCACTCTTAAAAGTGCTACATATCCCCAAACCTATCCATTTATGCTCCTGTCCTTTTTATTGTTTTAGATTTAAACTGATAATCTTTATTAAAACAGAGCTGCTGAAAGAATTATTGAGTTTACCATAACTGTATGTGCCATATTGTTGTAGGCATAAACTTGTAGTGAGGTGAACTCCCATTGCTTTGTACACTTTAGTTCCAAGAATAACTGCTAAGTCTTGTCTTATAAAAACATCTGTAATCAGAGAAACTATAAATTCACAATTAAATAAACTCAGCTGAATTCAGTGATAGAATCAATGGAAGAACCCCCCTCTTACAATGGTACTCAATTTCCCCTCCAACTCAAGGTAATATACACCCACTGACAATACTACTACATATTTACACAAGTACTCCAATATGCAAGTGCAATGTAAAGATCAGAGCCCAGCTCAGAATTCTTAAATGTATCACCATAGTAAAAGAGGCAAGTCAAAAAGTTTTAAAACATGTCTACTGATGTTTTTTGACTTGCCTCTTTTATTATGGTGATACATTTATGAATTCTGAGCTGGGCTCTGATCTTTATAATGCAATTGCATTTTCTGCCTGGAAAATCAATAGCCAAGATTACTCCAATGTGCATATTATGTGTTTGGGCATTTATGTATACCAATATGTACATATGCACATGGTATGTATATATATATATATATATATATATATATATATATATATATATGCCTATATATATAGTTCTTTTAAGTTTTATCTTGTCAGATATATATGCCTATACATATATATATATATATATATATATATATATATATATATGCATATACAGTATGTACATATATATAAGTACTAAGTGCTTATGTATTTATATGGTGTATCACAGTGGCTAAGATAAGGAGGCAATCGACCCAGTCAAAAATTTTGAATCAAGGGGACATTCACACTTAGAAAAGTGGTTGTGGTGAACAATTTATTCTGGGATATTTTGGGTTATCTTTTATGGTGGCTATGGCATACAGTATACTGAGTAGTATATGTGTGGTAATTAGTATCCTGACTGCAAACAGTATGTCCAAATTGAGTGGACATTCTTCATCAGAGTATGAAGACACAAGGCAAAGATGAATGTCTCTTTATAACTTGGTGCAAAGTGGACTCAAAGTTTGAAAAGTACATGATTGTACTTTTAAACCTTTAAGTCTAAGATATCTTGCAAAAACTGTGAAAAGTTTGGGGAAGGTACAAAAACTAAAAAGAAATAAGTTTTACAGTTTAATTGGGCTGTTAGCATCTGCAAAATGATGGGCTTTCTGCTCATCATGGGGTGCAACCACTGGTCAAAATTATCCAGCTTGGGTTATTATCAAAGGTAAAGAAAAATTCATGTAATATTCTCAGTAATGGTCTAGGACTGTTTTACAGAACAAAGCAATGATTGGCAACGTTTCTGCCTTGACACATGAAGACCAAAAGAGTCTTTGATATCTCAGAGTTTACATGTCAGGCAATGAGTTAAAAAACTCATTTACTTTCTACTGATACTTTTAAGCAAATACTTTATAAACCCCATATTCTTAATGTTAACCAATAATGTAAGGAGAAGAAACACTTTTTGTGTACACACTAACAGATGTTAAAAAAAAACTTACTAAAAAGTCCCATAAGTCACCCACAAATCTGTCTGAAACACGGCTCAGTGGTCACTTTCATTAGCAAAAATTTCAAAGCTAATACCACCCTTCAAGGGACACTTCTTGCAATTTAAACAGAATGGGGCCACACGGTTCTGTAGTATACAGGTCTGTGGTTGGGACAATTATTTTACAGGTACAAAGTGCCTAGATGATGAAAGGGATACAGCTTGCTCATGCTTAGGTTCCCTCTTGGGTTAGGTAGCAACGCAGTTAAAATTTTGTAGAGAGCTACCAATAGGTTTGCAAAACCTTATTATGCATCAGTTTTATTATGGGTGTTATGGTTTAAAAATGATTCAACCTTTTATACCAAGAGTTGCTTTGATTTTAGTTTCTTAAAACCCTGGTTCAATCTAATTTAGAGTTATAATATGGCAAGGTTTACAGTAATGGTGGCCAACAGTGTCTGTAATATTGCAAAAATTTCAGAATATTGCAGCCAAAATAATTCTTGATGCAATCAACTGAGGAAGTTCTATCACAATTCTTTTTGGGTTCAGCTGGAAACTCTTAACAAATAAAAGTCCAGATGAAAGGCAACATTGATACACAAGGTTATCACTCTAACCTTAATCAAACCACACTTTACAAACTGACAGGCTTTTCTTGTAAGTTACATAATATTATTCCTCGTCCTGATGGTGAATTCCTTGAAAGGAATTTTTGTATTCTTTGCTGGGCCTTAATCTTCAGGGTTTTAGTTACAAATGGAGCTAAGATTTGGAATTAAGTTCTTAATTTAACTACACCATGCAAAGACTTGATTATCTTTTAAAAATACATTGAAGGCAACCACCTATCTTGATTAGTTTTTACAATTTTAGCGTTATGTAAATACACATTAATCTGTGTGATAACCAAATATATATCTATATAGATACCTGTAGCTGATAGTTCAACATTTTTGTGCATTCAAACATATCCTGTGTGAAAAATGTCTTTAACTATGGATAGAATCCCATGAGCAAATTTTACCCATTGAGGGACAAGAACACACTTACAAATTTTATTCTGGCTCACACCCAATGATTTTATTCAGTAGAATGGGGCAAGTGCACATCAGTGGATAAGTGTCCCTTGATAAATTAAAGATTAAAGGTTAAATGATTGATGAAAAATGGTTTTGTGAACATCCTCCGTAACTGAACAATCATCAGCTTTAGTTTAGTCAAAATAGTGTTGTAATGACAATAAATAAAAAGTGTTTATCATTAATAACCACTTTGAGTTATCACACTTGGTACGGTCATGTAATAGCCAAGCTGCATTTTTAGTGAAGACATGATTATCTAAGCATATTAGGTAATGCCTTGTCAACTAGTTCTTTGTCCCACAGTTCACAGTTTAGATATATTCTCATCGATAGTACATTTGAATTAGTATATTGGGTAGTCCAGGGCTTTTGGGAAAGATAGACCTTCAATTGTCTCATCATACATTGTCATGGTGTTTGTTTTTGGGGTTATGGTGTTGACAGTGAGACATACAGTATGGCTATTTCGTTATAGTATATGAACACAAGTAGTAGTACTATGCTTCTTTACATAATTAGACCTGACTACTGGTTTATGACACAATGGAAACACATTATATTTTGGATGTAATGGTTAATTGTGTAGTCATATCCTAAGTGCAGTATATATCCACGAGAACTGACAGTTAAAACTGGAAATTATTGGCTTTTTTGTCTGTAACCATGAAATGTGGGTAAACCTAGTTATATAAATCACAGCTTGGTTTGTTACATACTAGGTTTGACAATGGCTTTGAAATAAAAAGGAAATATTGAATATTATCATCGTTTGCTCAGTTTTGTTTGTACTCAAGAGGTTTATAACTGGCTTATAAACCTCATAAAGATATTCATGAACTTTCTACCAAAATTTCGCCATTTCTATACCTTTGTCAGCTAGTTAAATACTTCTTTCAAAACTTCACCAATGATATAAGTAGGTTAAATATCTTGACCTCGGTGTTAAAACGACATGTTAACCTTCGGGTTTAACCCCTCAAGTTTATATATCGCCTTGGTCACGGTATATAACCTTTACTTATAATATAATATAACATAACATGATATAATATAATATAAAATATAATATATTAATTCTATTTAAGTGTTATATAACATTCAAATAACATAATATTAAATTATAACATATGATTGTTTTATAATCATTAGTTAATATTATTTTATTATACATTATTTATTAAATATTATATATTTCGTTCGACTATACTCTCGTCTTATTGCTCTAATATTAAGTTTACAAGATGTTATTCATCAGAGTATGTTTCTAACTCTGTAATTCACACAATAACGTTCAAAGGCAAGCTGGAATTTAAAACCCAATGTATTGTTTGCGATCTCTTCCAATATTCTCGCAGTTCATGTGATGTTTCAAAATGCGATCAAATAAACTTTGCATTCAATTCACCAAGTGCCCACATACACACTGTGTGCCACATTCATCTCATTCAATGACATTATTAACATATCCTGGCCGCCGCATAGCCAGCCCTTATGTGGAACTTGCACCTCAGCTCCACCATTTGAGCCTCGGTAGCTCAATGGTAAAAGCGTCTCGTTGGCCATCAGAAAGTTGGTGGGTTCGATTCCATTTTGACGCTCAGAAATCGTTTCTCTGAGGGTATGAGTTTGGCGAACGTCCACAGATCGTCCGTGATTTCATCAGACTCCCACATAAAGATAGTGTGTAACATTCATTTTAATTGGTCGTTAATTAAATTAGTTTATTTCCCTGTAACACTACAAGAGTCTCTTGTTCCTTCTCTGCATGGCTCTGTCTACCAAATTAAACTTTAACAAGGGGGCTTTACCAACAACGACAGTAGTGGTGATAGGTTAAAGTTAAACAAGCTGCAAAGTTATTTTTAAAAAAGCCCGACAGTTGGCGTCGTAGCGACGTTTGAACCTATTTCGTGAAACTTCTGCAGTTTTTTTAGTCTTCGAAGGTAGTCTGAGTGAGTCTACGTTAAACCAAAGCAACAGGTTTTCATGTTCTGAAAGTTAATGTCGTGTCAGCACCGTGTGTGCTTTCATGCACTACCAGTCATGTTGAGTGATACACAATGACGTTGAAGTTATTGTTGTACTGAGATTTCACTGTATTTCATCAATGTTCTGAACAAAAACCTCTTTAAAAAGAACAGAAAGTCGAAATAAGTTAATGCAACGTAGATGTTAGCAACTCGTAATATGGTTTAATGAGAAACTCCTACTTGTTATCTAAAATCCCCATATTTCTTGCTTGCTTAAGATCTCTACTGACCAACTCAAGCCGCATTTTAATGTATTCTGACCGCCACAGAGGAGTCCCGCAGTTAAACTTAAATTATCGACCCCCTTCACGGCTTGCCCTCCGTCATACATGGTGTTACGCACATCCGTAATCCTTACTTGTATTTAAATGGTATTGCAGGTCGTGCGAGCGAGATTACGCGGTGACAAGGCCTTCAAGCACAGTAAGTCACAGTAGTGTTGTTTATTTGCCTTTTTCCATCAAAGAAAGTTTGTCTTCGTGTAGATATTCGTGTGAAGGAGAGTGTAGAATAAATGTAGTCTTAGCGAATGCGACCTTGTAGTGTCAATGAGCTGAAACTGGTTAGTATCAACCTTTGGATTAATTTTTTTGTGACTGCAAGTTCCAACTTACCTCTTGTTTGATAACCAGCTTGAGATCTACTTGCATTAACTTGCGGCCGATTATTGACTTTTTATGGCAAGTTTAAAAGGCTTTCTTTTATTTGTAGGTAAAAAGTTAAAGGTTGATAACTTTAAACTACGTCTCGAGCAAAGGCCCTTCCTCAAGAAAGAAACGTGTTCTAACAAAAGACTTTTGCTCGAAAAGTTGGAATTCTTTGAGATCAGTCACAGCAGTTATCAAACTTTTAGCTTTTTACCTTATTTATTTACTGTCTACGCAGTATTCTATTCTTATTTCTTTTACTTGTGTTGACTGAAGTAGTTAAGTTTTCGTCTAGCTATGTCCTCAAAGTAAGTTTACCGTAAGTTAAGTTGACTTACTTTGAGTTACAGTGCTTGTTTGCCCATGGCCTCCATGCAATTTACCGCAAGTTAATAGAGGTTGACTTGCTGTGACTCGCAGTCTTGTTTGAGCAACGCTTACCTACTAATAGCGTTTATATTTCATAGGTGAAGCGTCAGATTTTGTTGCTTTGCCAAAGCAATGTTCTTTGGCAAAATGTTCTTCTAACATTCAAAACATTAACATAAAGTGGCTTCCGCTTAGGTCGCACATATGTCGAACTTGCACCATAGCTCGCCATCTGAGTCTTGGTAGCTCAATTGTTAGAGCGTCTCACCGATCAACAGAAGGTTGCGGGTTCGATCCCTGTCTGGGGCTCAGAAATCGTTTTTCTGAGGATAGAGCTTGACGAACGTTCATCTATCATTCAAAAAAGCGTATCTTATGTATGAGAAATACACTATAGAGTACGCAGTGACGTGTTACGTTTTGCTTCTTAGTTAGAACTTTCCTATCTTTGGAGAATAAACGCCTCCCCCGAACCAATGCCTGTCCCAAATAAACGTCTCTCCCGAATAAACGCCTCTATTCGAACAAACGCCCAGGGTGTTTACTCGGAAACATACGGTAGTCGGACAACTCTTCGTTTTTCCAACTAAACTAGTGGGGCTATCTGACCGGTAATTACTCGAAGTTTTGGCCCACGTAAAGATCTGATAAAATCTGGTCAATGTTGTTTGCTTAGTTGAGTAACCATAAAGTGAAATGTTGGAGATGTTGTCTTAATGGGGCTATTTTGAGCAGTGGCCGAAATTCATCGTGTTAGTTTGTTTTGTTTTTTTTTCCACTTGCATTTGTTTATTATAATAATAAGATTGGAAGTTGTAAATTCTACTAGAAATCGCTAGACTTTATTAGCGAACATGTCGGGTGTAGTTGCCAAGTTTAGCTCATTCACCAATGAAAACACTTCGCACTTTATGCTGGAGCTTTTTTACTTTTTTTCTCAGGTAAAAAAATTATTGTTTTAAGAAAAACGAATTATATACTGAAGAAAAAAGAAAGTTCTCATCGATTTGTGTTGTATTGTTTTTAGCCATTTCAATTGAAAGTCTTCAAAACCCCGCCAACGTCTTAAATTTTTGAAATTACAGTTATCTGCGACTTGATGAAGCTTTTTCGCCCTGTTCATGCTCAAGTCCAACATTAAATTTTAGCTGCGTTGTCCTTTTTCTCTTTTCCGAACCCTCTGGTCATTAATAATAAATAGATTTCGGTTTCTTACCCAACCTACATGTAAGAAAATGGTGCTCAAGAATTCGTTATGTAACTTAAGGAATAATTTGAAACGTTTAAAATACGTACATCTTTGTTTCTAAAAATGGCGTTTGGAGAGATGGTGAATGATCGGAAAGCGTAAGCATTTTTTTTAATCTGTCATGCACCTCAATCCTACTCTTCATAATCAGTTAGCGACGTTTTTTTGTGAAGCAACTACATTGTAAATCGAAGTAGCTTAAAGTTTCAGACCGACAGTTACATTTAAGTGACAGTTTCTTGCTTAATTTTTAAAGCTTTACCAGAAAGTTTTTGAAAACTTTAAAAAATCATCAACAAGGCCGGTCCAACATAGGCAGCGGCGCAACAACACAACACCAAGGGAGGGATTCTCGCTTGCCACAATCTGAAACAGATAAAAATATTCTATCCTCGACGTTTCGAGCAAAGGCCCTTCGTCTGGAGAGTTAGTAGAAAGAGGGCCTTAGCTCGAAACGTCGAGGATAGAATATTTTTATCTGTTTCAGATCGTGGCAAGCGAGAATCCCTCCCTTGGTGTTGTTTTGAAGACTTTGTTTGCTCAGATTAACCCCCCAAACCGCTAAGAACTCCAGTAAACCGACTTCGGTTCTACACGGACGAAAATATTCGCTTTTAAAGTTGAAGCTAGTTCGATAAAAGTAATGAGTACATTTATACATTGCCCTATAAATCGCCTTAAAATCGTCCCATAAAAGTAGAAATATTTCTACAGGCTGTTGGATAGGCTGCGGTTAAGATATTATGTACAAGATATTGCAACATAGTACACAATTGGCTCGTCATTTGCATGTGTCATCTGTTTCATCGTCTTTATGAATATTTATCCCCCTTTTCTCCCACTTCAATGTCTCTAAATGTAATCGTCAATAAACATAATCTGTGTCATGGGGCGCTTATAAAAATTCATGAGCTAGTTAATAAAATATTCTATTGCTTACACTGGAAACCGATTGAAAATTTCCTGCTTTTCTATAGCACCACTGCGTGAATTACTTCAAGGCAAATTGGACTGCACGCGTTCTGGCAAAAAAGCCTATCAAGATTTGTCTTCCCGAATAACGGCCTATTTGAGGTAAGGGTGATAATATTGCGAAAAACTTGAAACATCATTAATCTGTTTGCACTCCTCGTGTCCTACTCTAGTAATCGCAAAGAATCTGTGACTGTTCTTGACTTCAGGGAATAACTTTCACTGATTTGTCTATATAAAAAATATAACTATGTTCTGTGTCCGATAATGCTGGCATTTTTACCCGAAAATGTATTGTGCTCTGTCAACGCCTGAAAGAGCCGTCTTTTTTATTCAACTCGTACACTCAATTAGTCCCGTTGTTTGAAAACCATAACAGTCGATTTTCGTCCGCTTTTTGAAGAATCCCTCAAACACCCATGGCGTTTTTGACATGCCGGTTTCAGGCTAGTTTGTCCGTCGGTAATAGCGAGCTTTCAAGGACTATTATACAGTATAGACCTTAAAACCATTTTGATAGCTACTTCGCCTCGGCGCATTAAATCTCCGCGAAATACGTTCATAAAACGAAATTGATTTCTTTCATATCAATATTTGATTTTAATCCTCATTTGAATAACTGCATGGACATCTGCCCGAAGACGAAGTGAAACTCAGGGAAGTTTTAACGATATTAAAGACAAAAGCAAAGTTAGTTTCTTCCACCTGAACAGATTCCTGACTGGTTATTCTCGCCTAGGTTAATAATTAAACGTATTCTAGCTGAGCTATTTTCTGAAGAGTAGAAAGTAGAATCAGTCCCTGTAAACAAACAAAAAAAAAACAAAAAAAAAATTATCTCGTGGGTTGACTTTCAAAAAAAAAAAACACGAGGATTAACCGCTCCTCATGCTGTTTTGATCAAAATCTGTATTTATGAGTTAATTTTTTTTTTTCCTTTGTGCATTTATTCATGAGATTTGTTAGTTTGGAGACCAAAAAAAGGAAGACTTCGAGAAAGGAGGCGTTAAGACGTGAGACTCCAGTTACACAAGTATTGTTCAGAACACGCTTCGAGAGAATTGAGCCGTAACTGAGGAGTGATTGAACATATACACTTCAATTGAAGAGTTGGCAAAACGGCTTAATAGCCGACCTCGCGAGAGCTAGGATTCCGGAGATAAATATTCCCTCCGCCATTTGCTATGCGTTTAATCATGTCATGTAGGGGCACGTTTGTCCCGCGTGGCATAGAAACGTGATAAAGGCGATATTTTGCTGCTGATTGCAATATGGCGTAGTATTCATATGTATAAGCTACGTGGGAGGATGTTTTCTTTTTTTTCCTGTGCCGAAGTACGCTATAAAAATCAGTGCCCCATCTGGGAGTGATGCATATGTAGGGAAAGCGGCGTCTTGACTCGAGAGAGTCGGAACTGTCAATCCTGAAATGATGTAATCAAGGAAAAAGTGACCCGAAACCAAGCACATTTTGAAATGAAAAATCAATGGATACCTTCGAATTTAGCGACGAGTTTGAGCCTCCATTTGACTTGCGGTACATGGATTTTGTTGCTGTGTAAATCTGTTTTGCATCTCAATGCGATAATTGACAATCATTATTCAAGTCAAGCAAATGTATTACTGCTGAACGGTGAAATTGCAATTCTTAGAACAACTCATGACCGTTTAAATTTGATTTTCTCAACTCGACGGGGAGGAGCAATAATCTGGGTCACCTTGCTGGGGGACCTAATTGGCGGTACACCTCAAACCGCATTTAGAAAGTTAAAAAGGTTTAAGTTTCCATAAGTGAGTCAACCCGTTCGTGTCAACATTCACGTTGCCCTAGGCAATCATGTCATGAGGGAAACGTTGTTGTGGAAACATCTGAGATTATCGATGTCAGGCAGAAATGGATAATAATTTGGGCAAAATTTGGTTTGGTAAGGTCGGTGAAGATCCCTTTTGGTTACTGGTTTATATTTAGTTTACGTATTAGGACTGAGGAAGAGAGGGTATACAACACAAGGCCTGAATGTGCGTGGAATTAAATTCGGAGAGTTTCTAAAAGGATAAAATATTCGGGCAAATTAAACTGGACACCCCCAGTCAAAATGGGTTTACTGCACCCCTGTTCGTGATTGACATTTGGACGGCCTAAAGGACGGTCATCTGCAGAGACGATTCTAAAGATGACCGTCAAAAATCAGCCCACAGTCTCTCAAGTCTACACTAACCTGGACAATCTGCCATCACCAACATGTACTGATTCTCCCTGGTTCAAATCATTTAATTTCCCGAAAGGAAAATAATTTCCCAGCAGCCCGAAGGTGCGAGTTCGAATCCCGCTCGAGTAAACATTTTTCAGTTGACTTCGGCAGTGGCAGATTATCATGAAAAATTTTAGTTCATGTATATCTCTGAAGGTGATTCTGAAATAGAATTGAAATGCTGCACATCCTCTCATGGATAAGAGTTACATTGTCGTGAGAATATCTTGTGCACTTAAATTGGATAAAACTCGCCTCCAATCCCTGTAACCTCGATAGCTCAACAGGTAGAGCGGCGGACCGGTATCCCGAAGGTGCGAGTTCAAATCCAGGTTGAGTCAACATTTTTCAGTTGACTTCGGCAGAGTCAGATTATCATGAAAAATTTCCCTTCAAACCATTTACTTTATCGTTTTGTTCCCTATCTAGAAAATACGTTAATTCTTAGAAATGGGAAAACAGAATAGCAAACTGCGGCCCGAGATCTTGTCGGACTTGAAAGAGGAAACGGATTTCAATGAACACGAGCTCCAGGAATGGTACAAAGGATTCTTGAAAGACTGCCCCAGCGGTCACCTAACTGTCGACGAGTTCAAGAAAATTTACGGGAATTTTTTCCCGTACGGCGACGCGTCAAAATTCGCGGAACACGTCTTCCGAACGTTCGATGTAAACCAGGATAACTCAATAGACTTCCGAGAATTTATTTGTGCGCTGTCTGTGACGTCGCGTGGGAAACTAGAACAGAAATTGAAGTGGGCTTTTAGCATGTATGACTTGGATGGCAATGGTTTCATTTCAAGGTGCGTTGTGCGTCGTTACAAGCCGAACTATTACGATTAACAATTATTGGATGACGTTAACACTTTAAAGATTGAATTCGGTTTCTTTTGTTTATTGTTTATTCATTGTTTTTGCTTTGTTCTTTCACTTGTCCTTTTGTTCTTGATGTCCTGTATAGACCATTTACACTCATATGCTGAACAGCCCATCTGGAGAACTTCTTCAAAGTTCCGACCTTCAATAGGTCAAATAATTCATGTAAATTCTTTTATTTATTCATGTTTTCCTCCAACAGGGGAATAAATGCAAGTCGTTTATACAGGACTCTGACCCTTGAAGCGTTAAGCATGATAGCGAGAATTTTCACGGCTGAGGTTTGTGTTATCTGCCGAAGCCGAACGCTGAGGCGGATAAGGCAAACCGAGACCTTGATAATTCTCGCTATCGTGCGAAAACCGACCTCAATAATCGTTTTATTACACAATTTTGTCTCGTGCCCATAAAGGTACTGCTCAACGGATGAAACACCACGATTCATTAGTAAACTACTTTAACAGTAGCCATATGGACTGAAAAACAATATCATTCTACATTTACGGAAACCATTGACTGTAGACATGACGTCACATCTACATATACAAAACAGCGTATCTGTTGATATGACGTAACAATTTTGCGCCATTCAGAATCAACTGTCTGTTAGTTGCCAGTCATAATCGAGATAGCATCAAAATTGTATGGTAATTGCTTTTATTTGTGACTGATTGCAGTTACAGGTTAGCGCCTATTAACACCATAACATTGTTGTATACGATTATTCGCTCTGATGTATGGGACTAACTCATTGAAGTCTTTCGAAGAGCTAAAAACACTCACCTAGCGGCTCGTGTCTTTTTTTACGCTTTTCCCGAGTCTCGCAACATCCCGCGTGTTTGGATCACAGTATGCAAACACGGGAATCCATGTGGTATTTCTTAAATAAATGTCCGAAGAGAATGAATAATGGCCACCATTAAAATCATTAAAACCCAGCGCTAAGCATTATCTTACCAATGTAACATTAACTCTTTGCCGGTTGCCTAAAAATTCTATGATTTTACTCTGGCTAACGCCAGACGAATTTTGCTCGACAAGGGGTCCTCTTGGACAGGAAGTGGTTAAAAACTATCTTCCTAACTCTTTCGGGTCCGTACCTGACTTTGGTATTTTACTCTGGCTAACGCCAGACGATTTTACTCGTTAAGTTGGAAACTCACGCATTCAAAAGATTAAAGCTTGGACGTTCGTACCTACGGACCTGATGTAGCTTTCCCTCCAAACGTTCCCAAGAATAGTGTTGGACGGTTTTCGAAAAAAACCGAAACCAAAAACTGCTGCAAAAAACCCGATAAAACCGACAACCGATCTTTCGCATTAACTAAGCTATTGTGGATCAAAAGAAAGTTAAGAAACATGTGTTTACTTCTATTTCAGAATCATCCTCAGGGTATTATGAAACGATGACTTCACAATTAACCTACACTGCCGAAGTCAACTGAAAAATGTTGACTCGAGCGGGATTTGAACTCGCACCTTCGGGGTACCGGTCCGCCTCTACCTGTTGAGCTATCGAATCCACAGGGATTGGAGGCGAGTTTTTATCCAATTTAAGTGCACGAGATATTCTCGCGACAACTTAACGTTTATCCATGAGGATGGATGTGCAGTGTTTCAATTCTATTTCAGAATCATCCTCAGATGAAATGAAATGAAAATGATACGTGAAATCATACTAGATTATTTAACCTTTATCATTTGTACATCAAAATTTGAAATTCTATGTATTTAATACAAATGCTTTGACCCTGATATCTAAAACACTAACCTCATTTCTGAATGATCGCACTTATGATCCGACAGAGCGCTACTCGCGTTGAATGGAAAGCCGATAAAATCAATTCGATAAATGCTGAATCGGTTTTTCGGTTTTCCGACGTGAAGAAAACTGACGAAAACGATCTCTAAGGCTACGTTTTTACACTACAGCAAAAGTCTTCGGATTCAAAAAATTGCTCAGATTCGCACAAAAATTTTAGTCGGGATTCGTTGGACGTTTACCCAGGAAAAAAATATGTGAATTGATGGCATGCTCGCGTTAAAGCAAACAGTGCTTTCTTGTCTAAGCATGGACATAAATCGTAACAAATTTCATTAAAAATAACGCTGGACAACCGAAAAATTTCTTACCGTTCTTTGTTTATTGAAGCCTCCAATAAAAAATTGTGCCACCACTGGCTACTTCGGCTGTCATTCACAAAAATGAGACAGATTTATCCAGAGATTTAACTGTCCGGATTCAAAGGATCCCATATTCTTTCCCGGATTCGTAAGCAGTCCAAAGACATTCTGATTCGGATTCGTTACTTAAGTGTAAACGGCTATTTCGAATTCGAATAAAAAGTCTCCAGATTGCCTACGAATCTGGAGAAGTTTGGTCTAGTATGAACGTAGCCTAAATAAAACCAATCTTTTCCGGTTAACCGCCTCACAGTACCCAGGAACACCTGCATTTTCACCTCATGACGAGCCTTTCACTGCTTTCAAACGGTAAATAGGGATTTATTTGATGATAGAAGAACATTCGTCAAGCTCTATCCTCATTAAAACGATTTCTGTGGCCCAGACGGGGATCGAACCCGCTACCTTCCGATAACCGGTGAGACGTTCTTACCATTGAGCTACTAAAACTCAGATGGTGAGCTAAAGTGTAAGTTCGACGTATGTGCGACCTAAGCGGAAGCCACTATATGTTAATAATGTGATAAGGAGATATATTATATCAATATGTATGTATCTCATTATAGCCCACCATCTGAGTCTTTGTAGCTCAATGTTTAGAGCGTCTCACCGGTCATCAGAAGGTTGCAGGTTTGATCCCCGTCGGGGGCTCAGAAATCGTTTTTCTGAGGATAGAGCTTGACAAACGTTCAACTATCATTCAAGATATCTCCAAGCTCCCACATTTCCAAAATATATCTCTCAAATAGGGATTTACTTACATCGTCCCCGCGTTCTTTGTTAATCTTTCTTTTCCCCTTAGGCACGAGATGTTGGAAATTGTTAAAGCGATCTACAAAATGGTTGGAACTGTCATGAAGATGCCTGAGGACGAAAGCACCCCAGAGAAAAGGGTCGACAAAATCTTCCGTCAGATGGATAAAAATCTCGATGGCAAATTATCCCTCTCAGAATTCATCGAAGGCGCTAAAAGTGACCCGTCCATAGTTCGCCTTTTACAGTGCGATCCTTCCGCTGGCGCTGGCGGGTCAGCGTGAGGGCTCACTCGTACCCAAACCTCATACGACGCAAAAACAATCTGCCGAAGCCGTCTCGTTTGTTCTCTGAGCTAGAACTGTATCCCACGAGTTAACTGTTCTGAGAATTTATTTTAATTTCTGAGAGGACGTCCTGTGAAGCGCGCTTCTTGGAAACTTTGTTTTCCCTGAATGGTATTTTTAGTGGGTTTTAAATTATTGCTATTTTTGTTCCTTGGTATATCGTTGTTCGCGCACATTTTACAACTTAGCTTGTGGTTTTGGAATTCCATCGACGAAGAGTGAATAAATCCTACTTACGCCGTAAGAAAACATCTGCAGTGCTTGTCCAAAGAAAACTCTTAACTCCTTTCGGTATCTATGGACAGGACACTGAGCGGAAGGATATACAAACATTGTGTGGTAAAAGAGTACACAGGATTCTGTGGGGTAAAGGGATATATAGGACACTGAGTGATAAAGCGGTATTCAGGACACAGAGCAATAAATGATATCCAGGACACTGAGTAGTAAAGAAATATACAGGTCAGTTAGCGGTAAAGGGATATATAGGATACTGAGCGGTAAAGGGGATGTACAGCACACTGAACGGTAAAGGAATATACCGGACATTAAGGGGTAAATAATGTTCAGGACACTGAGCGGTAAGGGGATATACTGGACGTTGAGCGGTAAAGGGATAGACAAGACATAGATTGGTAAAAGGACATAAAGGACACTGAAGGGTAAAGGGATTTACAGGACACTGAGGAGGAAAGGGATATACTGGACACTAAGTGGTTAAAAGATATACAGGACACTGAGCGGTTAACGGTAAGAGGGTCAAATGATTTCATTAACAATACAGCAGGAAATTATAACTAAACTCCAACGCTTGAAAATGTCTTTAGATAAAGACAAATGTACCGGCAACTTCAAAATCGCTTACGTTCAGAGAGTCACTTCATAGACCTTTCGCGTACTCATCAGCCTCGATTTCGTTGCATAAAATCCCATTAACTTCTTGTGATGCTTATGCCGAGCCAGCGATGCCATTCAATGGTCAACACCATAAGCGCAAGGATCCGTAAATGACGATAAATGACGCCATCATTTTGGGGGGAACACTTTCTGGGGCCCTCCAGCTGTCCACTAAGATATAGATCAGTGGAGAGACCCTGGGTCGGGAGCTTGGTCATCTACAATTTATGGCCGCTAAACCGTCCAAACGTTTAGGGTGCAGAATCATTTGTATTTAGGCGTGGGTCAAACATCTTGTAACGGTCCATTACGCTATATTAAGACGAGAACACAACGCCGTTTTGCTGGCATACTGTTCTAAATTATGGATCGCCCTGAAACTTTGTAGATATTTAACATCTATAGCTCATCTGCGTAACTGTCTTAACAGCTAACAAGAACCTAGTTTACAGAATATGAGTTTCAGAGTTTGGTAATAGTTGTCCAGTCTTATGTAGTATATACTAGGCCCAATTGACAGACCAAGCAAGTACAATGTGAGTACCGTTGTTGCTGGTGTGCCTGAGAAAGACCAAGGTAAGCCGTTAAACTTAAAATATATCAAATACGGAACTGTTGTCACAATCACGACCACAGTTATGATACAAACGGTCAATAAAAACCGACTTTCTCGGCGAAGCGCTGCCAGTTGGGCGTTTTGTCCATTGGATCTCAACTTCCTTCGGATTTCTGCGCTCTTTTTTTTCATAGTCCAAAACGCCAGGAAGTGTAGACAAACCTTGATAAAGACGAGTAAAGCGCCGATGCTCATCAATACCGTGCGAACAGAGTTGAACAAACTTGTGGCGAAAATGTCCAGCAGAATGGTGAGAAGAGTTGATGACCAAGTCGCAAATATCAGGCCAAAACTCATTGACGATTTAACGTAAATTCTGTAACGAATTGGGAAACGGATGGCGAGGAAGCGGTCTAGGGAAACGATAAATAAGGCGACGAATCCTTGAAAAGTGAGCACCAACAATGTTCTTCGAAATTCTCGCGAAGCTTGCCTAATGGACGGGTAGCAGAATTTGAGAACGTAATATACTGCCATGGCTGAACTTGTTAGACAATCACTGAAGGCTTGGTTAGCCACCAAATAACTCGAAGAATTTCGAAAACAGCCCAGAGGATTTGAAACAAGGCAAGCGAAGAGAACAGCGTTCGTGAGGGAACCAAGAATCGTTAATACTGCGAGCAGAGCGTTCGTAAAGTTAACTGAGACATTGTTCACTGCTTCAGTGTCGTTGAAACTCATCGTTAAAATGCAAGGCGGAGTAAGCAAATCGTTCGATCAGAGTGAAGAAATCGTGGAGTTTATGGACGACCTGTTGTGATCAACCTGCTGTTTTGTGATAGCTTTTTTCCTAATTACACACATTTAATAAAGTTCACCAGTTTTTAATTTCAATGACTTAATAGAAAAGCATGCAGCTGATAGTCGTGTCAGTATAGCCACTGGTCAGGGAAAGTAATGTTTGTTGTTTAACGACTATTGTCAGAAAGCTGTTGCCTTAATGGTTAAATATTAAACGAGGTATACGTTCTCTTAGAGTATCGGAAGGTTTTAAAATGTCTAATTTCACACCTTCGTTCGTCCAGCAATTACAGTATGTAAATGAACATTTGCAAGACACGAACGAGAGTTCCATTTTATGGCCTTCAGAAAAGTCGGTAAGGGGTTGATTATACGAGAACCTCATCCCGCATTCACCAATAAATCTGTTAGGAACTTATTTAATGTCATGAGAAAAATTTCAGCCGGCAAGAAATCTTCAATGCAGTGAGCACCCTAAACATTTATTTTCTCGGCTGTAGATTTTTCGGGCGGAAAACGTTATCGAAGAATAAAGAGCTGGGCTCTAATCTTTATACATCTATTAAGCATTGATTTTTTTTACCTTCATGTTGACGCTATCAACGAGTTCTAACCTGCCATTAAGTTTATAAATTACTAATGAAAAAACTTCTGTTTGATGAAGGATATTATTGACTGACTACACTACATTCACGCGTGTTTTTGTCATGTAATATTTGACCTGGTGGGGGAGGCCTTGTGATGCGACACGGAGCAATCACTGGCGAGTGTGCACGAAACTGAATTTTTTTTTTAAAATCTTGCCCGATTGTTTGTTTTACCAAACTCAATTTTCAACACGATTATAACTGTGACTAATTTTCGATAAAAAAGAGAATGTAATCGCCCCCAGGATTCCTAACTGTTTGTTATGGTTGAGCGGTTGCATAAGCATTTCCCTCATAGCTGAAACAAGATTAACAAATTGTGTTAAAAACTATGATGTGTATTGCCCTGTGGTTGAACTGACCAGTCAAAAAGTCACTAATGGCCTTTCAGGTCCATACCTGGACTTTGGTATTTTACTCTGGTTAACGGCAGACTAGTTTACTGTGACTAAACTCCAGATGATCTTTACTCGTCAAGGAGAAGAAAAGGTTAAACACCCCCTCTCTCTCCCTAACCCTTTCAGGTCCATGCCCGACTTTGGACCAGGATATTTTACTTGTCAATGGGAGACCTCTTGGACATAAAAGGGTTAAATCAAGACCTTAAATCTTGCTCGCTCCTCACAGGTTTGTTTTAATATGTTACACGTTTCGGTTTCCTTGACTCGAAAATGAAACGCATCTTAATTTTGTGTTGGGTAAGCGGTCGGTTCATGTTAACATAATCGACTAAACGCTTTTGTCTGTTTGTGTTATTAGTCGAATTTTGAAATCGCTATATGAAAAAATCGATTTGTCATAATTTGTCATAATGCATAGCGTCTATGCAATAATTTTTCAGCTTTCTTTACATAACAAATAAGAAACACTTTATTTTAACGTTACGTAGCTATCTGTAATGGTTACATAATGCGTAGACTATTTTTAATCACGATATTACTCTTTGAGATACTCCACTAGTATCGTCCCCATTCGAGGGTGTAGGAGCTGTGGCGCCTTTAATACTGTAGTGGTTTTGGCTGTTACACTTTATCACGTGGCTATTCTTCTCCTCAATATTGTGTTGAATATTTAGATAATTCCCTACTTTCTTTAATTTCAACGTTTAAACAAACGACATTGGCTTGAAGCCAATAGTAAGTTACTGTTTCGAATGCAGCTGAGCATGCGCTTATGCGATATTTGTGGTTTGAAAACCCGAGGTTATTTTACCACTGGAACATTATCATTGCTTTCATTGGCTCAGTTTTTTGTTCTCATGAGGTTGATAACTAACCTATCAACCTCATTAACTTATTCATGTACTTTCTACCGAAATTTCGCCATTTCTATATGTTTGTTGGGCTGGTTAAATACTTCTTTTGAAATTTCACCAACGATGGCATAAGTCGGTTATATACCTTGATCTCGGCTTTTAAGCGATGTATCGAACTTCGGGCTTCGCCCCTAGGTAGATAAATATCGCTTAAACACCTCGCTCGTAGCATACGACTTTTACTTATTCTCTTAAGTAATATTTAAAAACCTAGCGGGAATGCTTAATTATCCGGATTTAAAACACGAGGCGATAGCCGAGTGTTCTTGATCCGATAAAGCACGAATTGCGAGGTTTTTAAATGTCTTCTGAAATGAACCTCGTAATACGATAATTCGTGAAGGAAGGATGGAAATTTATGTTTTCTAAGCCGAAGAAATTAATTTCTTCACGTATAGAGTCACACGTGTCTTTATCACATTTACAGACACGACACCGTTATGATTTTCCTTGTTAGTTTCCTCATGAATTCTTAATTAATTTTAGAAAAATAATTCTCAAACTCATTATTAATTTATGAGTATATGATTCAATCAGACGTGCTGAATGACACCACGTGAGCGAACGTGAAATACGATGGAAGTGCTGGGCAGAGGACTTGAACTGTTTTTCCAGTCCTTCGACTGGAAATAATAGTTCAAGTCCTTGGACTTAAAATATAATTTCACACAATCAGTTTGTTCATCGATACACCCATTACTAATACACTAATTCATTGTTCCTCGCACTTAAAAACTCGGTCTAGTCCTTACTGTCGGCCTTCAAATATTACATGCATGACTGCAACAGTGGGTAAGCACATCGATATTGTGTCGATATGGTGTGTTATGCTTACCAGGTTTGTGTGTGCAAACGGCTCACCAGAATTACAAATGTAAATGAAACGTGACAGTTATATTTACCGCTATTTGTGCCTGTAAAGATAGTCTGTATCGTATCTACATCCTTTATTGCCTTTACAATGTTGTTTGTAAACATTACTGTTTATAGAAAGTTTTCATCAAAAACAATTCTTGTCATTGAATGAAATTCTGCATTCAAATAAAATTCACTCTATCTCGCTGTCTCCGTCTGTGTTATTTTTCTTCTTGTAAGCCTTTCTGTCTGGTTTTTTGTCTGCATGTCTGTCTCGCGACTCCTACTCAGATTTGTTTAATTTGCCATTTGGCTGCAATTTATTTTGTTCTTATATTGTTATGATATCATTTGTTTGTACAACGTAAACATGTAATAAATATATCATATCTCACATTAGTCATTATTTTGTACTTCAAACTGGAAGGTTAAGGCCGGATCTTGGGTTTTCTGTGAGAGGGGGTCTGGAACAAAATAGGGCATTGGATTCATGAATATCAAAGGACATTGATCAAGCTCAGAAATTACCACGATCAGATTTACAGTAAAGTATAGCTAATTACATATGGACCCTCCTATAGTTAAATGTTTGAACGACAAGATTGAATAGGCCTTTGCTCGACTTTCGGCAGATCCTTCACCCTAGGTTTGGCTTTTCAAACATTGTTTCATGGGAAAGGGAAAAACACAGAAATAATGATTTCGAAAGTCACGCTATCTCAAACACACTTCCGTTTCCCATTTATATACACGAAAAATCTGACTGCCCCAGCCGAAAATCGAACCTAAGGTGTCCGAATCTACGTATCGGTACTCTGACCTCTGAGCTACTGAGACAAGACCAGGACAGCCAGAAATTTTCATAAACAGTGAACTCTCTTTTAACGGACACCTCCCTAAGACGGACATTACGTTTGGTCCCGGCCGTTTATACATTCTTCCACTATAAGCAAGCTCTCTCTAAGACGGACACCTCCCTAAGACGGACAACGGACACTTTTCAGGTGGATAAAGGTTCAAGATACCTCCCAGAATGGACAGATAGTGCCCGCATCAATAGATTGGGATAACGAAATTTGAATATGTCACAATAACGAAGACCACTTCTTTTCGAAAAATTGAACAAATTCTTAGTCGTATGTTCAACTACCTGACATACATTGAAGGGCTTTCATTCGAAACATCAGTACCTTTCTCTCATGGCAGAAGGACAAGCGCTGGGTGAACAATGCTTAATCGGTTTAATCCTGATCGCTGGTGTCCGATTACGTCATCTTCTTCTAAGACGGACACCTCTCTAAGACGGACAGTAAGAGAGGTTCCGAAGATGTCCGTCTTAAAGGGAGTTTACTGTATACTGAACTGGCCACCATTCTCAATTCTCTAACCGGAAGACATCTCATCTTCACAACGTAGAGTGGAGCCTGTCAGGCGACTTCCTCAAGTAGCGGAGTAATATACGACTCTTGTATGCAGGAGGTTTCTAAGCAACATTTACATATACAATATATGAAGAGAGGATTTGATACGATCATATTTATATGCACGAAAAATCTGACTGCCCCAGCCGGGAATAGAAGCCAAAGTTTCCGAATCTATGTATCGGTGCTCTGACCTCTGAGCTACTGAGGCACGGCCAGGACAGCCAGAAAATTTTATATATACTGAATTGGCCCACCATTCTCAATCCTCTAACCGGAAGACATCTCATCTTCACAACGTAGAGTGGAGCCTCAGGCGATTTCCTCAAGTAGCGAAGTGATACACGACTCTTGTATATAGGAGGCTTTTAAACAACATTTATATATATACATGAAGAGAGGGTTTGATACGATCATATTTATACACACGAAAAATCTGACTGCCCCAGCGCGTACCTTGGACTTGGTTGTCCCGATTCTCCCGTTACCTCGCACAATTTTTCTTTCCCATTAATACAAATTAACCTTGTTTATCTCGAACAAGCATTAACAATGACTCACAGAAAGTCAAAGATGGTCAAAACAAACTAAAAATAATGAATATATATTCGGTCGGTTTATATACATAACCCGTCCGATAACTGAAACTCCGTTTCCACTAACATTTTCGGCACAGCACGGCAAATTAGCCGAGACCTTCATATACAGAGGTGCTCGGCATGGCTAAATTTTCAGGCACGGGCATTGCACTTTTCTACCTGGCGCACCAAGGTAGTCGTGCTTCGGCTGGTTCCAAAACAAATGGGGACTGTATCTTTCAATAAAAATGGAAGATTCAAACACAACTCGTCTCAATTCTTTATTTTCGATTACATCTCAACATCCACGATTATCTATTCCCTTAAAGTTACAAGACTTTTCCTTTTTTGGCGTCGCTCGGAAGCTCCGCCTCACATTGTGCTTTGTTCTCTTGGCGTAAACACGCGCCACAGTCCCTCCAGATCACAAGCCCCGAACAAACCACTGCCAACAATCAAGGATACCGCCAAATTACCAAAGTTCAAAGTCCAACAACAAGGTAATCCAACAATGGTTCCGACCACTCCACAACCAACCAAACAGAGCATTTACAAAATATTCGACAACGGGTTTCAAATTGTAAGAAGTCTGCTTCGTTTACATTGTAAAAATTACCCGTGCTGTGTCCAAAAATAGCAGCACCCGTGCCAAAATTTTAGCCGTGCAGAGTGCCCTAAATGTTAACAGTGCAAACGTGGTCCCAATAATTGAATGCCTTCTACATCCACATTTTATTAAGTCGGTAAAAATCGGAGGATTATCACACCAACTGTAAAATATAAATAAACTAGAATAATAAAACAAAAATCATATAAATGACCTTAGGATAAGAAATTGCTTCAAATAAGTCTTGAGTTCACTTTTAAAAATTTCTAAACTATTTGCTAAAATTATTTCTTTTGGAAGTCTATTCCACTCGCTTAATGTTCTTGGATAAAAAGAATATTTCAAAATATCATTGGTAGTTCGTGGCACTCTATACTTATATTTATGGCTATTTCGTGTCCTTGTTTCTTGACTTGGTATCAGTAAGACATTTCCTGTCGTTAGCAGTCTGGTGGCCTTCTTGTAGTCACGGGTGTTACTTAAAACTGTCTCACGATGAAAGATATGCGTCATGGATAACGTACAATTGCAGTATTTCTCTCTTTTTGATGGAAAAAATGTACGTTCACTCGACCCTCAGTTATCTCGAAGTATTTTCCGCTTGCCTGAAGAGCTCGAGATAACGGAAGACTACTGTACCACGAGTACTGGGTAGCGTGGTCTGCACACAGCCCCTTCAAAATCATAGTGGGTTAAGAATGGAACTTTTTCTTCGCGCTGAAGATGACTTAATGTCGAAGACGTTTGGTTCTTTTTAGTTTTAAATATATATATTTCAGCCTTGTATATAGTTTTATTACAAAAATAATCCAAAGCAAATAAATAATGAAACAAAACAAATCAATAACCACAGGATCGATCAAAACTGGTTCGAGCTTTCGTGATGTTTACGTATTTCACCTACATATGAAACCATTGAAACGTGAAAACAAAAGCAGGTTTTCCTCAAAATCAGTCATGCTACAGCACACGCGATAGAAACTGACACCAGGACATCAAGAAACCATCATGTCGTTTTTAATATAACTTATTTTCCCCTCAATTTCCTGTTTGTTAAGCGTTCGTATTGTTCTGACAACGGTGAACAATAAGACGTATTTCACCACGAAAAAAAACTAAATGAAAAGTTCTACTGCAAATATTTTAGCGTAAGATACCATGCATAAAGAACGTTATAATGGATATATCTGTTTTTCTGGACAACAGAAGCTTTGATGTTCTCGCAGCAAGTATAACTACATTCAAACTTATAATTTAACCTTTTGCCTCAATGTATAAACTGGAAATTCTGCGAAGTGTGTTCAAGTCAGGAGTTGGAAAGCAGTTGTGACAATGAAGTTATTCTGTATCCTTATTTAAACGGACAAGTCTAGACGCTACATTTTGTGCCCTTTTGCACGGGAATCTAAAGAAAGATAGATAAAGAATTTCTTAAAGCCCACCACACATTAACGACACAAAAGCCTTTAAAACAAGCAAACTCTTTAGCAATTGATGAAGTTCCAACCTTACGTTTTCTTAAACTGTTTTATATAACGACAACTAAAAAGTTAAAGGCCTGTAAAAGGTCGAAGAACTTCTGGAACTGAAACCAAAAAATCATTACGTTACGAGTGAAGGGCCTTCATTCGGGACGTTAGCATTTTCTCTTGTCAGTTCCAGCAGTTTTCTACCTTCGGTTCAGTCCGCCAAACTAAATCGCTTGTTTGACCGAAACCGTTCCTTAATCTTCTAAATTTGAAAGAACTTGAGTTTTTATTAAGTTTCGCTTAAACCTTCTTTCGAAAACTTAGCAGTTAAAAACAAAAATCGTCGGATTTTAAAGACACCTAATTTTTTTTTTCCAAAGGCTTACTTAAAAAGATGTGGAAAGTCGCATATGATTGCCAAAATCATGCAAAATGCCGTAAAATTCACATGCCTCAAGCTCCAACATACATTCAACACTATTTGGCTAAACTAGACCGCGATGAATGACTATTCAAACACTTCAAGCAAGGCCGAGGTAACTTTAAAATTCCGAGTTTACATTGAGTGAACCCAATCGAGTCTTGAACGTCTCAAGTTGGACCACAAAAATTTTTGGATGAAATACATGAAAGCAGTTTAATGACTTAACTACTTTTCTCTTTCTTCAATCTTTTTCTCTCTGGGATCACTTTAAAATTCCAAGTTTACATTCAGTTACCTCAATCCAGTCTTGAACGTCCGAAGTTGCATCACTAAACTTTTGGATGAAACTGACGTGAAAGCGGTTTCATGACTAAACTCTTTTTTGGTTAAAATCCGACTTTACTCTAGCTAACGCAAGACTATCGTACTGTGGCTATCGTCAGACGATTTTACTCGTCATGGGGAGACCGGAAAAGGTTAATTTTTACTTTAGTGGGAGCTGTTATCTCTCTGTAGAAGTCAAATGTCTTCTTCACTAACCAAGTGGTTCCCTTGTCCATCGTTTTCGCTAATGCCAGTCAGTGCAAAACGGAAATCCCTCTTCATAAACGTGTACAACAGAGGATTAAAAATTCGACCATACAGTCTGGTAATTTCGAAATACTTCATAATTTCCGCAGACCTCATTATTCTGGTGTCTACTCCGAGGGTGAGCCATGCCAGCCAACCGACAAGGTACGCCAAATAAATACAACAAAACACAAGCTCGTCTTTTTGGTCACTTCGTAGCATGGGTCTCAACGGTATCGTCTGCTTGACTTTATTCTGCTGTATCATCTTCGACTCTTCTGATTTTCCGCAACGCTTTCCGACACTCAATATTGGCACGAATAGGACTGGAACAGCAAACGAAGAAATCGCGAAAAAAAAGTATCCGAAAGCCTTGAAGCGGCCGAGCAAAACCATAGCTCTTTCATCCAGGAAAGCGTCTTCACTCCACGTACAGATGTATCCGGCAAATAAAGAAAAAGACCACGCACAAACGCTGAAAGAAAGGCTAGCATAGGGCGTAATTAATGACCGATGATTAAGTATTGTACAGTAAGCATCTGTAATCGTCTCTGTTATTCCAAACAACACGTGTAACACAGTAGAGATGTTGAACATTAAGTAAGTAAAGTACAGAGTCTCGCATTTTACGGACAGAGGTGCTGCTCGGCTATCACATTGCAAGAATAAAGGCGTTGTGATTGCCTCGTAGGCCAGATCCGACAGTGACAAACTGAACAGCACAATGTTCTTGGCTTTACCTCGAAGGAATTTACGGGTTAAAAACAGGTAGACAACCGTGAAATGGATAATCACGATGAAACAAGCCGAAACGATGTACGTAAACTTAGATTTCAACACAAATTCCTGCAGCATCTCATCGTAGATCGACGAAGTCTCTGGATCATCCATAATGAAAACAACTGCCTTGATGCTTTAGTATGAAGATGTGAAGGACAAAACTACCGGTTTACTTGGATGTCGCTTCGCTGTCGTTAGCAACTCCCCAACGTTTAATTTCGTGAGCGGTATCAAATC
Source organism: Heliopora coerulea (assembly GCA_030142905.1). Taxonomy (NCBI): domain Eukaryota; kingdom Metazoa; phylum Cnidaria; class Anthozoa; order Scleralcyonacea; family Helioporidae; genus Heliopora; species Heliopora coerulea. The sequence continues at coordinate 36,030 of JASJOG010000333.1, forward strand.
ACGCCAGAGTTCAAATTCAACGAATGACAGTCCTGTCCACCTTTCATGGTGATGCCAGCAGCAATTGTGATGTCAATATCGCCCAGTTACAACCACTTTAAGCATTCGCAAAGTTCCTCTCACAGCACTAAACTGCCAACTGCAGTAACTTCTATTCAGGTGCAAACAACCAATACTGTTTATTTAAGTAGGCGGTAGTTAGTGAAGATCGGCAACATGGTGTTCACATGGGTTTCACAGGACAATTATTCTGCACGGGGGTAGCGACGGTGTTGTTGGATACTAAATTACCAGTCTAAAATGCGGATATTTACGACACTGCGCAACTATTATTCTTTCATGTTCTTATACTTTATCAAGACTAGGCAAGAGTGCAACAGCTGCAGCTTCCTTGGGAACTGTTAATATCGAATTTTCAGCAACTTTGAACAGCAATTGTACTGTCAACGGCCTCCCGGGTTTTGAACCGACATATTCAACGCTTATATGAGTTCACCAAGGTGATGTTCACGTGGCAGGCATGGGACATGGGACATGATTATGCATACCTCCATCCATCTAAACTTCGTAGCTGGAATTTACTTTTTAACTTTTGCAGGACTTTGATGTAGATTTTAATATCAGTTTGACAAAACCGGTCAATAATAATACCAAAATAGTCATCATTGTTTACATGCTGTCAGAAAATTGTCATGAGCGATGAGTCCCTGATGGGGATGGAACCAATGACATTGTGATCGATCGGGAGACGATGATATAATGTTAATAACAAAAATGTTACTTAAGCAAAACAATGCATCTTGAAATCCCGCCAGCAATCAAACTCGTGAAATTCAATTCTATCCCAACGTCATCTGATAAATCATACCTGACATACGGAGGCACCGAATCTAATGGGACTTCCTGTAATACAACACCATCTTCACCAACCAGTGAATGAATCAATGTAATCTTCGCTCACCATCTGAAGCCATGTGTTAACCTCAATGGTTAGAGAATCTCAACGGCAACCAGGTTATGGATTAAATTCCTGTCAGCAGCCCAGGAAACTTCTAGTAAATAAGTTGTGATCATGTGCATTAATCTAACGTTATGCATGTTTTGTAGTAGCTAAACAATTGATTTATTCAAACAGGCAAAACAGATTCTTTTATCCCTGTCTAATTTGGACGACTTTTGTATAATTTTCTCACAAATGAAGTTTTGTTTTGACGGGTTCCTTCACCTATCTCTCGTTGTAATCCCGAGCTCTTAAACACACTCGGACAGTATTGATCGTTAATGCCTTGTTATTACTGTCAAATAATAACAGTAATTAAGAAATTAATGCCATATTGAAGCAATCCACAAACCCTTTCAGGCTTAACTTCACAAATAGAACCTTTTAAGCTTTCACTCCGAGTTTTGACTCTCGTCAACTGTACTGATTTTTCTGGCGAATGCGTGACGAGTTTATTTAAGAGAAGGGAGATTCAGCAGAAGTCGAAGAATCAATATCTCCATGTCGCAGCTTTATATAAATACTTAGTTAAGCCCTCGGGGCTTTTCAATTCCAGTCTTCTAGAAAGGGGAGTTCATCAGAAAAAGAAGCCTAAAAGAGATATACCACAATTGATGAATTTTGGAGAAATACTAAATTAAAGTTTTCGACATTTGATCAAACAAAACACATGATAAACCCTTTGCATCACTGTTATATAAATGGGAAGTTATTATGACATATAATTCAATCGGCATAATTATTGTAGTGAGTTTACTGTAAAGTGGAAGTTGCGGTATAGCCATTGATCTGTATGGACATAACGGTAATATTTCGATTTTATTTCAAAGTCATTGTCAAACCTTATTCGTATAAATAACAGCTTTGTTTGTAACACATTAGGTTTGACAATGACTTTGAAATGAAGTCGAAATATCACCCTTATTAGTTTTCGTCTTGTCGTCTATTAGCTCGAATATTGAGTTTACAAGATGGTATTCTTCAAAGTATGTTTCTTACTCTATTTCTTCAAGTTGTCGGCTGGTAATGCTTAAAGTTTACTGTGGGCTAAATTGACTGAGAGGGGATTGAAAGATCTTTTTATAAGTTAATTTTTTTTTCTAGCTTGCTAACACTTGACGTTTTCCAAGTTAGGAAAATCTCCTATAGAAGTCAAAAAGTTAAGAGAACCGTTATCTTGTTTGGGCAAAACACCAGATGGATTGGTTCTGACTCACGCCAGATCATAAGTTTATTCAATACAGTAGAAATTGCTTCTGGAATCAGAAGGTTAAAAAACGTATCTCCACATCTCTACCTCAACAATTCCGTTACGTATAATAACAGATAATTTTATGTACGCAAAGGAGTAGCTCCAGGCGGATATCCGACGAAAAGTATGGAGAGAATCCAACAGAATTGATGATGATGATGATGATAGACTTTATTTAGACTTTATGTGGGCATTTCGGCCTATACTGGAGGTGCTTGTCAACAGGATTGAACAACTCTACCGAAAATCAGAAAAAAAATAGTAACTCCAAAGACTGACAGCATTTTTATTGTTTACGTTTCGACTAACTCGTAGTTTGAGACTTCGCACGTAAGGGTAGAGGTTAAAGACAAGCGGAACGAACGCTACTTGTGAAGTGGGAAGAAACATTTTGTAAAGTAAAGTCAACGGAACTGAATCATTGTCAGATATTGGAAGGTCTTTCACCTCAGTCAAAACACTCAAAACCATATCAATCGTTCATCAAAAGCCTGCTAACCTACATCAATGGTGGCAACAACCGGTAAATTAAATTTTGCATGGATCGGAGACTTTGAATCGCTGAAGCAGTTTGTAAGCGACACACTGAAACTTGATGGAACGTGGTCTCAGCCTGGGGGCGATAAGAAGGTTTACTTTTGGAGATTCTTCGATTTCGTGGAGAAAGAATAAGAACTTGCTGTCTTTGGATGGTGTAAAGGTGAGCAATCTTAAGAGAAAATTATGTAAACAGATATGCGAACACGGTAAAGACAATTCAGAATTGCTTAGTTCAGAAGCCCGACATTTAGACAAATTGTCAGATATTTCTGCGGATATAGAGAACCTTAAACTTGGCCAGCTGGTAAACGGGGAAGCGATTCAAACTTTGTCGGACTCTGTCTCGCATGTAACTTCTGTTTATCTCACACAAGGACGTAAATCCTGGGGGGATCGGGGGACATATCCCCCCCCACTTTTTGGACAGAGGGGGATACATATATAATTATCCCCCCCACTTTTTGGAAAGTTCATGACAACTGAAGCGTAATTTCTGTTCCCTCGGCGTTTATGGTTCCATGTTTACCTTTACGGTTTTCCGATATAACCTTTTTCAGCCCCAATTTTTACTTAGGTATTGTTGGTTCGAATAGAGTACCGAAGTGTGACGTCACGCTACCATGACAACGGTTTTGCTGGAGACAAACAAACCAACATAAGTCCAACATGACGGCGTTGTCGATCACTGCTCTCGCTTCGTTCTTCCACGATGAGCCTAAATCTATATCGAGAGGTGAAAACCATTACTCATCTGGTCACATAGAATCGTTTTCATATTCTGATGGTACTTTGCGAGGAATTGTGAAAGCTAGTATGAAAGATAAACGATACAATGTTACGGTAAGAGAATCTCCGTGTTTCACTGACATACTCACGATACTTTTTCATGATTTTATCATTTGTATTTATTAAACTTGTCTTTAAAAGGATTCTTTTACTTCTTTTGTTTAGATTTATTTATATGACAGTCAGATAAAGTCAACGGATTGTGAATGCCCGCGAGGAGCGTACAAATGTAGCCATGCGGCGGCTTTGTTTATACATGGAATCCATAACCTTAGCCGGACTGATGTTGAATGTGCTTGGAAAAAGCAAAAAACCCAAGACATAACCCGTACATCTAAGGATACATCTATCCTTCTCCAAAAGAATACAATCCTTTTAAAGAAGATCTTTCCGAAGCAGATCGCGCCAGCTTTTATAACGACTTGAAAGCATATGGCCAGTTCACTGGACTTGGATGGCTTCTAAGTCCTGAGCCAGTTAACAACATAAACGACCTCCCTATAAAGACTGTGGAGGAAATAATCTTATCAAAGGAGTTTGTGGACAGTGGTTTGAGCTTAGACTTTCTATTAATTAAGCTGCAAGTCACTGACGAAGAACGGGTGGCAGTGCACGAAGCAACAATTGGGCAAAGAGATAACCCGAACTGGCACATACTACGAAGAGGACGACTAACTGCAAGCAACTTTGGCCATGTTCTGACGGCAAAACGGGCGACACCCTCCCTTATTAAAAGAGTGATGGGACAATACGACCTTTCAAGAGTAAAAGCCATTTCTTGGGGAATAAGTAATGAAGATGAAGGAGTAAAGGCATCCGAATCTGCAATGGAGAAACCTGTACAAAATTCTGACTTGTGGCTCACAACTTCTGGCATACTGGGAGCATCTCCAGACGGGCTGATTGCAGACAATGGGATCTTAGAGATAAAATGTCCTTTCACCCAAAGAAACATGACAGTTGAAGAAGCTGTAACTACCTGCAAAGATTTTTTTTTGTTTAAAGAGAATGGCAAGTTCAAGTTAAAAACTCAACATGTATACTGGCACCAGGTGCAGGGACAACTTCATGTAACTCAGAGAGAGTTCTGCTATTTTGTAACATGGACAACTAAGCAAACTGTTATTATTATTATTAAGAAAGACCCAGCCTGGACAAGCAATCTCGACCTCTTGGAGGACTTTTTTAAAATACATCTGTTCCCACAGCTTCTTTAAAGTTAATCTTTAATTATTGATTCTTATAGCTTCTTTGTACAAAGGCTTCATGTTAAATAATAAAAGTTAAGTAACAATATGAAACTAGTTTTCTATGACATGTATTGTTCTTCATTAGGGCTATGGTTATTCCAAAACTTTTTTTAAAAAATTAGTTGTCTTGTATATTTTTAAGTGAAAAACATATTCATTATTGATTTTATTCACATGGCTAATAGTGACTAATATTATGATTCTCACTATGATTGTAATGTTACCTAATAGCATATGTTACCTATTTCACTCCAGGTTTGTAATAAATAGACAAATCTAATCAAATTCTATAGTGTTAGATATTTCCATTATAAGAGGGTTTTGAAGATTCACTAAAGCTGTACAGAGCTGCACTGTTATGTTGGCATAACACCTTAAATATGGAGGAATGAAACTTAATATTCGAAAATCTTTCAACCTTGGATTGGCCCTTTCTACATGTACCCTACACTTTGCTATACTCTTAGTTAACTTTATCTCACTTTCAGAAAACTTCCCATTGTTTAAAAATGGTGGAATATTTACAGATACCCAATTTGGCATTATATCATGGATTAAAAATCCCTTATCAGCTAGTATTAAATCACCATGTTCAAAAACATTTGCAAGTCCTGAGTCTTCTACTATTGCCTTATCTGAAACTGACCCGGGATAGAGTTTGCTTACGAAAGTTATAACTGCATTTGGTGCAACACCAAGAACTTTGAATGAATTCATGCCACGATATGTGGAATATGTGAGCTTCTGCTCACTCATAAGTGCAGGTGTTGCTACTTCAATATCTGTGCAGTCAAAAATCATTCTACAGTTTGCAAAAATATTAAAAGAATCGGGCAATGAAGTTGAATTTTTTAGCCTTGATGGCACATTTGACATGCAATCTTTGTAAAGAAGCTTATTAAGAACATGAAGAAAAGTAATAACAACATTAGAAATTGTTCTAGTACTGCATGCAAAAAGCTGAGCCAAATGAAGATTAGTATAGTTCTGTCTTGCTTTCATTAAAGTTATCAGCACTTGATCCTCAATAGAGAGTGACTCCACCTTCCAGCCTGCATGATAGTTGATCTTGCACTTTTCAACATATCTAACCACAATGTCAAATACCTGTCTGTTTAGACCTGTTTCCATTCTTATTGCATCTTCGCCAAGTTTTGAAGCGGAGAAGATTGCTGATTTCATTCCTAGTTGGTCTTTAAGGTCTTGAAGTTCTCTTCCCTTATTTGCTAGTTCAGCCTTAAGAATTATATTATCGATTTCAGCCGGGTGTCTGTTTGGTGTGGGACTGATTTCATCTACATTTAAGCTTGAAGATGTCTGATTGTCTGGTTTTTCGTTAAATGTTTTCTGCTTCTTTTGTTTTGGGGTCTTGACTTCATCTACAGGAAATAGTTTTCCTTCATTCCATTTGAAAAGTTCGGGGCCATTCGCTTTGTTTCCCTCGCGAAAATGGCAGCTACACAGTATCATCAGGATCTCGATCTTTTCGTCTAAATAGATACAAAAAACTCCCGTTAGGCTTCAATAAACCATTTAATGTTGATTAGCGAAGTAAAACGGCGAAGATTATTTGGCTTTGTGTTAAATAACAGAGACTGTGATCTCACAAAGCGTGTGCATTGTGACTCGATGTCACGAACTTTAAAACAGTGTGACGAAATCACTTCTTAAACTAGATAGATAGATAGAAGAACTTTATTTACCCACGCTAACATCGTCAGTATGAAACTGATTTCCACGATGGGCGTGCACATGAACATTATAAGCTACTACAAAAGTATAGTAAATTGTTACAAAAGTTTTAGAAATTATTATAATACAGAAGATAAAATCATTAGGGATTATTATTACACTAGAAAAAGTTCATGAGAGAAAGAGTTCAAAGATTGAAAGTAATATAATTATAAGTTTATGATTGTTCTATTTACAGTTGTATCCTCTGAATTTAGGCTAGAGAATAGTATGAGCAGCAAGTTTTCTTTTAAAACAAGTAAATGATTTTGTCGCTCTAAGCTCTTCTGGTAATGAATTCCATATCGAACCCCCATTAAACATAAAGCTCTTTTTCATATTGTTTGTACAAGGTTTAGGCAAACAAAGTGTGCCTGAGTTGTTCCGAAGATTGTATTTTATCAATTCATTTTTGAATGTAAAGAGTTCACTGAGGCAGTGTGGTCCCAAGTTATTTAATATTTTAAACATTGTTTTGGCTTTAGTTTTAATTCGTTGTTCTTTTAGAGGTTCCCACCCCAGCATGCTCAGAACAGTTTCTTGGTTTACCTCATTAGGTACATTTGCTATAATTCGAGCAGCTCTGTTGTGAAGTCTCTGAAGGCGTGTGGATTGTGTCTCTCCAAATACATTCCAAACTTCAGAGCAGTAGTTAAAGTGGGGTTGAATAATAGCATTATATACTGACCGAATTGTGTTTTGATCAACAAAATCTCGCAAACGTTTAAAGTAATCCATCTTTTTCTTTCAGCAGGAGCTTTAGGAAACCGAAAAAACTTGCAGCAGTGACTTAATTGCGCGTGATTACAATCGGGGACGAAGCAATAGACCATTTTTTTCCCCTCATGAAGACTCTATTTCCGCCATTTCGAATTCACGTTGGTTTGTTTGTCTCCAGCAAAATTGTTGTCATGGTAGCGTGACGTCATCACTTCTGTACTCTATTAAGACCTATATCGTTGACGAATATTATAATGAGACTCATTGAAAAAATAGTCTTTAAACAAGAGATTTTATTACAATCCAATTCATTGATAGGTATCTATATTTTTAAATATCTTCATTTGTAAAAGACTTAATAATAATAAAGATAATAATAATAATATTTTGACACGCTTGCCTCGTCAACTGAAAGTTGATTTCCACGAGGGTCGTGTACAGAATAAAAAATACAAGTATAAAATTAGATAGAAACTATTTACAGGACTGTTATAAAAAGTAACAAAGAAGTTCAAAATCAGTTAGCCTAAGTATTAAATATTAATTAATGAATTACAAAGATACAAAACATATAATTTTCATATGTCAATGCACGTCGCGATTTTCGTCTGAAATGAAGTGAGAGATTTGCTCTCTCTAATTTCTTTGGGAATGGAGTTCCAAATTATTTCTCTATCATAGATAAAACTTTTCTTCATACTATTGGTGTGTGGCTTTGGCAGGCAAACAGTACTTGAACTTTCCCGAAGGTCATACTTTGTTACTTCACTTTTAAATTTGAAGAGGGTCGCGAGCGAAGTGGGAGCCATGCCATTTAAGACTTTATACGTCATAGTAACCTTAGCTCTTTTCCTAATAGTTTTAAGTGGTTCCCAGCCTAGCTCGCTCAATACAATGGAGTGATTAGCACCATTACTGGTATTTGTGATAATTCTTGCTGCTCTGCTTTGAAGTTTCTGAAGTCGGTTTGAATGTGTTTCATTAAATACGTCCCATACTTAAATTAAATGTACATTAACAAAATATTTCAATGGAAAACCTTGTAGATGAAAGACGATCAAAACATTTAATTTTTGTTTTAACGTTTTGTTGCATTCGTGCAACATCACCAGAGAGGATATGTAAGATATAAATCTGAATCAATGCATCTGTTTCCATGGCAACCTGGCGTAAATATCTGAGATGAAGGGGGTGGACACGGGGGAAGGCGGAAGCGGTGGGGGCAGCGGACGCATTCTCCTCCACAAAACCTAAACCGTGGGGGGATAGCCCCGATAAAAACAACAAACAGCCGACGACTTGAAAAAGTATAAAATAAAGCATACTCCGAATAATATAGACATCTTGAAACTCAAAATTTGAGTTAAAGACAAGATGAGAATTGTGAGATGGCAATATTTCGAGTTCATTTCAAAATTGATGTCTGATGATCACAATATAAAGTATAGGGAGATATCAATTGCTTGTAATGGACAACCAATATACTCTTTACTTGCAGCTCAGGAGAAAAAGTAAATCAAGCTTTGCTTTACCCAGTTTAAGTTCAAAGCGCTGAAGCGAAGTAGAGCGAAGCTTGATTTACTTTTTCTCCTGAGTAGCAAGGAAGGAAACGTTATACCGAAATACAGTCTTTATATTTCTCTGAATTGACTTTGTTTAAAAGATTTGCTAAGTCTATTTTGACAGGTAGAGTGATGCAATAAATTATTAATTACTGCATGGCAGCTTTTGTTTGGGTTTGTAAAACGACCCAGGGGCGGATCCAAGGTTAATTTTGACCGGTTTGTGACACTTCGGGGGGGGTCTGGGAGCTTACCCCTGGGAAAATTTTGATTTGGAGAATCTTTATTATACTCAAGAAATTACAGGAAATGCAATTTTGCTGCACATATACTAGAGTTTATAATAATGTGCAAAAATTTTGAATTAAGTATATGCTTCCTGGGCATTTGGGATTATAGTTCTGTACCCATAGAAGCAATGACAATGTGGAGGAGTTGAGATAACCATGGACTGTAGCCACAGTTAACCTGGTACTGGAGTGTTACATCTTAACTGTGCATTCTATCATGTCCCATTTTGCATGTATATCAATCTACCTTAATTAATCCTGCCCCACCCCACCTCATCCTATTATATTTTCAGCCAAGATTTTGCTTAGTTCAAGTATAATACTGTAAGTCACTGCTTGTTAACTATATTTACGCTCTTCATTAAGAAAAAATATTAACAAGTTGACTACATAAAAATAAATGCTGGTTACTCTATATGGAATATATCAAAATTTTTAAATGAAAAAAGAATTATTAATCATCTGAAGAAACAACATCAAGTAGATGCATTCTTCTTGGGTGTGCTCTAGCAAAGTTATCAATGATGGCATCAACATCAAGATTTAGATGCCTGTGAACATGCATTAGTGCCAAGCCAGTTAGTCTCTCATTTGTCATGGATGATCTTAACCATGTTTTTAGCCTTCTTAATGCAGAAATTGACCTTTCACATGAGCAAGTAGTGGCTGGAACAACTGCCAATATATTTAGTATTACATTTATATTTGGGTAGAAATCTTTATCAACAAGCAAAAGTGTTTCTGATATCTTGTCTGGAATTGTACAGTCATCCAAACTTGATTCTCTTAACCATCTGGCTTCCCACATTTCAAGCTCTGCACCAAGTCCTTCAATATTTGGTAAGTCATTTTTATAAAAATCCACAAATCTTTGAAGTTCATTTTTCCAAGGTTTTTTGGCTTTCACCAATGTCAACATCACACTTGGAACAATACAAAATCCTTCATAAATCACCGTAGAGTAATTGCCAAACTTGTCTTCCAATGATGTAATAAGATGGGCCAGAAAATTCTCAGTTACATTTATACGATAATAGACTTCAGGTGTTGATGCAGGAGAATTAGCTCTGTGGATCTGTTTGGTCACAATTCTGGGCATGGATGGGGTCTCACCAACACTTGCAGCCATTTCAACTGCCTGTTTGTAAAGTTTCTGATGCTCCACATTAATGTTAGAATGGAAGGTTGCACACTTTTCTTTAATTAAGTTTACTTCTGATTTTACATGAAGAAGATCCATCTCAGCTCGTTGTAGTAAAACTGTAGCTTGTTTTGTGAAGCCAATTAGCTTACTTACAACTTTCAAAGCAATAACAAACTCAAATCCAGCTAATTTCTTATTCAGTCCTGCAGCCAATGAGACAGTATTGTGGTTCCAAACCCCATTATCTTCCCCTCTCTTGTTAAATCTAATATCTTCTATTGTTTTCATTACTGGCACATACAGTTCAATTGTTCTCTCTAAACCATCTATTCTTTCTATCCACCTAGTCCTACATACGTCCTTTAAAATAAAGTGATTTGAACGAGGCAAATACTTTTTGATATTTTCAATCAGGTAGTCTTGCCGTTTAGGGGATAAATTAAAGAAATCAGCAAATAGCTTTGCAATTATCCATCATTTCCCTTACAATATAAACAGATTCAACAATGCACAGATTCAACCGATGACTTGAACAGTGTATATAGATAGCCTTACTTAATTCAGACCTAATTAAAGCTGCTGTACCTTTGTTAATGCCTGCCATTGCACCAGCTCCATCATAGCCCTGTCCTCTACACAAACTAAGATCTAAACCAAAGCTTTTAATTGCTTTCAGAATTTCATCTTTGATAGCACTTCCAGTGCAACCACAAGACAAGTGAAAGAAACCTATAAATGCTTCCCTTATAACCCTATCAGCATCAACATATCTTAAGACAATTGATAGCTGTTCTTTGTTTGAGATATCTGCTGCCTCATCAGCCAATATACTATAAAACCTAGAGCCAGTATTAATATCATTAATGATATTTTCTCGAATAAACTTTGCACAGGCTTCAATTAGTTGATTCTGTGTTGTTTTAGAAAGATAAGTTTCATTTCTCTTCATGTTTTCTAAATGTCCTTTCAATTTCACATCACCAGCATCAACTTTAAAATCTACCAAGGCTCTGAAATTCCCCTGTTGCTTACCATCATGTTTGGAATCATCGCGGTGACCTCTTAAACCTTGGTTTGTTTGCCCACAATATATAACACACTTTAGAATTGGTGCAAGTTTTTCACGATTCTCTTGTATTCGCCTTGCTCTTTGCACTAACAACTGCTGATCAATATCTAAGCTCCTTTGCCTTTCCATGGAGACCTTGAAGATTTGCAAATCTTGAACACTGTGTTTATGCATTCTTGAATGTGTCTGATGAGCAGCAAACTTACTGACTGCACTTGTCCAAAGAATTAAAGGACTTTTAAAGAGCTTGTCTAGCTTTTCAGGGTTATTTCCAAAAAGAATGCAAGGCAAACAGAAAGCCCCATCGTACATCCGGCTGTAACGCAGCCATGGATATATTCTAAGCCATTCATGCCTGAAAGACCTCTGACTCATTTTCTTACCTTCCGCAGTTTTGGGAAAGCTATAAGAAGGATCCGGATTCCAACATTTAAGAATTAAGTCATACTTTTGATCGTTAGTCAGACGTCGAGCATTTGGAAAGGCGTATAAACCAACATCAAAAGGGCTACATTCGGTAGCCGGAATACCTCGTCTGCTGGCTCCATGAGTAGCTATTGACGTCGAATTAGACCTTTCACGACCGCTCCCGTTTGAAGATCTTGGCAGTTCTTCACCTCCAGATTCACGAGGGCCAGGATTCTTCTCGACGTCACCAGAGAGATGTCAACATTTAAAGCAGACGGACAGTAACTAGATGTCGTATTGGAATAATATAAACATCTTCTGCTAAAATATTTGATCCGGTATCTGACATAAGAACTTTGTGGACAAAGAGGTATATATTCGCAATTATTCCAGTTCACTTGAGCAACAAGTAGAAGAAAATAAAACCTAATTAACATAATTCTTACGGAAAACTGAAGAAGAGTACTGATCTGAAACGGAAACAACGGCCACTGTTCTGCAACGCTTAGCAACAGGAATGAATTCTTTACCAAACTTCCAAAGGAGTGCTCTGTCAAGTGGTTTACGACCGGTTTGCAGGAATTTTCAGCCAATGGCATTGCATCTTTACCGGTTTGTAAGCTCACACGGTGAACACTGACCGGTTCGTTACCTCTCGCAGGCCTCTGTTACAAGGTTTGCGAGATTGCGTGTGGTTTGCGTGCGAATATCCTTCAACGCGGACGTGTACCTTTCATTTCTAGCAAGAGAATGGACCGACCAGGAAAAATTTTGAAATTTTGTCCGATAAAATTGACATTTTCATCCAGAAAAAAATTGCGATTATTAAATGTAAATAAAGTTTTATATGAAGACATAATTTTGTATGATTTAACTATTATATTTGGAAAAAAACCACAGGTTCGTACAAACCGGATAAACCTGTCTAAATCCGCCTCTGATTAAGGTGAGGTTACATCGGTCGATTTTTAATGTCAATTTTTAACACGACATTTTAGTGTCACATCACCTCGACTGTCAGAGGTTCAGGGAGGTCAGTGGAATCAATCTATCCTTTTCTTATTTTGTTCCTTGTACAAGTACACTTCCCAGTAAATAGTATCTTCAGCCGCCCAGGAGCAGATTCGAAATATTTTTCGACCATTTTCATTTCAATCGCTTATTAAAAAATGAGTCTGTGGCACGATTATTCCATATTTCAGCGAATTCTCTTTGTGATGAACTTCTGAAAATTATTTGACCTGGGTGATGTTCTGATGCTGAATCAGAATGGGTAATTGGCATCAACCATTCTGGAGAATCATACACTGAACTTTGTGTAAATTTTCATTGGAAGTTTAGGATTGTCTGAGGGCGAATGGTCCTTGTGGCGAAATCCTTGGTTGACCTTGATGCGATTCCTCTTACAGAATCAACCGTACTTCGCCCCAATTGTTCAATTTTCAACAATGCATGACTATAGAACGAAGTCAAAGATTGTCAGTGTCATAAAATGAAGAAAACTGAACACAATCCTTTTCGAAGTACAGTTTTCTCAATAAACGATAAAGAAGCATTGAAATGTCTTTTGATAATTACATTAAGCCAGTCAGGAATAAATTAGGGATGGCAAAGATTCACGGGTAATGATGGTTTACTAAAATTTCTATCATTATAGACATTGCCTTAACAAAAGCATTAACAAAAGCCAGTCAGGGGGAAATTAGGCAGTAATAAATAGAGTTCGTGACATCGTGAGAACATCACCTCCCATGATTCCATTTGTTTTCCTAGAGCTGAATTGCTGTTACGGATTTGATAGGTAAGATCTTGTAAGAAGACTCAAGAACAACAACTGTCCTATCTCAGCACTAACTGTTTGAAAACAAGTCATCAAACAAATATGCAACTTTTGAAAACATTCAAACGAAAAAACAAGAATACATTTACTCGCCATGGTGGGATTTAATAAACCACTCAAAAATTTTATGAATGGCATGGGAAGGGGTAATGATGGTTAACTAAATTTTCTATAATTATAGACATTGCCTTAACAAAAGCATTAACAAAAACTAGCAACAAATAGACTTCGTGACATCGTGAGAAGATCACCTCCCTGATTCCATTCGTTTTTCAACAGTTAAATTGCTGTTACGAATTTGATAGCTGAGACCTTGTAAGAAGACTCAAGAACAATAACTGTCTTCTCTCACAACTAATGATTGTCTGAATACAAGTCATCAAACAAATAGGACAATTTTGGAAACATTCAAACGAAGAGACATAAACACCTTTACTCATGCATGGTGGAATTTAATAAACTTCTTAAATATTTTATGAATGACATGGATCATAATAATTATAAAGGATACTCCAAAATGTCGCTTTGCACTTCAGCTTCACACATTATCTTCACCCTCAAACTCTTTCCAAAAATTGTCCTTCACATTCAAATTATAGCAATGTACTGTGTTCTATTGATTCGATTGTTCCCAGTTTCTCAACTCGATTCCAAAAACTGTCATACAAAAACCATTTTATCATCCCTTATGAGTCTCTTTTAATTTTCATGAGGCTCTTGTAATCGAATAACACGATTTTCTTGTTCTCTTTCAATAGATTGAATCAAAGGACATGCTTGTCGTTCCATAATGCGTCAGCGTTTCTTCTTACACACCTGACCTTCGTTTCAATTTCTTTTTTTTTTGTGAAAGAAAACTTTTCACAAAAAATCACAGCTCCGTAATTTTGGTTTCTCTTGGTATATACTCAATAACTAATCGTGAAGATAAATTCTATTATTAAATAAATATGTTCGCATTTATATTTAAACAGCATCAAAACCGATCGTCAAGATTCTACCTCCTAAGTCAAATTTTGCCCACTGCTAAGCTTGTCTCAGACGTATCAAGCCAGAGTATCCTTTTTAGCGAGTTATTGCTTATATTTAATCCTTCAGTGCCATCGCACAATAGCCAACTGATGAGAACTTTCTGGCATGGCACGTCCCGTGGTGTTGCTTTTTATATATCCTAGCATTTGTACTTATTACGTTCAATCTTTCTACATCTTCTGTAGTCAAGTCAGTTCATTGACGTTATCTTGTGGTTAAAATGGATCCTATATTGTGTTCTATAGCGTCTTCTCTAGTGAACAGTGTTCTAAAAGTCACTATTGGCCCTCTTTGGAACAAATGTCATGACCATATTGCTGGTAAACTGAAAGAAGGAGACACGACGGACGAGATATTTCGACAGTGGATTGTAAGAGAACTAGATGATATCAAAACCAAACTTGATGGTCTGGCCCGTAAAGATCTTCTGGCCAGCATCTGCTTCCTCAAGGAAGGAGTGTGTCTACTTTACCAGTGTCTCGATGCGGCCACAGAATATAAAAAAGATGTAGCTGAAGCCCAAAGATTAACAAGTGAGGAGGCCAGTGACTCGAACGACGGTACAAACTCCGTTTTCACAGAAGCTTTGGCACTTCCGGAAGCAATGAAACGATTCCGTATCACCTCACCTAAGCGTCTTACGTCTGCTCTATCATCATTTAAAGCCGCAAGAGAGAAAGCCACAGAAGCCTTCAGCAATAGAGCACTGAGCACAGAGGACAGAATACTGGCCGCAAAAATTCGAGTAATAAGCCGAATTCTTGAAAGTCTCGACGACCCTGATGCAGCAGCTGTTACTCCTAAGATGTACCTTGAAGAACTTCATGACATGCCAGCCGTTAAGAAAATGTTCTCTGTTCAGTTTAAAGGTGGGATGAAATCTCGCTTTAATAAAACGAAGCGGGCTGAGAACGTGAAGTCTGTGTTTGTGATTAATTTCGTATTGCACAATTTCATCAAAAAGTTTACTACCAAGGCAGCGTATCACTTCAACTGGCCACAAATAGATCTCGAGGAAATCAGTGTGCACCCAATGCTATTAACTGCTGAAAATGACATAATAAAGGAAATGGAGGAATCTGGAGTCCAGGCACTTAATGTAATTTCAATTGCATCCTTAAGCGTTCAGGATGTTCTTACCATAAATAGCAAAGGAGAGATTATTGCATGGAAAAATCTCTCTGTCGTTCTTATCAACAGTAAGGGTGATATCCAGGACTTTTGTCGTCTTCCAAAGGAGGACACAGAAGCAAGTGATTTTGATGTGTGTGCAATGGCCATCGACGTAGAAGATAATGTGTACGTCGTCACAATGTCTGAACAAACTCACAATGGTTACTGTTATAAATTATTTGTCTATGATACGAATGGTGAGACTAAACAACAATTGCCATTGGAATTTTTTGATGGTTTTAATAGGCCATGGAAAAGATCGCGTGTAGCCGTAAACAAAGAGAAAGATATTATTATCTCCCACAGTGTCTTGTGTGAAAGTCGTATCTTTGTTTGCGACAACAGTGGCCAACTAAAATACAGCTTTCCTGTGGAGAACCACTTTAAGTACTTGAGTATTTCTCACAAGAACGAAATAATTACAGCTTCATATGGAGATACTGTTTATATCTACACGGAAGAAGGAGAGTTAAAACAAACATTTAAACTACCTGAGGGTCACAATGCAAGGGGGTGTGTGGCATTTGATCTCATCAATAAAAAAATTATTGTTTGTACCCGGGACTACAAAACTAATGGTTATTTTTTGTTAAATTATTCTGATATTGATAAAAAACCACAAATATTATCTTTACATTCTCCATCTGAGCCAACTATTATCTCTCATCCAAATGGTTCAGTCGCTTTAGTTCACGACTGTGGTATAATTTTCATTTAACTTAAATATACAAGATCAAAATGGAAACTTTTGAACAAAACAATCCGTTTATTTTTCACTATGGCATGAAGCAACCGTCACCAAAACCTCCATGTTTAAAAAGCCCGGTAGAATATAATCTCGGAGGAGCTTTCTAAAGCTAGCGTTATATGCTTTTTTCAAAGGAAGCACAGATAGCGGATGCGGTTATATTTAATATAAGATTTGTAGGTGCAATAATTTGGATTTTAATAAGTGAACAAACAAAAAAACTTAAGAGATCTCAGTTCAAAGTAGAACTGAAGAATGGTATATTCCAGCAGTACATAAATATTGATTCTAATTGAATCATTATTATTTTTCCTTTTTCTTTTATCCTTCAATTATTCTCAACTATTCTTATTTTTTGAACTCACTATCGTATATTTTTCCACTGATATTGTACAATCAACTCTTCTATATTTTAATTATGTCTTGTATTTAATTATATGTATTATGTAGTCTATATATTGATAACTCTTTGTCTACTATATAAATAATTATTCTAACCAGCTAACTGTCTAGATTTGCCTTATGGTTATTACAGTTGAATAACACAAAATCGAATGAAACGAACAGTTTTAAAGATAAGAAAAACAAATGTAAATATACTACATTTTTGTAATCTCAGCTAATAAATCATTATTCCACGAAATACTGTTTTTAATGTTCTAACACATTACGTTCTAATAATGATCTCAGACATTGCGCTTTTTAAAATCTTTTCCTGGCTCTTATCTCTTATCTTCACTGATCTTTTCTAACCTTTTCTCCAACCGTTCTTTGTCATTTCCTCCGAAAATCTGTTGACTATTTCTCTGATATTTTAGTAAATTCTTTTCTGAGTTTTTCTTTGGCGTTTGTTCGATCTCTTCATTCTCTGACATTTTCTATAATTTTTTTACTTTAAAGTTTTCTTTGATTTTTTTCTTTTCGGCGATCCACCAGCTACTTTGTCCACATGGGCGACGGAATGAGGGGGCGGAGGGACAAGGGAAGCAATTTGACCCCCTTGGACTTTTACGCACACAAAACAGTTAGTTTAAGATTGTAGTAACAATTAACGCATAACTTTTCTGCCGCAACAAAAATCCTTTTACTGAATTAAGTGCCCGCAGGCTAATCAAGCACAAATAAAAGAGGATATGATAATTAATATTTCTCAGGTCTCCCCTGACCCTACCCACCTTTTTGATTTTACCCTGGCTAACGTCAGACTATTTTACTCTTCAAGGGGACACGTCTGGGACAGAAAACTTTTAATATCTTATGGTTAAACTTATATGTAGTTTAATGTTCGAGAAAACGTGAGAGCTTGGATATATTAAGGTAGATGAACGATAGTCAAGCTCGATACTCAGAAAATGATTTCTGAGCCCCTGACGGGGATTGAACCCGCAACCTTCTGATGACCGGTCATCAGAAATATACGAACTTTATTTAATCACGGAATCTCACTCATTATATAAGAAGTGCTCTTCCGGAGAGCCGTGAGGACAAGAAACTAAGTTTAAAAAGTAAAATTTACACATTTTGACTTAATATTTTTCTTAAAACCATCTATATTAGGACTAGCCTTAAGGTCCTCAGGGAGCGAATTCCAGCATATTGCTCCCCCGTAGACAAGACTTGACTTAAGGAAATTGGTGTTTGGCTTGGGGATAGAAAGATTAATCAAATTTCCTCTAGTATTGTAGTCATGTACTGTATCTCTTGTTGAGAATTTATCTGAGAGATACGAAGGAGCCAAATTGTGAGCTATCTTATACATTAGGGTGGCTTTGTTTGCCAACCAACGATCTTCAAGTTTTTGCCATCCTAATTGCGCTAACGTGTCAACGGATCTGCTCTCATAGCCAGAGCAGGTAATTATCCGGCTCGCTCTGTTTTGTAATTTTTGAAGTTTGTCTTTAAGGCCCTTACCACATGAGTCCCATATTGATGAGCAATAATCAAAATGGGGGAGCACAATGGCATTGTGAATCTTAATAAGGGAGTCATGTGGCACATAATCGCGTATTCTTTTCAAGATTCCTAGACCTTTTTTAACTTTTTTACAAACATTTTCAACATGTTCATGCCATTTCAGATTCTCATCAACAATTACCCCGAGGATCTTTTTGTATCTTAGTCTCTTTAAAGTAACTTGACCCAAGAAAAGATTGGGATCAGAGTCTAATTTAGCAATTCTTTTAGTCGAGCCAATAATCATATATTCACTCTTAATACTGCTTAGGCTAAGACGATTAGCTGTCAGCCAGTCATTAAGGTTCGCTAGGTCAGCATTGAATCTACTTTCAAGGTACCTAACATCAGTGTCTCCTGATGTGAGACTGGTATCATCAGCATACATACTAGGGAGAGTAAATGAGAGGCACCCGGGAAAGTCGTTTATGAAGATCAAAAATAATAATGGGCCCAAAATAGAGCCTTGGAGAACACCACATTTTAAAGTTCGTGTTGTAGAAACTGCTCCATTAACGAAACTTTGCTGGGTCCTATTAAAGAGATAGGATTGAAACCAGCTGAGTTCATTTTCGAAAATACCGTAAAATTTCAGTTTACCTAATAAAATGTGGTGATCGACAGTCTCAGAAGCTTTTTTTAAATCTACAAACACTGCGATTTTAATTTTACCATTATCCATATTGTTTAGCCAGTGGATAGTATCTTTAAGCAAGGCAGTTAACGTGGAATGAAATGGGCCAAAACCTGATTGATGATCTGTCAAAAGATTGTTTGTATTAAGATAACTGTAAAACTGTGAAAAAAAATCTTCCTAAAAAATTTTGGAGACCACGGACAAAACTGAAATAGGTCTGTAATTATTCATGTCACATTTATCACCTACTTTGTAAATTGGCGTAACTTTAGCTTTTTTCCAGTCATCAACAAAAATTCCCGAAGAAATAGACTTGTTAAAAATTTTGGATAATGGTTCTGAAATAATAGTCACAGCAGTTTTCAATATTTGGCATGGAATTTTGTCCAGACCTGCTGCTTTATTTGACGGCATTTTGTGAATTACATTTGCTACACAACCTGGACTAATATGTTTGAATTTGAAATTATTGCTCGTTTGTTTTAAAAACTCCGTGGGTCACATGTGGTATGCGGAATCTAATCGGCTAGTTTTGGGCCAATATCAACAAAATGATTGTTAAAATTTTCTGCAATAGTTATACAATCAGTAATAATATTGCCGTCTACCTTCAGCAAATTGACATTTGTCGATTTTGAGGGCTTTTTTAATAGACTGTTAAGTAGCTTCCAAGTCTTTTTAATATCACTTTTATTCGCTTCTAAATTACTAGTAAAATAATTAGATTTCGCGATCTTGATCTTTTTATTCACTTCATTTCTAGTGGACTGATATAAGTGCCAACTTATTTGGGACCGATTTTTGGCTGCACATCTTTTTAAATCATCTCTACGAAACGTTAGTGCTTTTAGGTCAGAAGTTAACCATGGAGCTTCTAAGTTCCTTACACGCTTAGTTTTAAGAGGAGCATGAATATCCAAAATCTTAATAAACAAAGTTTTCCACACAAGCCACATTTCATTGGGATCATCAGAAAGTTCTATCATGTCCCAGGGCACTTTACTAAGGTCATTTATAAATTGATTAGCATTGAAATTTCTATAGTTATGGGCCTCTATTATTCTGGGTTTTTCTTTGCTAGCAATCAAACGTCGAACAGCATAGACTAAATTATGATCGCTAATTGATAAAGTGCAGACACCACTTTCCCGAATACGATGTGGGGCGGTAGTAATTATGTGATCAATTAGAGACTGTGTGTTACTTGCAATACGTGTGGGCTATTTAATTAATTGTTTGTGCTGATATTCATCATATAAAGCAGTCAGTTTAGAGATATGTGATGTCGGGTGTTCACCCAATAAGTTGCAGTTAAAGTCACCCAAAATTATCGATTCATTATTATCCAATATATGATGTTTGGCAAGATACTCTTCGAATTGCTCTAAACTATTACTATCGCTACCAGGAGGCCTATACCATGTTGTAACACAAAAGGGTTTAATAAATTTTCCAATTATTTCGATAGTTATAATTTCAAGATCGCTATCAAAATTTTTAATTGAATAATTCCAAGTATCTTTAATGTACATCAAAACCCCACCACCATGCCTATTTCGATCTTTACGCACAGCATTATAACCAGGCAGAGAAATCTCATAATTTGGAATATCATCACTAAGTCGCGTTTCGTTAATTGCAAGGATATCAAAGGGTTGAGTAGACATCATTGCAGTTAGCTCTTCGAAATGCTTGATCAGACTTGTGATGTTTAACACTGCCATTTTGAAACCTTTAATAGCCTTAACACTAGAAATCTCATCAATTGGATTTAAAAAAGCACCTTGATTTATAATTGGACTTCTTCCCACGGGTAAGCTTTCATGATGGATTTCACTCCCTAATAAAATATTTTCGTCTTCAGTAGTCAATAAATTATGATACAAGTCTACACTCGCTTTCTTTTCCTGTGCTTGTGCACCAGAGAGGTAGTTATCATCCTCAGTAGGTTCCCTAACTGATGTAACGTTGATATGTGAAAATCCTCATTTCGGGAACTTGACATCGAGTGTTGATTACCTCTTAAGAATTTAATAAATTTTGTAGCTAAAAAGGCCGTTCCCTTGGCATTCAGATGAATATTACTGCCGGTAAGGCATGTATTATCAACACTAAAATTATCAATAAATGACATACCGTCACTCAAACATTTCTGCTTCAGAATTTTGTTAACTTCTTCAATTTTACCTGCTACTTGCATGTCTTGCCTTTGGATTATGCCTGATAAAGCAATCTTTGCATGAGGAAATTTCTGCTTCAAGTTTGCAGCAAGGTTCCCAATTTCCTGGGCGCAGTCTTCAGGAGAATCTATTGGGATGTTGTTAGTTCCAACATGAATAATTACGTGTGATGGGTGAATCTGAGGGTTGAGAGTAGACACTTCAGTTGAAATACTCTCAGCTGTCTCACCTGGATAGGTGTATTTATGTACCTTCTTCTTAGACAGTTTCATTGGATCCACATGCTTAATCATTGAATCACCTTCCACAGCAACACAAGGTTTCTCTGTTAAGCTGGACTTTTTACTATAGGTGTCGGGTGACACTTGTTCACTTGTATTATCAACAAACCGACCACCAGCAACATCACCATTTCTTTGGGCACTGTTATCTTGCATTTGTTTATCTTCATTATTATCGGTTTGGACACTACTATCTTGAATTTGATCATCCTCATTCCCGGAGGATCTCCCTTTGTCAATAACTAATAAGTCCTCTTGGCTGTCTATATCACTCAATATCGAAAAACGATTGTTTACTGCCAATACATCAGCTTTTGGTGGCATTGACTTGCTATTGCTAGTTTGATTCATAGATGATTCTTCTGTTTGATGCTTCTTCGGTTCGTATTTACGGTTTAGACTACATTGTCTATTATTATTTTCATTATTAATTGAGTATCGAACTGGACGATCGTTTATCTACCTTAATATATCCAAGCTCTCACGTTTTCTCAAACATTAAAGTACATCAATCATTACTAATATATCGTGGCTTCCGCTTAGGTCGTACATATATATCGAAATTGCACCTTAGCTCACCATCTGAGTCTCGGTAGCTCAATGGTTAGAGCGTCTCACCGGTCATCAGAAGGTGGCGGGTTCGATCCCCGTCTGGAGCTCAGAAATCATTTTCTGAGTATCGAGCTTGACGATCGTTCATCTACCTGGTTAAACTTATAGCTTATGGGAAATTCTGGCGACTATAACACGTTAATCAGGTCTCAAACAATTTTCATTGTCCATGTCTTTCACCTTTTTAACCACTTACGATACAAGTTAGCAAAAATAAATGTAACGCACTAATTAACCAATGAATGTCAAACAAATAAAGCTGTAGTAATACACTTTTAAGCAACAACTTAGTCAAGAAGACTTGTACTTTAAATAGATTAAGTGAGAGTAGTCTATAATATGGGGATTCTAGCACATTTTGGGATTTGACTAAATTTCCACATTTTCAAAATAGACAAAAATAGTCGGGGAAAACCCTTTACCTTGTTTACGTAATTTTCAGCTGCTTCACTACAGCTTCGCTCGATCACTTCCGGCGACTTCTAGACTCTTCCAGGAATTTGTTAACGTTACCGGGGACTTCAACACATTTTAAAAACGGGTCAAAACTTTAGCATCGACCAGAGGTCTCATCGCCCGAAGGGCTCAGCACCAAAGGTGCAGCGACGAAGTCGCAAAGCAAAGCTGTTTCAAACAGCTTCGCTGACATGTTGTCTTGGGAGAATAACCTAACACAGCAGGCTGATAAATTCCAAACATTCCATACATGCTCAATCTCCCTAACAACTAGCCTCACTCGATGTCAACAAAAAAACTATTTTCGGTTTGCTCAGTTGTTAGGGAGATTAGGCATGTATGGAATGCGGGGAAAGTCACTAAACGACTGGTGGGGGAATTACCTTTTTTTGGCAGAATTTTAAACAATAAGTCTATTTGCTAAACAGCTTCGCTGATAAAGTATTTTACGGTTTAAATCCAAATATATTCTCATAAGTGTCAATCATTTTATTCATGTAATGACCAAATGCAAGAGTGTCTATTTTATTTTCAAGTATGTTTCGTTTGTCATCTTTATATGACAAAGCAATCTTTTCAACACTTTCTGTATACAGTTCATGGTTTCTATGTCTTATCAAATTCATTTTTCTTAATTGTTCTTCTCCATCAAATAAACAATCTTTGTAATTTTGGAATGTTATTTCTTTTTTAATTACATTTTTCTTAACACCTTTACATTTTTTTTCTTCTTTTACTTTGTTGTCTTCGCCGTTTCCACACATTTTGTAAGCATATAATTTTGCTCTCAAACCAACAAATTCTTCTATTTGTTTTCCGCCACATTCATCTTTCATCATTCCAATAACCTTTTTGTTTAACCCGGTTTTAATTCCAGATTCATGAACTTTTGGGTAATTACTTGTATCAAACATATTTTTTACATCTGGAGAAATATCTTTATAAAAATCATCAGTTTTAATTTCATACATTAAACTATCTGTATCGGTAAATAATAATGATGCAGCTTCGCTGTATTTTTTCTTAATATAATTATAATGAAAATCATACATTAAAGTTTTACTAAGATCTAATATACTCATTCCTAAATATATTGGTTTATTCAAAATAATTTTGGTTTTATATTTATGTACTGCAATTAGATTTTCAGAAAATATCGTCCTACTTTTAAAATTACTTTTTGAAAATAATTTTAATGCTTTTTCTTGTCTATTTACCAATTGTATATCAACTCTATTTCTTACATTTTCCATAGTTTTTCCAAATACAGAATTATTCATCAATTTGAAAAAGTCTTTTTCAAAATCATTTTTTGCATTTGTTCTTAAATTTGTATTCAAATCAATATATTGCTTCATGAAATCTTCTTCATAAAATTTAATTCCTTTGTGAATTCGAGTACAACGAAGTCCCAATTTTTCATACAATTTCAAGTTTTCACAATGTAAAACATATTTTTCTTTATTATTTAAATTTGGAATCAGTTTTTCAACTTGGCCAACCTTTAATCTTTCTGGTGCAAGAGGATACTCATTGTGTGAATCATGTAAATCTTCTGGATATTCTAAATCAACTTCTAAAATACAACCGGCCTTCGGGTCGTCTGCGATTTTTTCCCAATTATTTAACTCATTTTCATTCATCCATTTGAAATCTTTCACAGGTAATTTTTTACTCATTGCCCATCCATATAAATTATTTGCATCTAAATATGGAAGATAAACACTATCTTCTTTAGGGTTGTATCGAACTCCGTTCGCTTCGCTGTCCATATATTTGTTATTTGCTTTTGCATATCTTTTTACAATAGTTGAAATTCCACCTCTTATTCCTTTTTCAATCATTAGATACATTTGCGGATCAGACAATAGGTCCAACTCAATCGGTTTACCGCCTGCGGATTTTGTAATTTTTAACATTGCATCCCAAGCTAATCCAGGTGAAGTAAAATACCAAGCAGGATCTAATTTATAATTTTGTTTACAAACTTTTCTAAAATTTTCAAATACATCAGCTAAAAGCATCACATCAGTTTTTAAATATAAATCATGATATTGTCTCATATTTTTAATATTAAATTTATTCCAAACATTTTGTGAGTGTTCATAATCTTCATCACTTATATTTTCATCATTTAATTTAGAATAAAAACATTCTTTATCAGGCAATTTTTCTTCTTTTAATTTTTGAATACTATCAAACCAATCATATGGAAAAACACCTTTTCTAGTTAATAATTCCCCTTTGGGGCTGAGGCCTCCGGTCTCAGTTTGTTTTTCATTTTTATAAAATTTCTTTAACATATTTAATTCATTTTTATCTAAATTATTAACTAAATTTGATAAACTAGTTTGCATAAATTTAAAACTATCAATAAATCTAATTTTTCTTTTTACTTCAACAATTTCTTTAATTTTATACTGGACCTGCGGCCCTGTCGTTTCACTGTCAATAATTAATTCTTCACACTCAATAATATTTTCTTTTGATTTATTTTGTAGTTGTTTTTTAGTTATTATGTCTGTTTTTTTATATTTACCAACAATAAATTCTTTTGTAAATGAAATGTATTTTTCCTCAGTGTTTGGTATACAATCAATTTCACCTTCTGAAACACCAAGATTTTTAATAAACAAATGACTGTCATAGTTTTGTAAATTATGAAATATAACTGGGATAAATTTTGGATTTTTCATTTTTGAATTACAACTAACACAAGCAGCTCCACGATATTTTCCAGTGTAATGACAATGATCCATAACTTTTTTATCAAATTTGATTCCACAAGCATAACAATTTTCTGCAGTTCTAAAATCTACTTTATCCTTTTCACTTAATATTATCTTTTTTGAAAATTTAAATTTCTCATATATTTTTTTAATATCATTTTCTAAACTTTTTACAAATTTTAATGAAATATCAAAATCAGGTTCACCGGGTTTTTTAGAACATTTTACTAATTTTGGTTTATATAAATTATCATCAAAACATTTTATCAAATAACTATATCCAGATGGTTCATGTTTTTGGGTTTGTTTTGTTTTATCTCCTACACCGCTAAGCGGTGTGACCTCCGGTCGATCGTTTATATTTTTAAGACAACATTCAAAATCTGCATAAATTACAAATGGAACATCATGCATTCTCTCAAAATTTCTAAACTTTAATTTTTCTCCTTTATCTGGATAAACAGTTTTTCCACATTCATACTCTTTACAATATTCTAAATGATTTTTGTAAACATTTTCTTTACTAAAATGTTGTAAGCAATTATCGCAAATATGTGTTTTTTCTTTGTGTTTACTAACCTGACTTGAAAATAATCTACTCTTATTTTTAATCAAACAATAATGTCGATCCCCATTTTCATTAGTTATTAACAATATATTTACACGCGGTCGGTTTTCTTGTCGATCCAAATCAACCTTACTTACTCTCAAAGGAAAAATTTCACCGGCTTTACCACCCTTCTGACCTTCATCAGCAGCTCTGCTGCCGTTGGATTTGCTGTTATATCCAAATAAATTAATTGGAATGTTATTATTTTTTTCAAATTTATCAATATCAGAAAATCCACATGGAAATTTCACATCTTTAACATTAAAATTCTCAGCTTTCTTTTTCAAAATTTTTGTAATTCTTCCAGGATTTTTTAAGTTGGGATTAGTTTTCAAAAGTTCATTTATTACAACACACCATAATAAACACTTTTGATCATCATTTTCTGGGTTTATAATTGCTTTTTTATTTTTTAAAAACTCTGGTAAAGGAATATAAGATGAAGCAAGTAATCTTTTAATTTCATTAATATTGAGAATTACTTTCAAACCTTTATGAAATTTCCACAAACTTGAATTTTTTAAAAATTCTTCAAAACTCAAAATAACTTTTTGCGTCATTTTTTCATATATTTCGTCAAAATTATTTCCTTCAAAAATTTCTTCATAGTAACTATGAAAATGAGCATTATCCACAGTTGTTTCTCCTGTTGCTGGATTTGTTTTTGACATCAAACACACAAGAGTTATTTGTTGTTTTGTGCTTGGATATTTTTTGAATTTTTTAATTACCAATGGTTTTATTTTTTTCAAAAGAGTCAAAGGGTCATATAAAGACAATTCAAATTTTTTCAAATTCAATTCATATCTTTTTGTTACATTCAAAGCTTCTTTATCCAATTTAAATTTTAATGGAATTGTTGTAGAAACTTTACCTTGTATTTTGTTAAATATATCTGAAACATTATCTTTCAAATAATTAAACCAATTTTTTATTCTTTTTGTTCCTTTATTATTTAATGGGTTGTATTTATCAAATAAATTTAATATTTTTTCCTTAGTATTATCAAATAAATTATTTGTTTTTTCCTTTGAGTTAGCCAAAATTTTGTTTAAATTTTTTGTTTAAATTTTTTTTGGTAATAATAAAGGAACATTAATTTTTGGGTTATCCGAACCCAATAAATTTGATATAACTTGGTTTTTTCTTGGTCTTCCTCTACCTCTTACAACAATTTTTTCATTTTGTCTTTTTTCTGGAGGTAATGTTACTGGTCTTCCTCTTTTTTCTCGTCTTGGTCCTACAAAAGAACCAAAAGGATATTTTCTCGGTCTTCCACGACCGCGTTTTGAATTATTTAAATTAACCATTTGGTTATGTGAGCTTCGTTCGATGTTCATTCTTTATTTATATATATATTTTTTTTTCTTTTAAAAAAAAAAAAATATTTTTAAATTTTTTTTTTTCATGTTTAACCACGTGATTACAACCCGAAGGGCGGCGAAGCCGGTGTTAAAAAAATAACTTATAACTGAATTTTTTTTAATATAAAAAAATTCAATGATGAATATAATTTTTTTAAATGTGATTTTAATATTTCTTTCGGTTTCAATATAATTTTATAAGATTCTATAAGAGTTTCTTCATCATATTCTCCATATTCAATTTCATAGTCGTTAAAAATACAATATTTTTCATCATAATTTATTGTAAATTCATGATGTGGTAATATTCCTTCGCCTGTAATTTCATCAATTTTATTAAGAAAAACATAATAAATATATTCTTTATCATTATTTTCATAATCTTCTTGTTTTAAATATTTTTCAATTATACGCATTTTTATTTATATAATAATTTTCCTTTAAACAAAAAAAAATTTAAAAAAAAATCAAAATTTTTCAACAGTCATAAAAAACCAAAAATGATTGATTATTAAATTTTAAATCTTTTTTGGTTTTTATTCTATATTTTATACTTTCTGCATTCATATTAAAATTTTTTGCAGCAGATATAAGACTTTTAAAATTTTGTGTTTCGCCTGTTTCACTGTTTATAACTATTACTGGGATTGGATTTTTCATTTTTTCCCTACAATATTTTTCATACTTTTCATTTGGTTTGCTAATTTCAAATCTCAGCATTTCTTCAAGTTGATTTTTTGTGTATCTTTTGTAATATTTTATTTTTCTTTCTCTTGCAATATTCCACAATTGTTTAAATGTTTTTTGTTGGTAATGTTTTGGCTTGTTATCCATTTATTTATATAATTATTTTATTTAAAGAAAAATTTTTAAATAAATTTATAAACTACATAACCACCCAAAAGACCGGTTGCGAAAAAAACAACATTTTGATATTCTTTCATTTCATCAGAAGGTTTATAATAATCTTCTAATTTTGGTTCTTTTTCATCTTCTTCATTTGCTTCTTCTTTTAAATATTTATGTCGATTATTAATTTCAGCAAGATTTTTCAAAGACATGTTTGTTTTGTTTATATCAGCATTTGCGTCAGATAATTGTTGTCTTAATTTTTCAATTTCTTGTTTTCTTTTTACTTGATCTTCATACCATTTTTCCTTCGCTTCACTCAGTTTTTCCATTGCTTCATTATGTCTTTTTATTTCTTTTTCATATCCAGAATGATTTAATTTGGAAAATAAAAATCCAGCACCTGCAAAAGCAACTGCATTAAATAATCCACCAACTACTGTTTCCATTTATTTATACATTTTTTCTATTTTATGACATTCATGACTTGAATGGATCAGAAGGAATCCATTTTTTATCTTGAGCATATTTAACTGCAAGTGATGATAATCCGACAGCTGCTGCCAGTTTTAAAGTAGGAACTAAACTAGATGGAGTTGATAAACCATCGCTAATTACTTTTCTTGATATCATTCCAACTCCAACAGCACCCAATGTAATTATTGTAGAATCATATAATTCATTCATAACTTCTTTTCTATTCATTTCACCCATTTATTTATAAATATAAAAAAATTTTTGTAAAATTTATTTTACAAATTTTCATAGGTTTTCAATACATGACTTACTAGTTGGTGGATTACATTTAGTAATTTTATAATCATTTTTATTTATGATATTAACTTTTTTGTTTTTACTTTCACTTTCACTTTCGATTTCACTACGTTCACTTTCACTTTGCTCTCTTCGTTCGCTTTCACTTCGCTCAAGTCTTTTGTCGCTTTTATATGCATAATATAAACCTCCAAGTGCAGCGACAATTGTTACACCACCAACAAAATACTTGAAATCTATGTAATCATTTATTTCTTTTCCATAGCTGGCTCTTTCGAGATCCGCTTCGCGGTCTGCTTCAGTGCGTTGTTCACGAAGCGCTTCGCGATGTCTTGCTTTTCTTTCTTTTGCTTCTTTTGAAATTTTTGCCAATCTTTTTCCCAATTCCACTTTTCTTGGGTCTTTTGCTTTAACAGATTTTTCAACTGCTGTTACTTTATCAGCTTTGCTGTTTTCACTTGTTTCACTCATTTATTTATAATTTTATTTTTTTATTTAGAATTTATTCAAAATTATTTAAAAGTTATTTATGAATAAAATTAAATAAAAGTCAAGTAAATTTTAAATAACCACAAATGTTATTTAAAATTTATTCAAAGTTATTTAAAAGTTATTTAAAATTTATTACAAGTTGTTTGTAAGTTATTACAAGTTGTTTGTAAGTTATTACAAGTTATTTACAAGTTAATTACAAATTTTTAATAACATCTTCATCAAAATCTACATTAAATTTTTGACACAATACAATATGATTCATTAAAATTTCTTTATCTGTTATTTTTTTATGTAATTGTATAGCAATAAATGCAATTTTTCCTTTGAAACAATCTGTCACTTTACCATTTGTTACAGTTTTATTACTTCCTCCAAAAACCAACGAAGTTAAACCACTTGTAACTTGTGCTGATGCAAACGCTTTAATTAATTTTCCGTTACAAAAAATTTTTGAATTACTATTTTTTAAGGGATATGATTCCCTATCATAATGAACAGAAATGCATTTCATTTTGTTATATTCTGTAGGGTCAGCTTTCAATGGAAATACATTTGGATTTATATCTAAATAATTGTTTCCTACTCCATAAACAATTAATCTTTTTGTAGAAGCATTGTCAAGATTTTGGAATCCTATCATTCTGTAAATTCCATTTCCACTTCCTTTATTTCCAAAAATTGCAGTAAAATCATTTGTTCTTTTATTTTGTCTTTCCATTTCATAAACTACAAAAATATGGACGCGGTCTTTCAAATTTGAAGAAGCATTTGGGGTGTTTATATTTACCGGAACTTCAAAAAAATTACTTTCATCCTTAAAATACATTTTGTTTGGAGTTTCATAAAATGGTCTATTTAATTGTCCTTCCGTAAACAAATTTACATCCAAATTTTCTGTTTCTGTTTGATTATAAATTGTTAAGATTTTCTTACTAAGACCATTATAAATTATATATGAAGTATCATCTTTAATTTCATAAACTGCAGTATAAAATTTAAAAAATTGAAACCAAAATGTATTAAATTTGACGTCTACATATTTTCTTGTGATAATATGTGTTTCATGCGTTGGTTGGTGATAAGTAGAAATTATTTTATGATTTCCCATATTAATATCTCCTGTCATGTTTCCACCAGTCAGGGATAATTTTGTTTCATCTTCGTCATCAACATATTTTTTTCTCGTCAAATGTGTTTGAAGTGTGGGATTTGTTGAAGAAATAATTTTATTATTTCCAATTGTTATATCACCAGTCATTGTTCCTCCAGATAAAGACAATTTTGTATCATCTTGATCATCCACATATTTTTTTCTTGTGAGTGAATTGTCGCTGTTTGGATCTGAAGTTGTGATGATTTTATTATTCCCAATTGTGATATCACCTGTCATCGTTCCTCCTGATAAAGGTAATCTGGTGTTATCTCTATCATCCACATATTTTTTTCTTGAAAGAGCATCTTTATAGTCTGGATCTTTTGAGGTTAAAACTTGATAAGTATTTGTGTAAATATCTCTTTTAATTTTACTTCTTTCAACACCCAACCATGTTACTTTTTCCACTTTCAAAAAGTTTCCGTCCACATATGATTTTGTTGTGAGATCATTGTTATTTGAAGGTGTTGCACTTGATAAGACTTTATTTGATCCCATATTCAAGTTTCCAGTCATTGTCCCACCTGTCAAAGATAATTTTCTAGAATCTTGGTCATCCACATATTTTTTACGGGAAAGGTCTTTATCACCTGCGGGATCTGCAGTTTTTTGTAATTTTATTATTTCCCATTACAATATTTCCAGACATTGTTCCTCCTGTCACTGATAATTTTCTAGAATCTTGATCATCCACATATTTTTTCCTACAAAGGTCTTTATCACTCACAGGATTCACATTTGTTGTAATTTTATTAGGGCCCATATCAATATTTCCTCTCATTGTACCTCCTCTTCTTGATAGATAATCTACATCTGTGTGTCTTCTTACTAAATCATCTACATATTTTTTTCTAGCAAGGTGTTCTCTTTTTGTTGGGTCAACTGATGTTATGATATGGTTTGAACCCATGTTAATATCTCCTGTCATATCCCCTCCTGTTGTTGGTAAACCTCCTGTTGTTATATTATCGTTAACTTTTTCATATCCGTAAAATAAACTCATTTATTTAATAATAATTTCCAATAAAACATTTCCAATAGATGATGAACCACCTGCACCTTTGGTGCTGAGACCTCCGGTCGATTGTGGGCCACTACCATGGTTTCCTTCCACTTTGAATATTAATTCATTATAAATTCCATTTGATAATTTCATTCCTCCTCCCGGTCCTGTTTCTTCAGGTGGATAAATTTTTGAGACACTTCCTTTTAGTGTTTGTTCTGTTGTTATTGGAATTTGAATAATAATGTCACTTCTTTTACCATCTACAAAATTTTTACTTTTATCAATCATTATACAGCTTATGTTTACATATTCCAAGTTGTTATTAATATTTACCTCGCTGTCACTCTCTGTTAATGTATTTGCTTGTATTACTTTATTTTCTGGAAATCCTATGATTGGACCAAGTGTTTGTAAATTTAATGTTTTATCCGATTTTATTGTGCATTTTCCAGAAAAATCAATTTGTTCCAGTTCAATTGCGCCGACATTTTCTAATTCAGTTTTTAAAATATTAAAGGTATAATATCCATCTTTGAAGTCAATTTTTCTATTAGCACCTTGTGTATCATAAGTATAATGATGAATATTTTGATATAAATTATTATAATTCCAAAATATACTTACTGATTTTACAAACATATGACCTCCACAATGAGTTAATATAAGCGGTTCTTCTAGTTGAATTATTTTTTCACGGTTTTCGTCTTGTCTGATAAATATTTTAAGATTTGTCATTTATTTTATAATATATATTTTGAAATTAAAACTCCTCCAATTATTGATAAAGATAAAATAATTAAATTTTCACTTGACCCAATGGGTGTTTTTGGTGATTTACCTGAAAGGTCTGAAATGTCTTTTAATGTATTATTTTTCAAATCTTTTTTGGATTCATTTTTCTTTATATCTTTTTTGGATTCATTTTTCTTTATTTCATTTTTCTTTATTTCATTTTTCTTTATTTCATTTTTCTTTATTTCATTTTTCTTTATTTCATTTCCCTGTAATTTTGGTTTTTTTTCTCCACCATAATAATTTAAATTTTCGTTAATTCCAAAAACCATATTTTCATCAGAAACTTTTAATTTATTATTATATCCTTCAATAGGATCTTTTAAAATAATTAAACTGCTCGGAATTAGCCATAAAGTTGGACTTATTGCAGTATTTAAAACCACATTTGTTGATGAAACTGCTGTATTCATATTATTTATCCAGGTTGAAGTGTCATAATTTATAATAGAATCTTCAAAAATATTTCTAAAAACCTTTTGTGTTTCTAATGCTGAAGCTCTATTTGAAACAATACTTTGTCTTGTTCTTGCTTGAGCTCCTAGTATTGAATAAAGATAAGCTTCAATGCTTTGATTTAATAATTCTGTTCCATTTTTAATTAATCCATTTGAAATTTTTGGAACAAATTTTTTATAATCATTTTGTGTGTCTCTAATTTGACCCGGACCGTGTTGATATCTTTTCCATGGGTCTGTACCAACAACATCTTGACCCAGGTTTTCACCTTTCAGGTTCATAATTTCTTGATAAGTCCATTTTGGATAATGATCTTTTAAAAAACCAGCATTAAATTTATAAAAGATTTTGTCATCACCATTTCTCAGTTGGTGCATAATTCTTCTGACTGTAAAATATAAATGAAATCTCATAAATGATGTAATTTGTTTTGGAATGGAAGATGAAAATAATAAATGTTGGATTGAAATTCCGCAACCATAAGTTGCAATCCATGCTCCTATAATGCTTTGAAAGTATGGTTCATTAAGTGACCATTTTGCATTATCATTTGTAGTTATGTTTAATCCAGGAAAATTACTTTGAAAATAATCTGTATTGTTTACATAAATTCTAAACTGATTAATTGGATAACTTAAAATATACTGCGTAGGAAAATTATCCCAATAATAATTTTTTCCTGTATAATCAACATGTCTTTTTCCTTTTGGTAATTCTTGTATGCTTCCGCTAGCTGTCCAAATTTTTGGAAAGTTTGGTTCAGCGGAGCGCTGACCGGAGGGAATTGGTTTGTTAATATACAAATACTTTGTCATATTTGGATCATTTTTAAACGTGTCTGAATTTACGTCTGTTGAAATATATTTATTGTTTTTGAAATATGTTATTGTTTTTTCCCAACTTCCATCTTTATTAATATCATGTTCAAAATAAAACTTTGACATGTCTGCATATGGATATTTTTTCAAAAAATTTTCTTTAAACTTTTTATCTAAAATTTTTCTTTCATTAACCACAAAATCATATTCACTCCCATAATATTTTCTTTCTGCTTTTTTAACTGAATCATTAATGTTCATTATTTATTTTAATAAAAATAAATGGATAAAGTTAGTGACAAAGAAGTTGTTATTGAACAAGAGTTAAGAGATTTATATTACAATCCAGAAACAGGTTATCAATCTGCAGAAAGACTTTACCAAAAAGCAAAAGACAGACTTCCAAAGGGGTTAAACGTTAGTAGAAAAATTGTACAAGACTGGTTAAAAACACAAGATACTTTTACAAGATACAAAGCAATTGTTAGAAGACATAAATTTCAAAAAACATTTGTTAAAGATTTAGGTGATCAAATACAAATGGATTTAATTGATATGAAAAAATATAAAAAACAAAATGAAGATTATTACTGGATTCTTACTGCTGTTGAAATTTTGAGTCGTTATGCGTTTGCTATTCCTGTCTACAGAAAAGATACTTACAACATGACGTTAGCTGTTGATAAATTACTTAGAAAATTCGAAAAAAGATTTGGTAAATATCCAAATGTAGCTCAATTTGATGAAGGAAAAGAATTTTATAATGTTGGTGTAAAGTGGTTATTAAAAGAAACTGGTGACGAGGGTGTTAAATATTTTTCTTCAAAATCTGCTAAAAAAGCAGCTATAGTTGAAAGATTTAACCGAACTTTAAAAACATCCATGTGGAAATATTTCTACAACAATAAAACTTATAATTGGACCTCTGTTTTGAAAAAACTCGTAAATAATTATAATAATACTAAACACAGTAGTATATTAATGAAACCTGTTGATGTAAATGAATCCAACAAAGACCAAGTGTGGAATACATTATATGGTTATCCATTGGGAGATTTACCTTTACCTAAATTCAAAATTGGTGATACTGTTAGGATTTCAAAATATAAGAATATCTTTAAAAAAGGTTATGAAGCTAATTTTACAGAAGAAATTTTTAAAATTGTAAAAGTATTTAGAGGTGATCCAAACATGTATGAAGTGGAAGACCTTGAGGGAGAACCAATTATTGGGAAATTTTATGAACAGGAATTGTCAGCTGTTGATGTGAGTGGTTTGTATAGAGTTGAGAAAATATTAAAAAGGAAAAAAGTGAAAGGAAAAAATATGGTGTTGGTAAAGTGGGAAGGTTATGACAATAAACATAATTCTTGGATTGAAGAAGAAAATATTCAAAATATAAAATAAATAAATAAATAAATAAATGTCTGAAGGTTTTGATGATATTGAAATGAGAAATAGAAATATGGAAGAAGACCGTGAGGCTGAAGACCGTGAGGACCGTGAGGCTGAAGAAACAAGTTTTGGAGGAGATGACCCTGAAGATAATAATAGAAGTATTAATATAATAAACACAGAAAATCCAAAAAGTAAATTTAATAGGGTTGGTCGTGGAAGAATTGGTAGTTTACCTGATATAAAAAAAGATATAGGAGCAATGAGTAGATCAATGACTAATGATAGAAAAAAATCTTTCAAAAAACTATTCAATGTTACTCTTGAAAAGAAAAATGGACCAAATTCAAGTATATTGTTAGATAACACTGTATTTTTTGGAGAAAATGCCACAGGCACAGTTTCCATTATATTCAAAGGTAAAAAGATTGGTAATGTTGACCATGACTTTAAACCAGAGTTATTTACAAGAAAAAATAAGAAATATGTTGATGAATTTAATGATTATATGAAAAAAGCAAAAAAAGAATATGAAAAAACTCCAAGGTCGGTAATAGAAAAAAGAATCTGTGACCTTGGTGATTATGGTGACCTTGAAAATGAATTTATTAATTCTATCACTTATGATTCTATTTTAGAAATTCAAAATAAAATTGATAATATAATTGATGAAAATAACTTTAAAAAATTCATTGATAATAATCAGGACCCAAGACGAACATTATTTGAAAGAGATGAATTAAGAGAATTAAGAGGTTTGGTATATTTGGAGGATATTGACTCTAATTTATTAGAAAATAAAAAAAAATAAGTTATACGTGGAAAAATTGATGGATTTGATAGAGAACATCAACATTGGAAAGATAAAGCTGATTTAGAAACAGCTGAACCCCAAAAAAGTATATATAAAAGTTTTTCAGAAATTGCAAAACTTCAAGCGGATAAAATGAGACTTGAAAATAATGAAAGACCAATTAGTGAAGAAGGAATAAATATTTTAAATGAAAATGTTGAAGAATCTGACCTTGGAAGATTAGAAAGATTTAAAAAATGGGCAAAAGAAAATTTATTAGGTTTATCAGCAGTTGCAATTTCTGTAGCAGGTATAATTACAGCAATAGTTATAAGGGCAAGAAACGCATTAAAACAAGGAGCAAAAGCGGTTGGAAATTTAGGAAAAGCAATTGCAAATATAGGTAAAAATTTTGGTACAGTCATTTCAGCAGTTTTAAATTTAATTTCTCAAATATTATCATGGGTGCAAAAGGTATTGCCTTTCTTGCTAAAAATCTATGGATATTAGCTATTGCAATTACTTACTTTTTATATGAAGAATATAAAGAATACCGAAAAGTCAATAAAAATTAAAAAAAAATTTTTTTGTATAATAAAAAATGAATAGAGTAAACGAATTATATCCAGGATATAAAAGATCAAAAATGAGTGAAATTAAAGGAAACAGAACAAGGCATGTTGTAACTTTAAATCCGAATTCAGTAAATCCAGAAGAAGACCTTTATATAGATATTCCAAAATTAAATCCTAATTTGTGTCTTGTTCCTGATTCATTAAAATTGTTATTTAATTTTAAAAATGCAAATACTAAATCGTGGTTTTTAAATAATTTATCAAAATTGTTAAAGAAAAGATTGGTTGTTAAATTTGCTGGAGAAATTGTCTACGATAATAGTGGAGAATCTTTACTAGAAATTTACAAAGATCTCTGGAAGCCTGAATTTGAAAGAGCAGATATGGTTGAATACGGCATCGCCCGAGAAAACCTCAGAAAATTAATTTCAAAAGATGACTCTGGAGCAACAAGTGGCAATGCAGAAAAAGCTTCTGATAAATTAATGTATGATATTTATGGGACAAAACAGTGTTTAAAATTAGAAAAAATACTTTCAGATCATGGACTATATGCCCCTTATGGAATGATTAACAATTTTCAATATATTTTAACTTTTCCAAAAGCTAGTGAAATTATGGTAGCACAAAGAGGACAAAGTGTTGGGGGATATACTTTGGAAAATTTAGAACTAGAGTATGAAACAATTGAAAATCAAGACTTGGCAATTGATGTTTTATCAAATTACACCACAGGAAGATCATTATCATATAATTATGTAACTTTGATGAAAACAGTAGAATGGGATAAAGATGCAACTTTACATAATGAAACCATAAATATTCCGCGGAAGAGTATGAAAGCAGTTGTGTTGTTATTCAGAAATAAAACTATCACAGATAGTGAGCAATTTGTTTATCCAAATATAACAGATGTTAAAATCAGTGTTGAAGGAGTACCAAATAGTATATATTCTCAAGGTATGCCAAAAAGAAGATTTTTTGAAGAGGCATTTCGAATATTTCACTGCGGATATTCTGACTGTGATTCAGTCATGAGTATTGAAAAATTTTATAAAGATTCATTTGCATTATGTGTGGATTTAAGAACATTAGATGATAACTTTGTTTATGGGAATGGTAAAAAATTAGTAAACACACAGTCTGGATTGTTGTTAGAAATTAAAAAAACTGCTATTTCTGCAAATGTAATGTGTCATATATTTGTGATAAGAAATGGATTGTTAAACATTGTAAATAAAGATTTGTCTTCAATTCAATTTTGAAAACAAGATGAAAAATAAAAAATGAATGACAGCAAAGCTGAACACGAAGTGGATAACAAAAAACCATTTAATATGATAATTGTTGGAATGACTGCTTGCGGAAAAACAAAATATCTATTAGATTTTATAGAAAATGAATATAAAAATTATTTTGATTATATTTTTTTAATTTGTCCTACATTTGAATGGAATAAAACTTATGAAAATTGGAAATATGATAAAGATGAAGATTTTATTGCTATTCCTTGTGATCAAGATAATGTTGAAGATTGGTTAAAATTTATAGTTGACTTTTCAAAAGGAAGTAAAAGTTTAATCATATTGGATGATTGTGCAAGTGGAAAAAATGTTAAAAATAGAACAAGTGAGTAGGTTAAATTAGGATTTTCTGCAAGGCATTATAATCTTTCCGTTGTAGTTATAACGCAGCAGTTGACATCTATTGCTAAACCATTTAGAGAAAACATTTCAAAATTGGTTACATTTTATAACCCAAATAAAAAAGATATGGCAGCAATAATTCAAGAATATTTAGGAGTGGATGACCGCAAAGAATTGGAAAAAATTTTAGAAACTTTGAAAACAAAAAAATATTCATGTTTGGAAATAAATTTAATTTTTCCATTTAGTTATAAAATAAATGAGTAAAACAAGTGATCATATAGAAGTTCCGCAAATGGACTCAGACCCATCAAATACATCCGCAAGTAATCAACGTGATCAGTCAGATGATCAAGAAAGTAAAACGCAAGATGTTAAAAAAGAAGTAATGAAAAAACGAGAAGAATTGATAAGATTGTCTGAAGATGGGGAAATTAGTCAATCAGTTCAAAATTTGAAAAAAGCGAGTGATAAAATTATATTAAAAATTTATTCTGAATATGAAATTAAACAAGCAGAAAAAGCAAACGTATTTTTAACAGATTTACTAATTAGTAAATTTTCAGATTTATTAGGAGGGTTAGAAGCAATTGAAAGTAGTGAAGAATTAGAAAAAGAACTTGTTAAAGATAAATTATTAAAAAGAGATGTAAAAAATGTAGTTGAAAAAGTATCTCCATATCTACCATATCTTGGAATATTATCTGGTGGTATTACCGTTGGAAAACATGTTATTAAAAAACAAACTAAAACAAAAGAATCAACACCTCCGACAGAAGAATCAACATCCTCAACAAATTAATTTTATAATATATTGATTTATTATAAAATTACAAAATTATTCATCTTCATTTTTAGGTTTTGGTTTGTTAACATTATCATTTTTTAAATTAATTAGTGAAGCAATTATTTTATCTTTTTCTGTGTCATTTTTATTTTCATTTTCAAGAGACTTTAATAATTTTAAATGACTATTATTTTCTGAAAAATTAACCTCTTCAATAGAATTACTTCCAAAATTCGCACCAGCTTCAAAATCTTTAAAACCGATATCAACATGCGCGCCAATTCTAAAACCGCTTTTTTTAACTTTTCTAAAATTTATTGGTGGATAACCATGAAGATTTATATCAAGATTTGATTTTGAATTTTTATTTTTAGAATTTTCAATATGATTTTCAATACTTGAATCGTGTGAATTATTTTCACTTTTTGTTTTTGAAATACAATGACCCATTTATTTATATTAAATTTTGATAATAACTAATTTTCCCGCAAATTTTACATCGAAATGTTCTAGGTTCTGAAATATAAATATAAAGTTTAAAAACATTATTCCAAAAAAATCTAAACAATTTACTAAATCTTAGGTAAAAATTTAGAATTTTCAAACATTTTTTACATATTGTAAATAAATATCTATTAGTATTTCTTAAAACTATATCATACATTTTTATTTAAAACAAAATTCTTAAAACCGCTTCGCGTGGACCTTCGGTTATGTTAAAAAAGGTAATTCCCCCACCAGTCGTTTAGTGACTTTCCCCGCATTCCATACATGCCTAATCTCCCTAACAACTGAGCAAACCGAAAATAGTTTTTTTGTTGACATCGAGTGAGGCTAGTTGTTAGGGAGATTGAGCATGTATGGAATGTTTGGAATTTATCAGCCTGCTGTGTTAGGTTATTCCCCCAAGACAACATGTCAGCGAAGCTGTTTGAAACAGCTTTGCTTTGCGACTTCGTCGCTGCACCTTTGGTGCTGAGCCCTTCGGGCGATGAGACCTCTGGTCGATGCTAAAGTTTTGACCCGTTTTTAAAATGTGTTGAAGTCCCCGGTAACGTTAACAAATTCCTGGAAGAGTCTAGAAGTCGCCGGAAGTGATCGAGCGAAGCTGTAGTGAAGCAGCTGAAAATTACGTAAACAAGGTAAAGGGTTTTCCCCGACTATTTTTGTCTATTTTGAAAATGTGGAAATTTAGTCAAATCCCAAAATGTGCTAGAATCCCCATATTATAGACTACTAGTGAGATTATCTAAATACGCTTAGCGTTAGACTTTCAACCTCTTAATCGAAAGATCGTGATCAAAACCTTCATTTCAGATGATAGAGAACGAGAATTCTTCTTATAATAGAAAAATTACGTTTAATTTACCTTAACCTACTGAAGCAATTTTCACATCACATGTGCTTCATTTTAGAGTTTCTCTCCCCCACGACTCCCCTCTTTCTTGCAAGAAATCTTGCCCACGATCATCCTTCATTACGATACTTCAAGTTATGACATATCATGGGAAGGTTATGATTACGCCACGACCTGTCACAACTTTAAAACAAATTGCTACAAAATAAACTTACACAAACAATGACAGAGATCTCTTTTCAGTTTCGTTGGGACATAACTGAAAGTCACAACTGACATCTTACTTAAAGATACATCTCAAAGTCTTCGACCTCATTCTCATTAAATAATTTCACCTTCTTAAACAGTTTCTCTATCCTGTTGTGTCTTTTTTTGACAAGTTTAAAATGAAGAACCGAATGAAAGGGTATTGATGTAATATAAGTCTTTTAAAAACACGGGATGGATCAGGGAAAGCACTGATATCAAAGACCTTTGTGGATTTTTTATGAACCCAGTCACTTTCGGTTTCGTTTTGGACATATTAGGTCAATTTCGTGCATTGTTTGTGCTTTCAAGACTCTCGTAAGTGAACAGCGTACGACCATCATGCTGTCCCACGAAATCATCCTACACAAATACGCCTTCCTCAAATTCTCGATGAAGCCTGAAAACACAAATGTTTTCGGGCTTCGTCGAATAGGGAACTTAAGAAATACCGCTTTCTGCGACGGCAACGATGACCGGATGTTATTTTTACTTCCGGATGACGTTTTTCGTTTTCTTCACACACCGTCGCGCTTCGGCGCCGACGTGAAAATAGAGATTTTGCCGTTGTTTCTTGAATGTGAGTGAAATATCTATCTTTTAGGCTCGAAAGAGTATTTCTTGATGAGTTTGTTGTGTGATTAGTATGTTCACTCCTCTTCTTGTTACTTTGCTCGAGGAAAAAACTAAAATTTGTTCGTTAACTTTGTAAAATTGTGCTCATATATTCAGTAGGTTGTAAACGTGATCGAACCACGACAATAAGCACAAAGATAAAATAGTTTTAACTAGGTTCTTCATTCGTTCTCTTATGTGGTCGGATAGTTTCCAAACAACGAATTATTCAAAATTTCTATGTTTAGATCATTAAGAAGCCAATTCAAGCTCACCTTATGATCAGTGGCGTAGGAAACAAGTGTGGGTTGGGAGGGGCAAAACCTTTCGGAGGCACCTTTGTGCATTCAAAGGGCACACTCAAAATAGACAGCATTTGTCATACCAGTTCTTTTGACATGAGGTCTGCATTTTATACCTTTTGCTGTTCATTACCAGAAAATATACTATCATTAACGCCAGCCTCAAACCCATTAACACAAAAATACATTCATTTTATTCAATCGACATTCACTAGCGTAGACACGCAACCATTTGTATCAAAGGGCGTACTCCGTAAATTTGACATTTGTAAAACTGAAATTTTGATCTGATCGCAACCATTATTAAGCACAAAGATTCTACTTATGAATATTTTTAGTTCTTTTTTGGGTTAATAAATTAACTTTATATTTAAATTTATAGATTTTAAGGTTTATATACATATACATACGTATATCTTAAGGCATATGAGTTACTTCTGCTTTGTATTTTTATAATTAGTTAAAGTACACGACCCCACTGGCTTTGCTGATTACTTTATCGTGGTTAAAGTTAATGAATTGAATTGAATTCATTTCAATTCAATTGATCACCATTCCCCAGTCCACTAGTAGTCTCTCGGTAGGCCTTTTTTACGTACCTTCCCATCGTGCTTTGTTGATAAAAAAAAGTGATTTTTCTCCTCCCTTTATGTAATATTTCAACTACGAGTTGGTGTTCTTCCTCCTATTTCTAGATACCGAGAAACAAGTTGAAAAACCAGGCGAAGCCGAGTCTTTTAACGAGTTTCGAGGTATCTAGAAATCGGGGGAAGAACACTAAACAAGTGTTTCAAATTACTTCTTAAACGAACCAGTATTTTAGACGAAAATCCAGCCGAAAGTTGGAAAAATTCAGCTGTAATCTTCCTCCGATTTCTAAATACTGATTATGTATTTGTTTTGTTTTTTCTTCGTGACTTATTAATGAGTTTGAGAACACTATGTCAAGGTCTTTCCTTACAGACTCACCGTATCCCGAAAGTGAACTGTGTCACAACTACACACTCCGGAAGGTAAAATTGATTGGATGATACAACTGAACATGTTTGGACCTGACATTATCTCACTGTTTCTTATACCGTTTTTATTTTGTTTGTCCGACATTTTACTTCGTCAAATGTTGAATGGAGTTTGTCACTTTTCAACAATGCTGGATTGGAATTCGGCAATCGAGATACCAGGCGGAAAACGAAGTCTAGTGATAAAGATTATTGCCCAGCAAATAATTTTGAAGAAGCCCATAATCAAATACACATGTCAGGATACTTTGAAATAAATTTAATGAGGAACTAACGTTTCGTCAAAATTTTCATGTAAATAGACACTCTGATGATGTTACTTGTAAAGTGACGAAACGTTAGTTCCTCATTAAATTTATTTCAAAGTATCCTGACATGTGTATTTGATTATGGGCTTCTTCAAAATTATTTGCTGGGCAATAATCTTTATCAATGCTGGATTGCTTTTATAAAAAGAACTTTCGTTCAAAATGTCTATTTTCTCTCTTACAGGGCTGGTCTTGCGTCTGCTGACTTTCACCGAAATTTTTTCCCCTTTTAGAATGTGATTTTGGAAAATTACCATTTGCATCTCAAAATAAACTTCATTGGAAAGTGTTAATGATGTGTGACGACGTACTGACATGACACCAGATAATATAGTATGTCTCAACCCCTGTTTCAAGTTTCAACAAAAATACATTCCTAGACCACTTTCGAACAAAAAAATGGCATGGTGTGGTAATACTGTACTTTTGTAACCAAACCATTGCACTGTAAAGTTCATCAAACTTAAAGAACTCTTGCCACAACCACATTTCACATTTGCATTCCTCTAATTGACTTCGCTGGCCAACTCACAGTCCTCGTCTGTCTTTCGTCATCAAAAAAAAAGAAACCCCAAAAAATACGCAACCTGACCTACTGTTTTGTAACAATTTCTCGTGATAGTTTCTAACAATTTCTCGTTACATCTTCTCGTGACATCTTCTATTTCTCGCAAGGTATGCAGATTCTTCATCTAGTTCCTCTACGAAAGCGGTTAACAACTCCTCCAACATAATTAGACCATCAGTGAAAGTAAGACGTCAAGATGAAGTTGTGGTTAAGGTTAAAGCTGTTCAAGTGTTTCCGAGTTCATTCATGGCTCTCGACGAGAGCTTAAAGCATCCTTTACAGTGTAACTTTTGGGCACGGCACGGCAAATTAGCCGTGCCTAGACCTGCATTCACAGAAGTGCTGGCTATATTTTAAGAACTTCGCATTGTTTACACTGTAAAAGTCAGTCGTGTCGTGCCCAAAACTAGCGGCACCTGTACCAAAATTTTAGTCGCACTGTGTCAGGTATGTTAACGGTGCAAACGCCGCTGAAGTTGAACAATCATCGACTGAATTCCGGATGTGTGCAAAACCTAGACATTCTCCTCCTCCTATCTTATTAAAAAATGTAGATTACTGTTGAGCATAAATATAGAAAAACTCATTTTACTGGCCAGGCTTAAAGCAATAGTCCGTGAAATTCTGTCCTACCTAAAAGCTACAACTTTTTAAACACTTTTTATTTTTCGCTTCTCTCGTTACAACCGACAAATATTTCCGGTAACATGAGTACACCGTAACTCATCCTGAAGCTTCATAATCCAGTGACTAAAAGAACTTTGTTCAAACATTTACACTTCTCTGTTGCCATCTGTATCTCACTTCTCTCTTACAGTTAAGATGTCTTCTGTAGTAACCAGAGTACTAAACGGCACTTTTGGCCTCCTTTGGAACAAATTTCGTGACCATACTGCTGGTAAACTAAAAGAAGGACACATGATGGACGAGAAATGTCATCAATCTGTTGTTATAGAATTGGATGATATCAAAACCAAACTTGACGGTCTGCCTCGTAATGATCTTCTGAGCAGTATCAGATTCCTCAAGGAAGGAGTCTCTCAACTTAACTTGTTTCTTGATGAGTGCAACCATAATCAAGCTACATTTGCCCACGACAGGACAACGGACATTGATCAAGCTGAAGCATCAATAACGTCAGAAGACCGCGGATCGGAGCGTCGTGTAGATCGTATTTTCAATCAAGTTTTGGCGCTTTCACAAGCAATTGCAACATTGAATATCTCCATTGGAAACCGTTTTGCATCCACCAAGTTATCTTTTGAGAAAGCTAATATGAAAGCCACAGAAGCATTCAGCAACGAAGCACTAAGCACAGAGGACAGAATACTGGCCGCACGTCTTCGGGTGATGAGCCGAATTCTTGGAAGTCTCGACGACCCAGATGCAGCAGTTGTTGTTTGTAAGGTGTACCTTGAGGAGCTTCATGACATGCCAGCCGTTAAGAAAATGTTTGCTGTTCAGTTCAAAGGTG
The DNA here is from genome assembly GCA_030142905.1 of Heliopora coerulea. Taxonomy (NCBI): domain Eukaryota; kingdom Metazoa; phylum Cnidaria; class Anthozoa; order Scleralcyonacea; family Helioporidae; genus Heliopora; species Heliopora coerulea. The sequence continues at coordinate 80,828 of JASJOG010000333.1, forward strand.
GAGTGAAATCGCTCTTTAATAAAACGAAGCGGGTTGAGAACGTGAAGTCTGTGTTTGAGATTAATTTCGTGTTGTACAATTTCCTCAAAAAGTTTACTACCAAGCCAGAGGGTCTAGATTTCTTCAACTGGCCACAAATAGATCTCGAAGAAATCAGTATACACCCAATGATAGTAACTGCTAAAAATGACATAATAAAGGAAATGGAGGAGTCTGGAGTCCACGCACTTAATGTAATTTCAATTGCAACCTCAAGCTTTTCGTATGTTTTTGCCATAAATATCAAAAGAGAGATTATTGCATGGAGACAGCGCTCTGTCGTTCTTATCAACAGTAAGGGTGATATCCAGGACTTTTGTCATCTTCCAAAGGAGGACACAGAAGCAAGTGGTTTTGACCTGTGTGCCATGGCCATCGACGGGGAAGATAATGTGTACATCGTCACAATGTCTAAACAAACTCACAATGGTTACTGTTATAAATTGTTCGTCTATGATACGAATGGTAAGATTAAACAACAATCACCATTGGAATTTTTTAATGATTTAAATATGTTGTGGGGAAGTCCTCTTGTAGCCGTAAACAAAGACAAAAATATTATTATCGTCCACTGTTTCAAATATAAAAACCGTATCTTTGTTTGCGACAACAGTGGCGACAAAAAGATTTCTATCTCGCATCGTGTCAAATATAAAAACCATATCTTTGTTTGCGACAACAGTGGCTAACTAATATACAACTTTCCTGTGGAGAACCAGATTAAGTACTTGAGTATTTCTCACAAGAACGAAATAATTTCAGCTGATTATTGTGGAAATACTGTTTATATCTACACGGAAGATGGAGACTTAAAACAAACATTTAAAGTGCCTGAGGGTCACACAGTAGTGGGAGTGGCATTTGATCCCATCAATGAAAAAATTATTGTTTTGAACCATAACTCTATAGCTGAAGGTTTTTCTTTGTTAAATTATTCTGATATTGATAAAAAAAAATACAAATATTATCTTTACATTCTCTATCTAAGCCAACTATTATCTCTCATCCAAATGGTCCAGTCGCTTTGGTTCATCGTAGAGGTATAATTTTCATTTAACTTAAATATACAAGATCAATATGAAAATTTTTGAACCAAACAGTCCGTTAATTTTTCACTATGGCATCAAGCAACCGGCACCAAAACCTCCATGTTTAGTAAGCCCTGTAGAATATAATCTCGGGGGAGCTCTTTAAAGCTAGCGTTATATGCTTTTTTTAAAGGAAGCACAGATAGCGAATACGGTTATATTTAATATAAGATTTGTAGATGCAATAATTTGGATTTTAATTAATGAATAAGCAAAAGAACTTAACAACATATTGACGACATTTCTCATCCATCATGTCTCCTTCTTTCAGTTTACCAGCGGTATGGTCACGAAATTTGTTGCAAATGAGGCCAAAAGTGCCATTTAGTACTCAGGTTACTACAGAAGACATCTTAACTGTAAGAGAGAAGTGAGATACAGATGGCAACAGAGAAGTGTAAATGTTTGAACAAAGTTCTTTTAGTCACTGGATAACGAAGCTTCAGGATGAGTTACCGTGTACTCATGTTACCGGAAATATTTGTCGGTTGTAACGAGAGAAGCGAAAAATAAAAAGTGTTTAAGAAGTTGTAGCATGGTTGTAGCTTTTAGGTTGGACAGAGTTTCATGGACTATTGCCTTAATTCTGGCCATTAAAGTGAGTTTTTCTATCTTTATGCTCTACAGTAATCTACATTTTTTAATAAGATAGGAGGAGAATGTCTAGGTTTTGCAAACATCCGGAATTCAGTCAATGATTGTTCAACTTCAGCCCCGTTTGCACTGTTAACATACTTGGCACGGTACGGCTAAAAATTTGGTACGGATGCCGCTATATTTGAGCACGGCACGAGTGATTTTTACAGTGTAAACGGTGCGGACTTTTTAAAATTTAGCCGTGCCGAACACTTCTATGTATGCAAGTCTAGGTACAGCTAATTTGCCGTGCCGTGCCCAAAAGTTACACTGTAAAGGAGGCTTTAAGCTCTCGTTGAGAGTAGCGAATGAACTCGAAAACATTTGAACAGCTTTAACCTTAACCACAGCTTGCCTTAACAAAAGCATTAACAAAAGCCAGTCAGGGGGAAATTAGGCAGCAATAAATAGAGTTCGTGACATTGTGAGAACATCACCTCCCATGATTTCATTTATTTTCCTAGAACTGAATTGCTGTTACGGATTTGATAGCTAAGATCTCGTAGTAAGACTCAGGAACAACAACTGTCCTCTCTCAGCACTGACTGTCTGAAAACAAGTCATCGAACAAATAAGCAACTTTTGGAAACATTCAAACGAAAAAACATGAATACATAAATATAAGGGTATAAATATAAGCTGATAACTCATTTCTCAACAGTTAGCAGACGTTTGCACCAGAAGAGTGGTCTGCCGGAATGCATAGTGCTTCTTTTTAGTATTTACTTTCTCTGTGTGTTGGTTCGTCTAGTTCTTTTCAGAACTGTCTTGTATAACCATTTATCATGGTTAAGACGTTTTTCAAAGCAGTACTGAAATATTTAATTTCTTATCAAAAAAGTGGGGGGGGCCAAAGCCCCCCCCCCAGCCCCTAGCATCCGCGGCCCCTCGTGGAGGTCGTTTTCAGCGACAGTCTTATGGTCCTTCAACATGTTGTCTACGAGCTTTTTGAAAGGCTTTACTGCGCTTAACAACGACGATGGTAAGACCTTGTTTTACATCTGAGACATTGTTGTCGATATCAAGCGTTCCCAGTCGTTCTGCTGATGGTCGTAAACGCCTCAATAATAAATTTTGGCGCCGAGTACTTTGACATTTCATATACAGTGGGCAAGAAGACAGGCATTGCTCTCAGGTAAAGTAGTCTTCGTGAACAGATTTTCTTAAAATTTATACAGGAAAATGTGACTTATTGATTGAGGATATTGCAATACGGGTTAATGCTAAAGAGTAATTCAGATTATGTTCACCCGATACCGTACGAAATGGAACCATAACAAAATCAAATGAGATAGGCTTTGCGTTCTCACGATACCCGCGTAAAATGCCTTGGAATCGCAATCGTAACTATAGTGATTTGAATCCTTAATCCTAAACGGAACGACATGAATCCGTGGTGGAATGACAGCTTGCCCGGCATCGTGTAAACACTTTGCTATTGAAGCCAAGATTGTATACTGCTCTTGATACATCTGTTGAAGACTCTGTGGATTCAGTCTGTCAGGAAAGAATTGTGATGTTACAACTGTTAACAAAAAGCCAAATCAAAAATTGACTGCGGTTACTCTGCTGGTTCTCTTACTTCAGCCTGTCGCATGTGCAGAATGTTCTGATTTACATTTAAATATACGTGTACTCTCTATTGATTGGTCCGAACCGATTTAAATTCAACTCAGTCATTCAGACTAAAATTAAGATTAAATCTTAAATTCATGTAATTATCATATGACAAATATAGAGCGTGTGCGTGTTTTGTATTAACTCCCCCCCACGTCAATGAAAATTTAAATGTTTGACTAAGGTGATAAAATTCCTAAATCCGCCACTGCTACGGTACAATTTGTAGAAGCTGCCAGCGAAAGCAATGGCGAGGCTATTCAGTTGATTTTCTTTGGCGATCGGGTTTCTATACTGAAGTACGTCACTTCTAGTTTAGTGGATTTCTCGTTAATTCTCCGAAAAGGTCTTCTACGACGGTTTTGTATTTTCAGTAATGGTCTCGCTACTGTTTACAAAGCATTATTAATAAAAATATGTATTATAGTATTACTCCAAATAAGGAATTAATTCAATAAATGATTTAAATTGTTTAACTCCCCTCGGTAAGATCTCTTATTTCATCGTAGAAAGAGTTACTGGTTCAGTTTCGGAGCCTTTGCTGCAGGCTAGTCCCAACTTTGACTAAACAGCTAATCTTGTACGCTCGTAAGCGTCGTAAATTTCTGATGTTTGAGAAACGTGAGAGCTTGGATATATTAAGTTAGATGAACGATCTTCAAGCTTGATACTCAGAAAATGATTTCTGAGCCCCAAACGGGGATCAAACCCGCAACCTTCTGATGACCGGTTAGACGCTCTAACCATTGAGCTACCGAGCCCCCGTCTGGGGCTCAGAAATTGCCCAGCCCTTTGAAAAGCAGACTATCTGAAAGGCTACCGTGTTTAAATAACATTAAATAGGAATAAGAATAAGAATCATTTTCTGAGTATCGAGCTTGAAGATCGTTCATCTAACTTAATATATCCAAGCTCTCACGTTTCTCAAACATCAAACTGCTTCGATCATTATTAACAGGTACAGTGGTTTCCGCTTAGGTCGCACATATATATCGAATTTGCACCTTAGCTTACCATCTGAGTCTCGGTAGCTTAATGGTTAAAACGTCTCACCGGTCATCAGAAGGTTGCGGGTTTGATCCCCGTCTGGGGCTCAGAAATCATTTTCGGAGTATCGAGCTTGAAGATCGTTCATCGTAAATTTCTGTTACACATTTTTCCCGATTCTATGCGGCTCGATTGCATTCATTCTAACATTACAAGAAGATTAGTTTATTTCAGTAAATCTTTTTTAACCGTCTTTCTTCGCAACTTGATAGATTTGGTTAGTCATTTCTTTCTTTTCCTACTATCGTTTTGTCGTGTTTGAATTCTTTTGGACACATTTGATTGTTTAAAAATTTATTCTTTTTGGGTCTGACGTATTCTTTCCATGCACGATGAATCATGTCGTTTTCTTTCATGCACGTTTATTCTTTCATTGACGTTTTAATTTTTGAATGTCTTCAGTATACATTCATAGATGTCTTACTGTTTCCACGTTCTGTCCTAATCCTCTGATAAACCAAACGCTGACAGCTCAAACAACTTAATTAAGCGGTTTTTATTGGTTTTAGTTTATCCAAACTTGTTCCAAATCGCTGGAAATCTCCATAGACGATCGTTGGTGATGAATTGCTACAGATGACAACCCCATGCTTAATAAGATAGCAATACAATCGGCTCACGGTAATGCGAAAATAGTTAGTGAAATAAGATAGTGAAAATGAGTGGCTCAACAAGTGGCTTATTTAACTAGTCTTTTGGTCAAGTTTAGTATAACAGTCATGAAGAGCGACCAAAAAACACAAGTAAGTTTGTGTTCCACTTCTACAATGTGTAAGTTGTAAACAGATTTAATACTATAATAATTTCATTGATGTGATTGTGGTAGCTTGGTGAGTATGTTCTTAACACGCACGCTATCAAGCTGTTCCTTCTGATCGCCAGTGAGATGCTCTAACCATTGAGCTACAAAGACTCAGTTACGGGCTTGATTCCCGTCAGGGACTCAGAAAGTTTTTCTGAGAGAACAGCTTGAGAGCGTCCGTATTAAGAATGTAATTATCAAGCTAGCACAATCACATCATTGATTAACACAAAAATAATAGACGACATATCGAGACTTGCAGACTGGTAGTACATATGTCTACCATCTATACGAACCAGTACACAAATTTAACCTTCGCTTACCATCTGAGTCTTTGTAGCTCAATGGTTAGAGCATCTCACCAGTGATCAGAAAGTTACGGGTTCGATTCCCGTCAGGGACTCAGAAAGTTTTTCTGAGAGAACAGCTTGAGAGCGTGTGTATTAAGCATAATAATTTCATTTTTACACGGACGTTGTCGGCTTAACTCCTAGTCATCATAAAGTAAGCAATTTCTCTGTGCAGTGATGGTGCATGGTTATTAGTAGAGTAGATCATTCGACACATTGGACTGCTTTATGGTGAAGTCGTTTTTGACACATAAAGATTTGTTTGGGCGTCAGTTGAGATCAGCGTATTTCTTTGTTGAAAGTTGATCGCAGCAAAGTTCTTCGCAATAAATTTTGGTCTCTGCCCCAGATTTTCATTCTTGAAAAATAATTCACTGTTAGAGATATAGTCAATTGCTTCTAGGGACAGGTGTGTTACGAAAATTTCTGCATGTTTTTCATTATTGTAACCGGCATTCAACGCTAAAAGGGCTGATTGGAACCTTTTACGTGAGCTGTACTTACATGTCCATTTACTACAATTGTTAATTGTTGAAATCTTGTACGTAGATTACACATATGCACTGGTTCTTTATGTCATGAGATACATATCGGCTATTCTTAAGTAGAAGTATGGATGTTGTATCTATAAGATGTCTACGCCGCAATTTAAGTGCCAGATATGTAGCTTAGTGGTATTTTGCAGTTTCTGACCAGAGAGAAAAGCTCCCAAAAGAAATGAAACGCAAAATTCGGCAATTATGTGGGTTTGATTTCATTCCTACGCTGTATTTGCCATATAGCATGAGAGTGTTGTGATTATACTCCAGCTAAAGACTGCATGCTAGCAGAGGTTGGCAAGTGTTTCTGCGAGTCGTTCACATATGTTTAAAAGGTTAAAAGGCGCTGACTGTTAGCTCAATTAGGATCATTTTCTCGCAAGTACAACTCGTCGAACTAATAAAAATAACAGCAGGACGTGTTATGTTTTGTGGTCACCATAATGTGAAGTGTTCCTGTATTTAAAGACTGAACATTGCAATGTGTTTTGGTGTTTGTGGTACTTGATAGTTTTCGGCTATAAAAATTTCTTAAAGCTTTCTAAACTTCACAACTTTTTGGAGTACTGGATTTATGTTTGTATGTTCATCAAAGTTACGCATGCACCTTTCTTTCGTTCTCTGGCTTCGTTTTTCGTTTCACGAACGTTCAGTTATAGTAAATGAGCTCGTATAAAAGCGTGTCCATGCAACCAGCGTTATTCATTTGGGAGTTGCTTGAGCTTCACTGCCATAGAGGCAGCCATTGAATTTAATATATAAGCCCGCGTTAGCGACTGAAAGTAAAAAATTGCCCGCGGATCTCAACAAGTCCTAGTCAATTGTGGACATGGCGAGTTTGTATGTGTAGTGCAAAAAACACTCAAGTCAATTTCGAAACAATTTTGAACCTGTTTCCAAGGATTATCTTTCATTTCCACAATCGATACATCCCGTACTACAGATGAATGGAAACTGTATCCCAAAACAATGAAGTATGACAAAACGAGAAACGACAACGTCATCCAAGACCAAAATCTCGTTCAAACGTTGTAATTATTTCAAAAAATTAATCAATTCAAATAATTAATTACTTCAAAGATCGTAACGTTCTATTTCCTAGCAAAAGTGTGATGAAATAAAAGTGCAATAAAAGTGAAATGTAACAAGTGAAAACCAGGCTAAACAAAATATTCTGTTTTGTAACCCAACCGCGATGGTTCGCTTTTCGTGCGTTCCAATTCATTTGTCAATTTTAATTTATTCGGCGACGGTTGCCGATTGGCTTTCCGATGGTTTGGGACAATTTGCAAGGAATTACAATTGCGACGAATGAAAGTCGGGCTCAATTAATTAACAAGTTAGTACTTCATTCCTTTATTGGCGTTTTATCTGGCTCACGGAAACGGTACAGACATAGTGAAAAGCAGATTGGTCTGTCCGTCCATTTTAGTATAACAGCGTGAACAGCGACCGAACTACATCACAAGTAAGTTTGAGTTCTACTGAATTTGTGATGGGCGAAGTGTAAACTCATTTAATACTATGACCATTTTATTTTTGCCCCTATATTGTCTCTTATACTTCAAATTGCAATGAAGTTTGCCTTTTCTTTGAACAGTTCATGGTGACGATATTCGATTAATATATGTTACTGTCGTCTTTGATCTATAACAATTGTTTCTTGAAGCATAAGTTTTGGTTAATGTAATCCTTTGCTGAAACTAGTTGATCACAACAAAGTTCCTCGCGGTTCATTCAAGGTTCATTTTTTCTCTCTCCCTAGAATTTCATTCTTGTTGAAAAGAATCTACTATTTAAAGTTACACTCAATCGTTTCTAGGGAATGATCAGTTTCGTAAATTTCTATGATGCACTTATTTTAAATCTGGCAGGCAAAGCTAAAACGGTTGGTCGAAAGCTTTCATTTAAGCTGCAGTAATGTGTTCATACATTACGATTATTTCTTACTGGAATATAAATATTGTATTTAGATTACAAACGTGCATTTGTTCGTAATATGTCATACCCATGGACTACAGCTAAGCGGAGCCATAGATCATCTATGAAATATCTATTGCGTAATATGAATGGCAGATTTGTTGCTCAGTTGGCAATTCTTAACCAACGTAAAAAACCTTCCAGATGAATTGAAGTGCACAAATATGGCAATTATTTGGGCTTGGTTTCTTCGAAAAGACAACGAATCCAATGATTAATCTAACAGAAGTTTTAGGATCAATTTTCCTAAGAGTTCAAGGCAAATTCTTCGAAAGAACCAGCATGGCGTTCATGTCCTGTAGTCACCAGAATGTGAACTATGTTTTTATATTCAAAGGCAACTGAACATCGTACTGCGTTTTAATATTTGTGGTATTGGTTGGTTTAAAATTTTCAACATTCTTTATGCTTCCTAAAATTTTGTTACTGTCTGGAGTGCTGTTTTCATGTTTCTATATTAACAACCGTTCTGCGTTGTATGTAGATGTTTCGTCTTCGCTTCTGGGCAAAAATGTTAGCATCACGTTACTTCGCTCGCGCTATTCCTTTGTTCTCCAGCTTGATTTTGGTTTCATGAAGTTAATGCTCAGTGAGAATAAATGACGTGCCTCACATAAGAGCGTGTCCAAGTTACGATTTACTGTCGTAGAGGCAACCGTGGTACACGAAATAGGTAAACTCGCTCGAGAAACAATAACGTCGTTCAAAGCATAGTGCTTAAGGGTCCTTAACAGGTTTTCTCTTGACGCAAACTTCACTACTTTTTTCAACGATTACGTTGAGCGGGTAAAAAAGATAAGCATATATCCCAATGAGAATAAGCTAAACCAGAGTTATTCCTTGGCCAAATTGCAAACTATTGCTCATCAGTGATTTCAATTACACCATTTTGAAGGTCGGTCAACTTAATCTACCAAGCTGTTAGCTTGCAAACACTTCAGATTTCAGTACATTGATGGTCACTTCCTTGATTTCGAGCCAACATCAAACTAGAAAACGATGAACGCGTCGAGAACGTATATGAACGCCTCATTCCTTTTACCAAGGAAATCTTGTTAAGAGATAATGGCCCCATCCAGCACCATACTGATCAGTGGTTGTAGCACACGACGACGAGTTGTCTCCAACCCTCGAAAAATTTATGACAGCTACATGATTAAGACTTCTTCACGAGAAGTTACTAGGCCTGGTTAAACAACGTTAAGCCACCAAGCTACGGTATAAGACACTAGTTTTCCTTAAGGGTGAAATTTCCTGGTAAAAACGCCTCCGTTCGGCACCGACTGGCAACAAACGTCGCAGACATGAGCCGCTATTTTTAAAAATAAAAGATATGGCCAGAGAGGGAACAATAAGTTAGAGATGCTGTCCAAACCAAACTTGACCTCAATGAAAAGTTTAAATTACGAAGGAGCTCGGGTATGAAATCGAAGTACTGGAAATTTACCAAATTTCAAATGATTATGACATTACTGAATGCATTACTTCAACAATAATGTGACAAAAAGATAATAAACCTAGGCATCTAGTACGTATTCATATTTATATCTATGTAAATATATTTATTTACTGTATGGCTGTAGCGGAGAGCGTTCCGAATACGGAAATCCTACAATTTAATTGGTTCATAAGTGGTCGGATATTTCTCTTATTGCCCGCTTAGGGAAGGAGGTCTAAAAAGGCCTTGCTTGTGTCGAACAAAGATTAAAAGTTTTAGATAATATATAAAGAATGCTTACGTATGCGCGCATGAGTGGGTCCACTTCTGTGAGTTCCATCTTTTTTTGATATTTTTAATGTCTGATATCTGAATCATCATTTCTTTACGCTGTTATTATCTTAGTAATGGACTATCAAAGAAAATCTGGCCACTTTATCAAGGGAAGCGAGCAGGTCAGCTTGTAAAATCAAGAGAAGCATTTCGCCGTTACAAGATCGACATTGTGCAATCTCGAGAAGTCAACCGTGTCGAACAAACATCGCAAATTTCAACGCAGTTAAAGACTCATAATCCAACAAATTGTGTCTATATTACTACATCAAATACGGTAGAATCGATAGATAGATCAGGAAAAGCGTTTGTACCGCGTATCCTGCTTTCAAATGTGATGTCTGTAGCGCCAGAAATAGACGAGGTCCGGCTTTGTACTACATATGCAAATCTACATATATTAAAGGCTCGATTCAGTTTTCCCTACTTGACGACTTAACCGAGTTTTTGTTCCAGGTTTTATGGATTAAAATCCGTACAACTCGCCTTAGACATATTGTTGTTGGAACATTGTATCATCCACCAAGGGCAGATAATTCTGCTATACTGACTTATTTGATGGATTCTCTCTCATCTACAGGGTCTCGGCATTCAAACAGCGGAATTATTCTTCTTGGAGGTTTTAATGACCTCAACGTTGTGAACTTGAAATCTAGTTTCCAATTGAAACAAATTGTTAATTTCCCAACTAGAGGTCAGAATTCTGTAGATTTGATTCTCACCAATCTCCAGGATTACTACAACGCCCCAGATATATGTCACCCTTTTGGTTTATTAATCCATGTGTCTATTAAAGTTAAACCAAAGTCTCGTGCACAATTCCCAAAGCTGCGGAAGACGGTTAAATCGAGAGACGTGCGTCCAAGTAGTCGTTTGGCCATAGGGACATACCTCCAGCAGGTCGACGTTAAAGCCTTACTACCGTGAACACATGTACAGAGAAGATGACGCTCTTTGAGTCAGTTGTTAATACTGGTTTAGACCTTGTATTCCCTTTGAGATCTAAGATCATTCACCTAAATGAGCCTCGGTGGATTAGTTCAGGTTTGAAAGACTTTATCAGAAGACGCCAAAGGGCCTTTAACCAGGGGAGTTTAGCATGTTAAGAAATCACTTGAATCGTGAGAGAAAGATCTGCCAAGCGAGATATTATGAAGCTAAAGTTGCCCACCTGAAGGATTGTTAGCCATCTGCGTGGTGGAAGGAGGTAAAAACCTGAGTGGCCTGACATTAGGCACCGATGGTGAAGATCATATTATGAAATCTCTCCAAAATACTGATGGCATTTCTAGCCCGCCTAATCTGACTAACGTCATCAATGATTGCTTTATCTGTCCAACGAGATAATTTTCACCTCTTCATGCTAATTTTATACCTGAAGGGGACTCTTCCCTGTCCACCCCGTTTGCTGTCTCTACCAACACCGTCTACAAAAAGTTATTGTCAAATTCGGCCAAAGCTCAAGGCCCAGATGTTGTGCCAGCTTGCTGTCAAAGGAGAACGCAAACTGTCTGTCGAAATCTATTACAGATATTCTCAATTGCTCCTTTCCCAAGGCAGACTACCACCAACATGGAAAAAAGCAAACGTAGTTCCTGTCCGGAAAGAAAAACCAGTATAGGATGTTAACAAAGACCTCCGACCAATTTCCCTTACACCAATTCTATGAAAAGTTGCATAGGACATCATGGTAAAGGAGATAGTCAAGCCGGCTGTATTGAAAGAAATTGATGAAACTCAATTTGGATCCATTCCAAAGTGTTGGACGACGCAAGCATTGGTCGGTATGGAACATAAGTGGACAAAACACACAGATGGGAACAGCTCTACTGTTAGAGTCGTTCTTTTCGATTTTGGGAAGGCCTTTGATTTGATCGACCATTCCATCCTAGCTGAGAAACTTAGAAAGTTGGGTCTCCCATATGGAATCCTCTGCTGGATCATAGACTTTCTTAAATGCCGCAAACAGGGGGTGAAGCTGACGAGCGATTGCAAGTCAGAATGGAGGAATATCCAAGCTGGTGTCCCCCAGGAGACGAAGCTAGGATCGTGGCTTTTTGTTTTAATGGTTAAGGACATAGACATCACTGACAACGACTTATGGAAATATCTAGATGACACCACTATTGCTGAGCGAGTATATAAACGGGAGACGAGTAAGATCCAGTCTGCCGTGGATGAATTGGCGGTAAAGTCGCGCAAAAATAAGTTCTAGATGAACGAAGCGAAATGTAAGGAACTTTGAATTTCTTTTGCAAAGTGCAAGCCTCAGTTTGAGCCTATAGTCATCAATGATAAACAAATTAAAGTCGTGAGAAGCGTCAAATTGCTGGGGCATAATATTTCAAATGACCTTAAATGGAATTGTCATATTGGTGAAATTGTCAAAAAGGCCGCTACCCGATTGTATTTCCTCTGACAACTGAAACGGACAAAAATTGCTGAGAAAGACCTCGTAACTTTTTACACCACCAGTATTCGTCCGATCACAGAGTACGCCTGTGCCGTGTTTCACAACGCACTGCCTAAGTATCTGTCCGAGGACTCAGAAAGAATAGAAAAACTTGCTTTGCAAATAATTTTCCCTCAATCTAGCTATGTAGAGGCACTGGAACTTTCTTCCCTACCATCCCTATATGACCGTAGAGGAAGTTTGAGAACAAAGCTTTTTGAAGAAATATGCTGTGATACGAACCGCAAGTTACATCATCTACTGCCTGAGTTCAATAGATCTTCTGTTGATCTAAGAAACACTCGTAAGTTTAATGTCCCTCGCTGCAAGTCCAATAGACTGAAAAGTAGTTTTATGTACAGTAATTCGAGTAAAACGATTTCTTAAATAATTTTTAGCATATGATATATTTTCTACTTTTATCACTAATACTTGAACTTTTAGTTTTGAATTATATTTTCTATGTAATAGTTAATGCACAATTCATCTCTTGAGCTAGAGTGCAATTGACTTAATAAACCGTATCTATCTGTATTAAGAACAAAGAGAAAAGAAAAGAAACCATGTAGAGTGAAGTTGGTGAAGAAATACCATATGAAATCACGACAGAACTACAAGTCTTTACCTTTGCACATGTCAATTATATTCCAGTAAAGCCATATAGTAAACTAGTTTTTGTCTTCGCTTCTTCGGTTTGTAACAGTAAAATAATCGGACCTCTGTTTTAAATATATATATATGAGTTTAATGTTCAGACGTATGTTTCGCTGTACCACAGCTTATCGGTGCAGCTTGGAACGAGCATGGATTGATAAGGGAACAGAGTGCTCAAATCGCTACTCGAACGGTGGGCATTGCTTAACGCTACGTGTTACCCTTACATGTCCATAGAGTGCTCAACAACATCCAAATGTGGGAGCTTATGTCTATATATATATATATATACATAAGTATAAGAGAAGTGAGAGACAAAACTCGGATTACTTCATAGAACTTTTCAATCACGACAAGTTTGTTTCGTATGGCAAGCTAAGTTTGTCACACTCGTCAGGTGATAATTGCGTTTGTAGTGACATGCCAGAGAACTAGGTTACTTAAATGAAATATAGCGTCATAGACTAAATAGGTGTCAGTTTAAAATTGTGTTTACAGTAGAGTTATTGGTTGTTTAATAGGAATATCTTTCTGTGTCTGCATGTAGTTATAAGTTCATTTCTTTTGTTGAGTGAGCTCAATTCCGGGTGGTAAATAATTAAAAATTTTTCATGGAGGCAAAGGTTACAACGTTTTGTTTTGTTAGAATAAGCCTTACATTTCCTGAGAATTTTCCATTTGATTGAGTATGGGGCATTTGATTCTTTTAAGGACCAGATGTATTTGCTGAGTTCTGTTGCGTGTTTCTTGTTTGTATCTTTGAATGAACTGCGGTGGTTATTGAACCTGATCTTGAATCTGCCTGCAGTGAGTCCAACGTACGTTTGAATTTCGTTGTTGTCTTCTCTGGTTACCGTCGCTTGGTAAACGATGCTTTCTGCTAAGCATTTTCCAGACAAAGGACAGGAAATTTTCTGTCGGCAGTTACACTCTCGGTTTTCGGTGTCATCGGTTGTGCTTGTTTGCTGCGCTTTCGTGAGTAGAGATTTGTTGTGGGCAGAGATTATGTGGTGGAAATTTGGCATGCAGCTGTAACTGAGTTTGAGGGTGTTTCTGTTGAGGATTTTGTGCAGTGGATGGTCTGGTGGGAAGCATTCGTCGATGGTTTTTAGAAATTTGTGACCTATATTTGTTTCTACGTTGGAGTTGTATGGCGCATTAAACCATATGACGCGTCTGGTTCTTGAACGCTTTGGTTTCGCGGGTTTAGGATTGAACTTTAGCGTGTGATTGTATCCGCTTTTTTGTAAGGCTTCCTGATACGGCGGAATGGCTGTATCAAACGATTTTTTGTCTGATGATATTTTGGAGAGTCTTCTGTTGATTGATTCAGGTATGGTAAGTAGAATGGAAGGAGGGTGATTGCTGCGGCTGTTTATATACTGCAGTATGTTCCCGGTTTCATAAACGGTTTGTAGGTAGCGGATCTAAGGTCTAGTGTGATGTCGAGGTAGTTAACGGATTTTTTGTTAGCTTCAATGGTGATCTTGAGGCCGTGGTCATTAAATGTTTTGCAGATGTGTTTCTTGATATTTTCCATTTCTTTCGGTGATTTGTTAAAGGCAGCAAGTCCGTCGTCTTTGTAAAGTCCGATGTTGTTGTCATATAGTGGTGTTAGTTTTGACAGTAGGAAGGAGCTGGCAATTTCACATGTCTCTGCTCCGTCAAACGAACCCATCGTCACGTCAAAAAGCGAGGTTGATGATTTCTTGCACCAAGCTGTGTTATCGTCGAAGAGAATGGATTTCTTTACCTGGATAATAACGTTTTTTTCGTCTTCGGTTATTTCGTCGTAGTTTGATGCAAAAGTCAGGGCATCTAGAAGTAATTTTTCAGATATCGAGGGGTAGAAGTCTACTATGTCGAAGCTGATAAATGAGCGGTCTGATTTATCTGTCAGCTCATTGAACCAGATAATAACTGAGTCGGTATTCCATTGGTTTAGTTTTGTAGAATTAGCGATTTTGGAGTTGATGCGTTGGAGGATTTGTTTGCTAATAATTCCGATTTCTGATTTTGATGGGTTTATTAGTCTGCACGTGGGCTCGAATAACTAACTAAAGTCGCGTGTGACGTTAGTTAAGACGTTTTTGCTGTAGGGTGGATTATACCAGATTACGTTGCGTTGTCTTCTGCGATGGGTTTCAGTGTGCACCTGAGCGCGTGAAACTCAGAGTAGCGACAGCAAAATTTTGTCTTTTGTATATACTTATTCGCTCTACCAGTAATGGTATTGAGCGCTCTGTATTTTCATACCAACGCTGTATCCTTCGTGGTACTCATCATTGGTATATATATATATATTATTATATATATATATATATATATATATATATATTATTATATATATATATATATATATATTATTATATATATATATATTAATTATATATATTAATTATATATATAAATATATATATATATATATATACCGTATATGTATGTATATATGTATGTATGTATGTATAGTTCAAAAATTCATTAAGAATTCATGAGGGATATCGAAAAGAAAATCGTAGCCATATTGGTTTTTATATCTAATAAAGACACATGTGGTTTTATGTGTGAGGAAGAAGTTCATTTTTTCGGCTTGCAAAAGATAAATCTTCAAACGTTCTTCACGAATTAGCGTATTAAGAGGTTCATTTTAGAAGACATGTCAAAAACTAGCAGCATTTGCCGCTCGGTTTTTAAATATATATGTAATATTTAAAAACCGAGGAGCAGTGCTTTATCGGGATTTAAAACACCACGCGATAGTTGAGGGTTTTAGACCCGATAAAGCACGTACTGCAAGTTTTTTTAAATGTCTTATGAAAATCACTACCTAGTCAGGGCCGTACTCAGAAAATTCTAAAGGGAGGTGTAAGCTCACTTCAACCGACTGACGCACCAGCTTGTACCGACTATATCCTATCAATCAAACCTTTGTCTTTTCGTCGAGTGCCTATTAAAATGACGCTTGTCAACTGGTGAAATAGTCAATTAGTCCTACGTTGATAAGTACGTACTATCAATACGAAATGAAAACATGATGGTATTTTAGTATTAAAATTCATGTCTTTAGTGATCTCTCGTTCATTACATATAAGCAAAACATTTAACATCAACTTTAGATTTGTGAGTATTAAATTTGGTAGTTTGAAATTAATTTGAAGTTGATAAGTGCTAAAAGTTAATGATTCTATTTGTCCGGGCTTTAATGATTCTACTTGTCCGTGTTAAATCGAACACGTCTTTTCTTCAAATGAACCCAGTTTTGAATAATGGTGTTTAGATCTAACTCCTCTGAAAGATCTCTTTCACATGAAATCAACATAAGAGATTCCAGGCGATCTTGGAGCATAGTGCTTCTTAGCTTGTTCTTGACCACTTTCAGTTTGCTTAATGATCTTTCATTTGAAGCCACAGTGACTGGTGTCGTTTGAAGAAAGGTGAACGCCAAGTTGCAAGTGGGGTAGATGAGCTTTCTCTTACTGACGAAGGCAGCAACTTCACGAACTGACTTAGTTTTCAACGGCTTTCCGTCAATGGACTCTTCTCTCAAGACAATGAGCTCTCCGACAAGGCTTTCACTTGTTAAGCTTCCGCCCAACAACTTGAACAAGCTCTTTGCTAATTCTCCACTGATTTCTTCCCACGGTGGCAGCAAGACTGAAAAAGGTTTTATGTTCATAAAAACCCGATTCCAGTTCTCTCTACAATCTGCAATAATCTCATCAAGAACAGAGAACGTTTCCTTCCGGTAAAAACTGGCGAAACCAACCTCAGCCTCGTTTTCACACCTATCATCCAGCCTCCTTGGGGGCAATCTTCTCCTGTGATGATGACTGAAGTCTTCTTCTGGGTCGCATCTAACGTGCCTTGCCATCGCTGCAGCAGCCTTCACCTGCTTATCCACATCAACTTCATTGCGAATCCTTTCCAAAGCCTTTGTTGTCGTGGACACCAAAGTAAGGGCATCAAGCAAGTTCAAACCTTCTTCCTGAAGCTGAACGACGAGCACCTTGCAATGACGCATAATAAATCTCATTATTTCCAGGCTGAATATGAAGTCGTACATTTTCATTTTCTCCAGAAGTGCCTTGGCCTGATCACGGGTGTTCGTGTCCGAATCCAGCTCTTTGTCGATAATTTTCTGAAGCAGAGAAACTATCGACTCAAAGGTGATCCAAACACTGTCGATGGACTCCGATCTGGCTCTCCACCGAGTTTGCGAAAGAATTCGTAGCTTTAACGCTCCTTCGACACTCTCTGCGCTTTTGTAAGTGCTTCAGACCGCTTGGTGTTGCTTAAGAAAAACGAGTACAATGATTGTAGGACGACAAACATTGATGACACGATGGTACTAGCTTTGCAACTTCGCTCTACAAATGTATTCAACCGATGAGCTTGGCATGTAAAGTAAGGCACTTCCTTCTCTGAGAAATCTTTTTTGATCTTCTCATTAAGCTTCTTGTGACAACCGTTGTTCTCTCCAGACATACACGCCGTGAAGTCATAGGACTGGAAAAAGAGCTTCCCCATATCGACACTATGTTTGTTGAGACATCTCAATATCTCTGTTGCATGTCCATCGCCAGATTTATCTCCTAGCACCGTCAAAGAAAGCAAACGTTCCACCGGTTTGTTATCTGCGACGTACCTCACAACGATAGACATCTGGTCTTTATTGCTCGTATCGGAGTCGTGTCGACCATCACCGAGAATGCTGGTGCTTCTTCTAATTTCTTGACAACTCGATCTAGGACTGCATCACCAATGAGCTTGATAAACTCATTTTGAGAATATCTGCTCAAGTATGTGAAATGATAAAGACGCATTCTCTCCTCGTTCAGCATATAACTCAGTAGGCGGCAGTGGCGACTCAACAACTGGACTACTTGGTAGAAGTTGCTGGATTCATCTGTTTCTCCACGAAACGCAATATCCTGCATGGCTAAAGTGCGGACAATATCACAAAGGATGATGACTACTGTGGTGTTGAATGTGGCACCATCTGCTTCCTTAATTAACTCCTGGCGACGAGATGAATCCAAAAGTGCATCAACTTTTTGATTAAAATTTATAAATCTTGCAAAATCCCTTAGTGCCCCTATGTGTCCCTGGGTCGTGAAATGCTGTGACAGTTTCCCTTTCTTCTTAGTTCCGACACTCTTCATCTTATGCCACTGCCTAACTCCATTTACTGTCCATGCTTTGTCTGATGAGGGTCTTCCAACTCCTTCTTGGAACAGGCAACACACGAAACAAAAGGCTGTATCTTTTTGGACGATATATATATATATATATATATATACAGGGGGTGGACAAAAAAAGTGGCCATCCTGAAAAATTATGGTTAACGTAACATAATCATCACAGGATGAACGGACGTGGTTAAGAATAATGGTGCACCGATATTCATATCGGCCTATCGGATATCGGCATATCGGCGCTAAAATGTCAATATCGGTATTTTTACTGCCGATATTACCGATATCATATCTCTACGTATTATCCGAGCAGTGTAAAAACCTTTCGCGGCTAGATTAGCGAAAATAAAATTTCCAACCTTGTTTTTTGCCTTTACAACAAACACGACATTCAAAAACCACACATATGTTCATTGTTTTCTTGACAATGAGACAGAATGACATTTACCGAAGCGGAAGTTTGGCGCTGTTGTTGTAAAATAGTGCTTTTATTTTGAAGGAAATTTCCCTTTTTAAGGAAATTTTGACAAAATGAAGGAAATTTGGAGGAAAATAAATTTTGAATGAAATTTGAAGGAAATTTCACAAAACTAAAGGAAATGTGAAAGAAAATACAAAGCTAGGGAGTGCAGCCCCCCTTATTGCCTGAAAATAGGTAAAAATTGGGCAAAATCGTAATGAAATTTGAAATAAAATAAACATTTTATATTCATTTCATATTATTAGTATTGAATCTTGGCTCTGAAACATTTTGGTTGTCTTAGGACTAACCCTTCTCTGATTAATGATTACTAAGCATAACTTTTGCTTTCAAAACAAAATACAGGATAGCCCGCTTGCAAATTGCCCCCCATTCTTCCAGGGGGTCAAGCAAGAAACTGTGCACTTTTGTAGACCAAAAAATGACAATCCTGTCACTTTGCTAAGCAATATTCACTGATAGTCAGTTTTGTCTGTTACTGGCATAAATGTAACATGTGTATTTATTATATAGCAAGTTCAACACATATTAGATATATGACAGTGCCATATACACCTGTAGTGGTATTGTAATAGGTGTTTATAGTGATATTGTACAGTGATTTAATAAATATATGACTTGTACTTTTTGCAATCTTTATAATTAAGCAATTAACTTTTATATTTTGATACAGTACTGTATAGGGCAGAATATCGGTATCGGCTATCGGTATCGGCTAATATTGGTTTTAAAATATCGGCTATCGGAATATCGGTAAATTTTCATATCGGTGCACCACTAGTTAAGAATGACCGTTTTAGGATGTATACGTCTAAATAATATCAAATATTATCTTAAATCTTAATTTTAATCACTGGTTTTTAAAATACACAAATGTTAAGCAGTTTTCACTTCTATTATAGCTCACAAATTCCTGGTACATCTTTGATGTTCTTCATTTTGACTCTCGCGAATTTCTTCTCACACTCACCAATCAAGTTTATTTATAAAAGTCTACAGCAACAACAGTAATTCAAATACATACCTACTGTATGTACCTTTCAAAACTTAGCTGGCACTCCCTTCAATTTGATCACAGCCTTGCATCAACGAGGCATGCTTCGAATAAGCTGATGCAAGTATTCTTCGGTGATTACTTGCAATGCATTTTTGATTGCTGCAAAAAGTTTGTTTTCATTTTCCAATTTTTGGTCTTGTTAATCAGTCCAAGTCAGCCCATAAATTTTCAATAGGATTTAGGAGAACCCATTCCCATTCATCGATATTCCCACTAATGTGCTCACGAGCAAATGATAACCACGGTAAACGATTCTTCTCACTCACAAATGGTTTCTTGGATTTTTTTCTTTATTTGATATCTCTCTCTTTCAAGAGGTAATTAACGGCTTTGGCGGAAAATTTGACCCCTGTCTGAGCTGCTAACTTACCAGCTAGCTGATGTTTGGTTGGGGTGCATGATCTGGAAGTTTTAATAATTAAATGGTCACGTCGATCGGTAGTTTCCAGTCAGAACCAAGATCACAAATGCAATCTCCACTCAATTTATCTTAATGCAAAGTTGGTTTTTTAAGGGGTTTTTGTTTTTGTTTTTTTTTTAATCTGTAAATGTGGTGACTCCAGCTTAAAGCAACCCAAGAATTTCATGTTTTCCTTTTAATGTTCATCTCAGACTGTTCAGCACCGACTTTCTTAAGTCCCTTTCCAGGTACATCCCTTTCACATGAAACCCCAATTAAAACATTCAAAATTGTACATGTAACTGTCATTTTGGCTTGTAATGTTTTGTACTTAAGTTATCAACTAAATATTATGGGATGCATGATATTTTGATGATTTTATGGACAAGTTCATATCATCCAATTTGTAAGAAATAGGAGAAAATGCAGTATGTTTTGCATAAGACATTATCATAGAAAGTATGAAGAATTGATGTGTGTTCCAAGTCAGCCCTTAAAATTAGTATGTCAAAAGCTTTTTAAACAGTTCTCCAAGAAAGCATTCTAAAAATGTACGGTTTTGTTTAATTTCTGTTCTTCCTGTGACAGTTATACCAAATTGACTATATTTTTCCGGACGATCACTTTTTTTTGTCCACCCCCTGTATATATATATATAAGGGTACCAGGTGGGATACTTGAATCATTGCTTGGGTAGGCCGCTATTTGGGTTGGTAAGGCCCCATGTTGATTAGAAATTTTCGTTGGTTATCGGTTGAAATTTCACCTCGCTTTTCCGGATCGTGTTCCAGCAAATCAGCTTTTCCTGCCGAGAAACTGATCCTCTGCTTTTCTCTTTCTTTATCTTTCCCAAACAGCATTTTGCACTGGTTTGCCATACTTTCTGCAAGCTCAACCACCGTCCTGGTTCACGGGACGAGTACACAGGACAGTATACAGGACGGTAATTGAAATGCGATATCGTCTTAATAAGTAAAAAACTGTTGTGCCGACGGGTTCTAATTATCTGTCGAGTAACACGATTTTCAGTCCGCAGACTGCCAAATATAGTTGGCCACATAAAAAAACGAAAAAGTCTTGGGTAAAGGTTTACCTTACGATCTGCCGACTGAAAGTCGTGAAAAAAATTTGGGGTGTGTCGCACTCCCCACAACCCCCCTTAGGTCCAGGCCTGCACTTAATACGCTAATTCGCGAAGGAAGTTTGGAAATTTATCTTTCGTAAGCCGAAAGAATTGAACTTCTTCTTCACGTATAAAGGCACATACATAGATCCGACATGGTTATGATTTTCTTTTGTATTTTCTTCGTGAATTTTTACATTTTTTCCACATGAATTTTTAAATAAGTTTTTAAAATATTTATGTAACGAATTTAAAGTACTTCCCAGATCTTTTTTGTCAATTATTACGACCCTGTGAAAAACATAGTCGACAAGGGAGCCGTTAATAAGTATAATTTACACCAATCAATCAGTCTATCCATCAGTCAATGGTCTTCAAGTGCTAAGCATGTTGTC
Source organism: Heliopora coerulea (assembly GCA_030142905.1). Classification (NCBI taxonomy): domain Eukaryota; kingdom Metazoa; phylum Cnidaria; class Anthozoa; order Scleralcyonacea; family Helioporidae; genus Heliopora; species Heliopora coerulea. Next base: position 102,454 of record JASJOG010000333.1, read on the forward strand.
TTAATGGTATAATATCATCAGTGACGTCATTACTTAATCCTTTCTCTTTTCCAGTGACCGCGATGTCCCTGAAATTGCTTTTGCTTACCTAGGGATAAAACATAAGACAGATTCATTAAATCCATCTGTTTCTAAATGTTATATTTCAGGACGAAAGAAATAGTCGGAAATCTATGGATTGTTCAATTTTGGTAGTCAATAAAACAACTGAGAATGTAACGAACGACTCTTTCGTCGCACTTTACATCTACCATTCCTGGGATCCTGTATGTTGGTTGCCTTCAGAAACGAAGATTATCTATCGTGGAGACAAATACCTTTATCGTTCCGAAGGTTCCTTCAAGTTCAAGATTAAAGCAAAAGAAGATGGAAAAAAGATGAAAACCTTTTGGCTAACAACAATGTGGGAAAAGGACACATTGTTTCTAGTGACGGGCCCTAAATACGATCCAAAAATCGAAGCAAAGAATTTGTCAGAATATCCTCAGGAAAGACAACTGTTCGTAAGGAGGCAAAACATGGAAAGTGAAATTCCTGTAGATTCCGGGCGCAATCTGTACGAAATTTTAGGGCTTAACATGAAAGAAGTTCGTGGGAAAACGTTAGAAGAACAGAATGAGATGATCAAAAAGGCATATCGCCGGGAGATCCGCCGATGGCATCCTGACCGAAATCAAGAGGTTGTCGACGATCACATCTGCGGAGAGATCATTGTGGCTTACGACATCCTTCGTGATCCCGAGAAACGTGCGAGATATAATAACGAGGCCGATTACAACAACGGATGGTTGTCAAAATCTCGATGGAAGTCAATATTTTGGCCAGATTGCTACACCAAAGAGCAAAAGAAAGAGTATAAAAAGAGGTTGCACCTAATGGCTCTATCAGCTGGATTAGTCATCGGTGGTATTTTTTTAACCGGGCTCACGGCAGGAATGGCTGCACCTGTTGCCATTGCTGCCACAGCCGCACTCATGGGCGGAGGCGTTCAAAGTGGACTTCGGACAATCAGTCGTGAATCCATCAAAGATGGCTGTGACTTTAAGAAATATTTGAAGAGTTTGGCCATCGGCGCTATTTGAGGAGCCGCGCTTGGAGCTGTGGGTACTGGCATAACTGTGGCACTTGAATTCAAGCAGGATGAACATGGACAGGGAGAACGTGAACAGGATGAAGCTGAACAGGAAGAACCCAGAAAGAAAAATATTGGTAGAATTGGTTACCTTTGTGAGAGACGTTGGGTGTCAAAAATGATTGTTAAGTATGTAAACGACCAAAGAGAAGAGGTACAGAAAGAAGTGCGAGGCAGCGGTGAGTCAATCGACTTACCAGAAACAGCAAGAGATGTTCAAGTGAGGTTTCAAGTCATGCGGTTTCCTGGGAAATGGTGCGATATCAAGAAGTACGATCGCTTCAACAAATGTTGGTGTGAACCTACAGAACCACATATCTTCAAATACGAAAGATCTATCACACGCACTTTTACCATAGGTGGTCCACTGTATTTTGAAGCTGTGTTGAAGGTTACAGGGGGATTTTATGAGGGTCTACATGAAATGTAAAGTTTGTTCTGCGGACTGTTTAATGCAGGCGAATTGAATACAACTACTGGACGTGTTTCTGTTAACTTAGAGGTAGATAGGTTAAGAACCACTGCTCTAGGGTCTAGAGGTTTCACCTAATGTCGGTTTCCTAATGGTCGTTAAAAAAAGAAAGTGCCTTCCTTGTCGTCGCCTGGCAGATAATTTCTTTATTTTTGTTTCTCACGTCTCGTTGGTTAACTTTTTGTCACATGAGTCCTTTACGTATAAGACCTAAGGTTCTCACGCTTATTATAATGATGTTCATCGTACGCGCAGAGTTCTTAATATGATGTGTATCGTCGTATAAACGTCGACTCTACAGGTGTTTATTTTCGTTTGATCTGTGCATCTTATTATATTGATGATAATCATCAAATTGAGTTTGGGATTAGGGTTTCGATTAGGGTTAGGATTTGGGTTAGGATAAGGATTAGGATTTGCGTTAGAATTAGGGTTACGATTAGGATTAGAGTTAGGTTTAGGTTAGGGTTAGGATTAGGATTAAGGTTAGTATTTAGGGTTACCTGATCCTAATCCTAACCCTAATCCTAACACTAATCAAGAAAAAACTTCGTTACAAATTTGCAACGAAATTTTCCTAATGTGCAACATTATCATTAAAAACTCCAAGCAAGTTAGAAATTCAAAGTAGAATCACTCAATCTAGTTTCCCTGTAACAAGCGGTATCCCTCATCAGTATGCAAACTGTCCTAATTCAGCTTCTTGTATTGTTCATGGGATCACCTTAGACCTAACAGAATCCCGTCTGAGGTTCAATTGGGTGTGATCCTCCCTCATTACTACGTTCAAGAGCCATTTAAAGAGAACATTCCCGAGCTCTAAAGACGAATGACACAAGTTAAGGAAGATGGAAGGTGCGTAGCAACTCGCAAACCCTGCACGTCAATGGTTAACCTCATTGACTGTTGCATTATATTTGCGGAAATGTTCACGCCGAATGTGGTGCTAATTAAGTCCTCACCTTTTTTGAAGTGATAAAGGTTATACCGGAAGAAAAGATATATATAGGCTGAAAAAAAAAGCGAGTTAACCCTCCGCCTACAAGCATCTTCTCACATGACTGCGAGACCGGACACCCGGTTTCCCCCAATGATTTTACCATATCATCTACCTCGTCTAATTCTACCACTGAGCTTCTTATCAGGGAAAGTCTTTTGATCAAAAAACTTAATCCATCTCATACTCTCTTTTAACTCCCTGGCCTCACTACTGTTATATGCTGTCTTTTACTTCCTCTTTGGCTTTTCTTTCCAACGGCAACAATAAGATTATATTGAACTTTGGCAGGAAAATATGTTTTACGTCCGGAAGGGGTTATTCTTTAAAACGGTAGGACAAAGGCAGTGCATTCCATTGACCCATTGCCAAAATTTCGGGGTTGAACAAAAGAAAATATTGATTACTTATTAACTGAGTGTGAGGTCTGTACGTGAAAGTATTTGCCCAAGGTCTGTGTGGAAAAAACCCGAGGGCAAATACTTTCCCGTACCGACCAAACAAACGAGGTTAATAAGGAATTTATTATATGGTTTTTGACTCCTTTCTTCATCGCTTTTAACGAAACTTTGTGTCCATGAATTATTGGCTTAGGTTTACCTGCTTGTTTTTACGTATTACTTCGTGGTTTTTTGCATCTATTCATCTTGCTTTCTGCTCAAAATTATCGTATAGAACATTTAACTTCTGTTTTCGTAGTTTGTTTTTATAAATCTTCTCTAAAACGTACCTGAATCTTGATTGTTTTTCTTCAAATCAACTAGGAAATTTTCCCGCCAAAACTAGCCGGTCTGTACGAAAAACTTATTGCACGGTTCGGCAGCCAATCAGCGTGCGTCATTTTGCGTACAGACCGTCATACAGACTTTGAGTTGGCAGAAAAGAACACCGATACCCGCGAAAAAATGAATTCAGATACACTTAAATCTCTTTCTGTACATGTCTCTCTTAGGTGGAGTAAAATCATCTGGTTTTTGCCAGAGTAAAATATATTAGGTTTGTCCCGAAGAAAAAAAGTTAACTGAGACTAGTTTAACTTTTTTTTCTATCCAGCGGTCTTTGGCGTATAAAATGGCGTAGCGTTTGCCTCAGGGACGCTCGTTCCATCTCCTTCTGGACCTCCGAAATCGTTTTGTTGGGTAAAGGGATTGGACGAAGGTCCACTTCTCGTCTGCAGGATTGCCAAGCTTCTTCATGCAGAACATTTGGGATCAGCGACTCAAAAATCCAGTCAAGACTGTCACCGTCCCCCACCCACTAGGGATAATGTTGATTCAAAAAGCCTCGATCGGGCATGGGCTAAATAATTGAATATATTTTCCCGAATATATTCTCGATTGTTAATATAGTTTTATTTGAAAGTATTCGACGACTTTACATTTTGGCTGGTACCCAGCCGCACTAAGAGTTTAACTTGTCAGCAGAAATTCAATCGTGAATGAAACAAATACTTGAGTCAACTAAACATTTCACTTGTCCATAGTTGCCCAATTGTTGAGGTTATAGCCACGGTTCGAGTTAATTCCAGGTTTTATCCTTTGATAGTGGATTTTGGGCAGTTGGCTTTTAAGGGCTTGACGGTATAATAACTGCAGCATTTGGCCGTTTTCGTGTAGTAATAGAAGTAACCGCAGAAGCTGTAGTAAGGTCTTGTTGAGTAAACTTTACCGCAGCAGCAGAGTTGAGTGTTCGGGTTGTAAGTTTTGTTACCACAATCTAGGAAGACAAGATGATAATTTAGAGTTATAATGGGGTATACTTTTAATGGGGTAATGCTGTATAAGAATGCCTTTTGTATGAGTAGAAATTTACAAGCAAACTCATATAAACGTTCGGCCAATGACCTAATTTAAAAGTATCCATTGTATAAAAATAAATGGGATATTGGATATGTGACTAGGCTATATGGTAATCCGATTTTGTTAGTCATGTTTCCCTTATAAAAATACTGGTTATTGGAACTAGTGCCAATCAGATTTGACATGAATTTTTTTTGAATAATGATAGGCTGAGGTCAAAGATTTGGTCAACTCAAAGCCCATGAAGTACAGGGCAAAGTATTTTGGATGAATCAAACAGAATTACATGAGTTTTTTTTTTTTCTTTTTTGTTGTTTTTTATTTAACTCATAAAGAGGCAAGGCTCATTCCTTTGACATGTAAAATCATCTGGCATTAGCCAGAGTGAAATATTAAAGTGTGCCTTTGCTCCTTAATGGGTTAAGGAGGTGGCTGTTTAATCAACTCTTTTCTGTCCGAGACATCTCCCCTTCATTAGTAAGTTCTCTGGTGTTAGCTGGAGTAGAATTAAGAAGTCAGGTACGAACCAGGAAGGTTTGAGAGGCTAGGGTTGTCCCTTTAATGAGTGAAATCATCTGGAGTTAGCTAGAGTAAAATTTTCAAGTGTTTTTGAAATTTTTTTTCATCCTGAAAAGTGTAGTTATGGGCCAAATTTTAGGAAAGTAAGGCCCCCTATATCCTCGAGTTGTACTGGCACATGGTTTGATATAAGTGAAGTGTAATGAGTAAAGTTTTTGTTGGTGAATAATGATTACCGTACTGATAGTTTAGAAATTGAGTTAAAGGCTAACATGCAAGAACATGACTTCAAAAACTTGTTGACTATTGCCATTTCACTAAGTTTAGGAGCAGTGTTGTAGCCAGGGGCAAACCTTGAGGAAGGGAGTTGGCAGCTGTTGTCACTGAAATATATTCGACCCCCTGGAAAAAAACTAATTTCTCCATAGAACCTTTGAATTACTTAATCATATGCAGTGTATGATCCACTTATTTCCCACAATTTTTAAAAGAGAATGAACTGAAAATTTATCTTACAAACGGAAAACTTTGTCATGTCGTCCAATTTTGGTTGTAAGTTAATGATTATAAGTTAACAATTGGACTGCATGTTAACTCACCATGCCACGTGAATATAGTCCTTCCCCCCATAAGTTTCTCAACAGATTCAACATTTTCTCCAGGATGGCCTTGGAGACAGTTGGAGGGGGGACAACTGCCCAGTCTTGCTCCCCCTTGGCTACCGGCCACTGCTTACGATGTTTGCATTATACAAGCAGAAGTCCTATCATTCCATGAGTGAATTCCAACATTATCTATGAAATTAATGATATATATTCCGATTTCCTATTGAATCTAAGAGAGCACAGTCGTACTTATAGTAGTATGGACAGTATGCGAAATGGTAGTCACAGTCTCAACGACCAATACATGTGCTGAATAGAAACAATTAAAGAGACGTGATTATTTTACATTTTACAAGAATGCTTCATAGACACAATCTGTAAAAATTGTACACAACTCTTACCATTTCAAACAGCCGCATTTGATTTGATATCCTTTCTTGAAATAAGCGCTGATTCCATAATGGCAAACTAAATGTATAAATATCCAAGAGAGTTTATTTACCTCATTGCTTTGCATTTACTTGAAATGTCAGGAAGTCACTCACAGCCTAATTTTAGTTTATGTACTTCCTCGTCACTGTCTACCAAGGACGTTGTTTTAGTTTGATAATCTTCAACGATGTATTGTTCTTTTTTGGCTTTGGACTTTTTGATTTTGTCTGCCGCGCTTTTTGCGAGTTGAACGTTCTCAGCTCCGCTTTCTGATTTCTCGGTCTGTTCTGAGTTGTATTCTTGAGGAATTTCGGATATTTCACCAACTTCATCTGGCGTCATATTAAAAAGGAGAAGAAACAAGAACATAGTATCGGCAAAAACAAATCATTACGGAATTGAAAATCTTTATTTAGGCTTATCCACACGATACAATTGTCATATACGATTCTTGACTTTGGCGTATGCGATTATGTCATAAAAGCTCAATTCTTGCTTGCTATTCGCTTCCGAATGTTGCAATTAGTTCTAAAGACTCTTATGACTGAATCGGATATATCAAAATGAACAATCGTGTAGGACAGTCTTATCGTATGAGTGGACTCTTTCTACCTGCTCAGACCGTTGTGAGGGCCAACGTAAATGAAAGGCAAATCAAGTATTGAAGCTTCATTTCTGCGAGTATTATCGTAAGGGTTAAGTTTGTTGTTTAAAGTACGTTGTTCTAATCGTTCAATCGCTAGAACTTGCCAGCCGAATAAGCCATCCAAGTTTCGCACAAACAGCGCTTGATAGACACGGGTTAAAAGATAACTGAATTTTTTTGCATCTGCAGGTAAAAATATTATCTCAACTTTTGGGTTATGACCAGAAGCATATTCTAGAATTAAACATTGAAATCTTGTTTCTTGTCCCCGTTTAAATCAGACGTAAATGCCTATTTGGGAGACGTGTCATGTTGTCTCGGTGCATTATTCGCACTGTTTTCGAGGGTCTTAAACAGAAAGTAATTGCGACTCAGATTTTGCCGCTTCTTTTAGACGTCTTGGATGTGCCCCTGAAAAGTTCTCACGCCAAACATGCCCCTTCTCCTTCCAGTTTTTTGACTGGTCTTTATGGACGAGTAAATTCTTGAGGAAATTTTCTCCAAACTCTATAACTCTCGAACTACAGTGGTGAAACAGCAGGGTACCACTTACCCTTGAGATCTCACCAAACATGCCAGCAGTCTGCGTTTCTCTTCTTTAGTCATCTCAAATGCCCCGGGAGTTTCAAATTTTTTCCTGATCCAGTCACCTTGAAAGAAAAAGATTCCAAAACTTTGCCAGATTCACAAAGACCTCGACGGAATATCCTTACAAAGATTTACCAATTTTAAATTCTTCCTGTTATTTTTTGAAATTTTTTTCCACGTTTGAAAAACATTGGACGGAGAGCATACGAATCAACTAGTGCGCACTGGTTCGTTTGATTAATGCACCTGTACAGTACAACATGCTTCAAGTTTCATATTTTCATCACGTCAAAAGACACTGGAATTAAAATGATGTAGAAGAAGCAAGGTTTAAAAACAATGCCAATGTAATTCCCTTGTTTAAGGAGGAAGAGAAGACAAGAAATACGCGTAAACTGGAGAAGATAGGGGAGGGTTGTAAAACAGAGGGTTGCGGGTTTGGAGATGGCAAAAAAAGTTGCGGATCTAGGATGGAAATAGGGAGGGCTTGGAGAGGTAAGTGGGGTGGATGACATGGGGTTATGTAGGATGAAAGGGTATTTAAGAGGGTCACATGAAGTAGTGAAGAGAGGTAAAGCAGGCAGAAAAAGAGGTACATTGTGACTGATGTACTTACACATTTTACGACTATTAATATGCATGTACTCCAGACCAATATGACAACAATAAACATCCTAAAATAATATCAAGAAGATGTGAATGTTTACCACTAAAGCTGGGCACATGCACCAAGAATTTTATTTGACAAATTTTAGTTCCTAACAAACTGATTAAAATTGATGTATCTGTGCAAATCAACTGTCTAAAATCTCACCAAACATTTATTATGGAACAGCCGGGAGCTATTTTTGCAAGCCAAGAGACTTTGCAGAGTTTGCCTGCACTAGACCAAATCCACTTCTAAGTTATGGGAATTTTTTTTCTATTTCTATCTGCCATTATCTATTACCACCTGTTTTCTGCACAACATGAAATCTAGCAATCAATGGATGTATGCCATTTTACTTAAGTGTGTATTTGAATAATTACAAGACTGTGTCTACAGTACCACAGCAGATACTATTGTCGAGGAGAGTGTCCAAAAAAAACCCCCCAAAAAACCCAAAAAACCTTGATGTATTACATACTTCCAGCCTTTGCATGATCTCCCTCAAAGACAACTCATGTTCATCTCCACCAATGTAGGTACTGTTTGGCAGATAAAATACAGTATCTTGGTCCTCTGCCTCACCTCAGAAAGTCAAACAAATTCCATTACATTTTAGGCTAAAACTTTGTTAAAATTGGCTGTTTCCTAATTAAGCAGAGACCATCAGCTTCAATAGTCTCAGTAAAATGTGAGTCCAGACATCATTGTCAAAGTTTGCAAGAGGGACTTGATCACAATGCTTTTTTTACAAGAAAAAAAGTCAAGAGTTTCTGACAGTAATTTGAGTTTGCAGCCTACATTAGTTACAATTTTACCTTCTGTTGAAAGCTTATTCCAAAGATCTAAGGAAAATCTGAAAAGCCACTAGAACTTTCCTATGTTCCAGTAATAATTTTTATATGCATAAACCAATTACCATACACACATCAGGACAGTAAGTTAGAAAATTGCAACAGGGGCTTAGAAAAATACCAAAGGAATTTTTAAGTTCTTTTGAACTTGGTGACGAATATTTCTGCATTTGCTTTGTCATTAAAATTGCAAAGGAGTTCAAATCAGAGCAACTGACATGCATTGCATATATAGTTTCCATGTACATTAAAACAGATGAAGCTGGTGGAGACCAATAAATTTGGTGATAAAATTTTGGTCTATAGTAATGTCAATCAACCATATTTTAAAACTAACAGATTTAAAATACTCACTGATGTCACTGTAGTCATCTGTTGTTAACTTAGCCGGAGGATTTCCCTTAAGCATGTCTAGAAACAAAATTTTCATGATTAACTTTCATGTACAGTGGTGGATTAAAACATTTATGGGCCCTACAGATCCCAGCTAGATTTGCTCTCTTTTTAGGACTTCAGCTTTAAATGTCATCAATGAGATTTTTATAACTATATTGAATGTGCATAGCAATTACATGAATGAATCAGTAAAGTTATACAAGAAGTCAAGAACAGTCTTAACAAGCAAAACAGTGCTACAGTACTAGTCTGCCCCTAGTAACACGTACATTAGCGAATATTAGTAATATTACCAATAGGGAGGTTGGATTACAGCATAATGTTCATTCTACAGTTTTACTATGTGTATTTTCTTTATGGCAAAAGAACTGATCATATTAACTGGGATTGAACACATCAACTCCTATTCTATAGATAAGAGTGAGGGTGGCAACAAACACAACTGACCCATGGTTGAGCACTACTAGCCCTTGATACGTTTCAATACAGAGTAAGATAACTAAAGGAAAGTGATCACGCAGAAAATGTGAAGATCATGCATTATGCATTTTCAGTTTATAATGCATTTTACATCTTTATGGATCGATTTCATGGTAAGTCAAATAGCCAGTTCCTGTCATCAAGTGGGAAAAAAAAAGAAAGCCAATATGGCTGTCAGATGAATCAATCAGTGTCAGTCATGGCTAACCTACACAGTTTTTTCAGTCTCATTTCTTTTAACATCTTTGTGCATTTTTTTGTTAGTTTCTCTGTTTAACTCTTTCAAGGAGGGGTATCTCCCTTTGACGAGTAAAATTGTCTGGTGTTAGCCAGAGTAAAATAATAGAAGAACAGAATTAATAATAATTAATAACAGAAAGAATAGAATTAAGAATTGAGTCATTTGGACGTATTATTTGACTGTCGACCAAAAGTACAGCGTCCTGTTTTAGTCAAAGTTTGAAAAATCACAAAAGGTAATGCTTAGTTATTTGGAAATCAGTCTTTCTTTTGTATTCCTCTCGGAAATGCATTATGAATCGTTTCATTCCTTTAAGCTCTGTTTGAATACTCTTATAGTCTTTACTTGTAATAGTTTACCCCAGTTAAAACTCTTGTAAGACTCGCAAGCTATAAAGCACGAATCCCTCAAGAATAAATGTGTCGGTACTTAGTAAATAAAAAATAAAATACAGCCACATAGACAAACATCTTCATAGGCCCCTGGCCTTCGTGGGCCCTAGGCACGTGCCTATAGTGGCTATTGGTTAATCCGCCACTGTTCATGTATACTGCTTAAGTCAACTAGAAAGATTGACTTGAGCATAATTCATACTCATATATTTGGGTTTCTCTATTGTTATGTTACCTTGAGGATGATTCTAAAATCTCAAGCTCCATCAAAATATTTCAAATACAGTGTATCTTATTTTTGTTAAATATTTTGTTACGATAATCTTATCTCATTACTAATAATACACATAATAATGTCATTAAGTAGTAAAATGTTTTGCACACTTAAGTCAGAGAATGACTTTCATCACTGGCTTTGTTGTATTTGAACAGAATGATAACCAAGTGTCAATATACAGGGGGTGAGCAAAAAAAAGTGGCCATCCTAAATAATTATGGTTAACGTAACATAATCATCACAAGATGAACAGACGTGGTTAAGAATGATCGTTTTAGGATGCATGCTTCTAAGTAATTTCAAATATCATCTCAAATCTTAATTTTAATAACCGGTTTTTGAAATTCACAAACATTACGCAGTTTTTAAATATATTATAGTTTACAAATTCCTGATACATCTCTGATGTCCTTCATTTTGACTCTAATGAATTTGTTCGCACAATAGCCAATAAAGTTAAACTACTACAGGCAACAACAGTAACTCAAGTACATGCCTAGTGTATGTACCATTCAATACCTAGCTGGCACTCTCTTCAATTTGATCACAGCTTTGCATAATCGAGGCATGCTTTCAATAAGCTGATGTAAGTATTCTTTGATGATTGTTTGTAATCCATTTTTGATTACTGCAAAAAGTTCATTTTCATTTTCCAACTTTTGGTCTTTTGTAAATCAGTCCAACTCAGCCCATAAATTCTCAATGGGATTTAGGAGAACCCATCCCCATTCATCAATATTCCCAAAAATGTGCTCACGAGCAGATGATAATTGCGGGAAATGATTCTTCTCATTCCCAAATGGTTTCTCAGATTTTTTCTCCATTTGAATTCTCTCTTTCAAGAGGTGATTTATGGTTTTGGCAGAAAATTTGATCCCTGTCTGAGCTTCTAGTTTATCAGCTAGCTAATGTTTGGTTGGAGTGCCTGATTTGGACGTTTTAATAATTTAAACGGTCACTTCGATTAGTAGTTTCCATCCAGAACCAGGATCATGACTGCAATCTCAACTGAATTTACCTTAATGCAAAGTTCTTTTTTTGTTTTTGTTTTTTTTTTTTTTTTCCCAGAACAGGTCGATGTGAAATTTTTTTGAAACTATACATGTGGCAACTCCAGCTTAAAGCAATCCAAGAATTTCATGATTCCTTCTAATTTTCATCTCATATTTCTCAGTGCCGACTTTTTTAAGTCCCTTACTAGCCACATCACTTTCACATAAAACCTCAACGAAAACGTTCAAAATTGCACATGTAACTGGTTTTTTGGTGAATAATGTTTTGTATTTAAGTTATCAACTAAATATTGTAGGATGCGCAATATTTTGATAATTTTATGGACAAGTTCATATCATCCAATTTGTAAGAAATAGGAGGAAATGCACTATGTTTAGCAGAAGACATTATCATAAAAAGTATTAAGAATTGGCGTGTGTTCCATGCCAGCACTTAAAATTAGTCTGTCAAAAGCTTTTTAATCAGATCTCCAAGAAAGCTTTTAAAAAATATACGGTTTTCTTTCATTTCTGTTCTTCCAGTGACAGTTAAATCAAATTGACTATATTTTTGACGATGGCCACTTTTTTTTTGCCCACCCCCTGTATATATTATATAATATATATATTATATATTTATATATATAATATATATATATATATATTATATATATTCTATATATTATATATATATTATAATATATATATTATATATATGTATGTACATACATACACACGACATATACATGCATACATATTCATATGTATTCATATATATATATATATATATATATATATATATATATATATATATATACACACACACACATACAATACAGCTTATGACCATGTAATAGGTAATAGTTGGTTAAATGATTGCATCCCTCCCACTTTCTGCACCATCCACAACCCTTTTTATTTACATTTTTATTTTGATTTTTTCACCTGTAGCATGGCTAATGCAAAAGGGGTGATAGTCACTGGAAATGAGGAAAGCCTAATCCTAATTACAGAGTAAATAATCAACCAAAGGTCCAACTTGAGTGAAAATTTGTCCTTTGTTTTTTATGTGCATGTGCTGGCCACCATGTTCCTGGCAAGTTCTCTCAGCAGTTTTGACCCTTCCCAAAACTTTTTCCAGTTAAACATAAATACAGCAAAGTTTAATTTGTAATACAGTCGCCGCCGCTTATAAGCAAGTCGCTTATATGCAAAAGCCGTTTATATGCAAAGATTTTGGAAATCCAAAACCAAACCTTAAGAAAATTCCTTTTTTTAATCCGCTTATATGCAAATCGCTTATATGCAAATCGCTTATATGCAAAAGTCGGTTATATGCAAAAGAAAAATTGAAAATTTCGCGCTAAAATCGCTTATATGCAAAGAAAAATTTTCAATGCATTGCTGCAAATCCTCCTTTCCTTTCGAAAGTATTTCAATGTTTCAATGATTGGAAACAGTAGAAAACCAAGATGATTGCGCGGTTGCAAAACTTTACCGTGTACGAAGATGCGAGCGAATTTTCCAAGACGTTCGATTTGCTGGATGCTATGAATACGATTGTCGCCTGCTGGTCTGAGATAACTACAAAAACAATCGCAAACTGTTTCCGCCATGCAGATTTTGTGTCCAAATATGATGGCGATGAAGATTCGTCGGGGGGAGATGATGATATTCCGTTGGCTCAACTGTTGGCGGCTCCACGTGGTATGGATCAGCAAACTTTCGATGAAATTATATCTGCAGACAACTTTATCGAAACAGCGCCACCAATTGATGAGAACTCAATAATCAACGAGTTACAAAGCATCCAGGAGAGTGACGACGAGCCTGAACCAAAGCCCGTAATAACTTATGCTCAATTTATTTCTAATTTAGCCGACATGAAGGACTATCTTTGTTTGCACGGCTTCAAAGACTGGAAATCATTCAACTCTCTTTCAAATATTTCCACCGATGTGTGTTCAAATGTTGCAAAAAAGCAAACATTAATTGTTATTTCCAAACCTAAGAACAGCTATCTTGTATATTTTAGTTTATTAATGAATACAATTTTTTCTGGTTTTGGTATTTAATCTTTGGTCATTTTTCTATTATGCTAATGATTTTGCTGGATGCGCGTCCTGGGAACGAATCCGTTTATATGCAAAATCCGCTTATATGCAAAAATTGAGTTGGCAAAAAGGATTTGCATATAAGCGGCGGCGACTGTATCATAAAAATACAAAATGACCTAATCATATCAACCCAATGATGAAGGAAGTACAGGGTGGTCTAGGGATTTGTATCTGGTTGTTCAAACAACAAAAAAGGCCTTTTTTCGTTTACCAAAGGACGAAACTTGGTGGTCTGTTAACTGATGTTGTCAGGAAAAACAAGATAAGAGTCATACCAAATATAGTGTGAATTATCTATTTAGACAAATAACAATGCCAGTTTCTTGAGTAAATTCTCTACTTCACTGGCCTCTCATGTTCAAAATTTGGCACAAACAGTCTATCACATTGGCAGATTATGTTGTGTGTGCGATTAATTAACAAAAATTGGGGGGGGGGGGGAGACTGTCAAAAAAATAAGAAATTTTTCAATTTTCTTGTGATTTCATTTATCTAATTCCAATGATTACAATGTCATATCAATGAATTTTATAACAAAAGAAGGAACAGAAATGTTAAGATATTGCTTCAGTCCAAGTCACTGTGTTCCATCAGTGTAGGCTTTGATTGCTGTTTTTATTGACCCTTTACGATTCGGATGCACGGAAATAGAATGTTTGTTATGGGTACAAACCTTACACCACACAAATTCACAAACTTTTGACCTCCTTCTTCGATTGTCTTGTAACCAATTATATTATCTTTCCCCCACTTTTTAAACATATTAAAGTCAACTTTGTTGCCTTTGCTACCAGTCTCCATGGATTGTACCATGCAATGACAAGGATGGGAGCGTTTTGAAAACAAAACAGTTTGACAGGCGAGCAAAAGTTAACATTTGCACACGTGATCATTCACGTGCATAACATTAGGGCACGTGCATAACATTAGGGCACGTGCCTGTGCACTCCACAAGCCTGGATATTAGCATCCGGTCACGGACATTGTCCGGTACAAATTTGTCATTTATAGAGTTTTGACAGTCACAAATTTGACTATGTCTGTCACTTTGTCCGGAACGGTTTTTGTAACATTGATTTCCAGTTACATTACAAAACAATTTATTAATATTTGTCTTTAATCAATCGCTCTCTTCGTTTGTATGTTAAATTAGTGAATGCGCGCGAGTTCCTGCGAGTAGTTTTGCGAGTTACCTGCGAGATCGTGTGCGGGTGAATATAAAATGGCGAAGTGCGACTGTCTTGGATATTGATTGTTTGTAATCACTCTAGAGTTAAATTATATACAACATATCGAAGAAAATAACTTCATTTTTCACGTCTGCTGACATAAATAGTTTTAGCAATGATAGCGATATTGATCAAGACTTGACCACTGACAATGACTTACATGAGAAACATTTGTCTGTTTCGGATGATAGTGATTCTAGTTTTGCAGGTTTCATTCCTGGGGATTTACTGTGACTTTGAGGATTTAAATTGATCAAAGAGACATGTGATGGTTCAAGAATAGATTAATTGTTGATGATTATGATCTTTTTGTAGTCGTATACTACATGTATAAATCTACATGTATAATACTTTTAAATAAAATTGTGTGCAGTGTACGTATCATTCATACTTTTAAGTTTTAATATCCCATACCAATGCTTGTATACAATAACAATTATTAATATACGGCGACTGTACGAATATCAATCAAATTATACTCTTGTTAAGTGACAGGTACATTTTGATTTGTGACAGGCACAATCTGATTGATGCTGGTCATTTTGACAGCCAGAGCAAAAAAAAATATATCCAGGCTTGGCACTCCAGCACATCTAACTGAGAGGCCTAACTTCATGTACATCATCGTCAGACTACAATTCTTACATATTATTTTATCATTATTTATGTTATTATTTGGTCTTTGTGCTCTTTTAATGCAGAGACATGCAAGCAAAGTTGTTGGGAACAATCAATAAAGTTAACTCCATCAAGTTAGACGTTGTTGCAGTTGTTTCACTCCTTGGCTTTTATCTCCAGAAAGTGCTCGACTTTTGTTTTTTTTGGTTTTTTAACTCTCTTTTCATTGGACATAATCATGTGATTGTTTTCCAATGATATATTGAAACTGACTATATTAATTTGCAAATTGAATGGATACTTGCTTGGTAAGCTAAAAACATAATTTACTCCAAAATATACTGAAAACTCCCAGAAGGAACTTTAAGTCCATTGAAGGGATTTTACTACACTAAAATCCTCAAAATCTTGGCATGATTAAAAAAATGTGAAAACTTGAGTAGATATCAGTTCTGATAGAAAATACCAACCAAATATTGTTTTCTAGTCACCTCCTTTGCCTCTGCAACCTTAATTTAATAATACCAAGACTACAAAACACTCAGATGGTCAAAATATTTAGGTTTTGGTTCAGCTAAAAACATTCCTGCAGATGGTTGTCAGAAGACACTTGCCAGGAACATGGCGGTGTTTAAATTAATTAGATGCATGGGGCAACATGAGCAAAGACACAAACATCAAAGCTGCCGACAGCAAGTTGGACCTCTGGTTGATTATTTACCCTGTGTCCTAATTTAACTTGTAATTATAAAGCAAGAAGTCCACCAAACAATGTCCCAAAATTCTGATAACTCTTGCCTCTTTGCTACTGGCAAATCATTTTGCATGCAAGGGTGGCTACACATGTAATTTCTGAGTGATCTGCCAATTTGACAATTTTTCAAAAAAGATTGATCACCTTTCCTTAATGTTAAGCCTAGTTCTCATATGTCACAGATAGTCAGCAATGTCGCAGGAAACAAACTTTCTATTTTCTGTGACTGGGTCGCAATGGTCGCCAATATTCGTCAATATAATTTCAAACGCGTTCTCATGTGTTGCAACCGGTCGCCGACCTTGCAAAGCCCTCATCAGTGTCGCCCACATACGAGAATTAAGCTTTACAACGTTTAGAGATCTTTATGTTCCACGCCTACAAGTCTCTCTTCATCAAAACAAAACAACAAGAGGTGCGTTGAATGCTCCTCCTTTCATAATAATAATCTCGTTTAAAGAATAATTCATGATTACAAATCAAGAACTAATCTTATAATGTTTCATGAAAATGAAATCATTCTTGACTAAATTAATTGCAGTTAAACACTTCCCATATCCCAAGGTTGCCACTTATCAAATGTACCTGCTGCCAGGATTTGAACATTCATTCAAAATTCCTTGCATGAGTCAAACTACACGTAAGTATTACAAGAAACTATATCATAAGAAACCTAGAGACAGGAAACTTGAGATATCCCAGGATAACGTAATGCATAACTAATAACGAGATTTCTTTGTTCGGTCATTTAACTAAGGTCAAATGTTATCAAGTGAAGTTTGCGAAACCTGATCCTGCAAGAGTGTGGATCCTGCAGTACCCAATAAACTACTTCTGATAGAAATATCATCGATAGTTCAGTTGATATACAAGGTGAGATTAAGCGTATCTAAGGCACAATTCCTTTCATGAACATGTTCCTGCAAACGTTGCCAGTAGCTCCGGCGAACGGGTGTGCATTAGGATGGCTATTGAAGTTTGGTGTTCAACCACCACGAAGTCACAAAACATGTTTTCTGCGGACGGATACTGATGGATAGTTGTGAACTAAACGGTATGCTAACTACAGCACTAAAACAAGTACGGTCACTGCTAGATCAAAAGATCTTACCGCATGAACACTTCTTGGGTCTTCCTGCCAAGCTTTGTACATTTCCTCGACATAATTCCGTAAATGATCGATCAAGCGCTGCTACTCGAGTTAGCGCCGCTCACTCAACAGTCATAACTATATTTGATTGGATAATTGGAGGTCATGTGCTTTGAAAAGCAAGAAACGCCAGCGATACATCACAGACATCGCTTCTATATAACAAGGGCAGATAATCTTTTAAGCCAATCAAGGCGTTTGTTTACTTCCGTACGACAAGCCAATCAGGTTGCATTATTCACTTAATGGCTGCCGAAAATCACTGGGATGTGCATCTAATCATTTAAAGCCTTACGTGAACGTAGATTTTCCATTTTTATGTTCCAAACCTGTATTTCCCAGTAAAATACAATTTTTTCTTGGATTTCCTCGGACGGATTCTCGATTTATCGCCTATTACCCACGCAATCGACGTTCGAATTGCGGCTCACGCAATGCTCGCAACTGAGAGGGCACGTAGAGTCAGTCAACCTTCAATCGCCCTTGTTGTCGGATTGCCGTGGTATCAGAAACCTTCTGAACGTTTGGTTTGCTGATTGTTTTCTCGCTATTACAAGGTTTAATAAACGTCTGGCAGTTATCAACCTTTGAACATTTTTATCTCGTGTCATATATACACCTAATAAACCTTGATTAATTTACCAATAACCATATATTTTCTTCAATTTGTTTATAACAAGACAAATCAATTCTCTTGCTTGTAAGTTATCTTCTTTACCAGACGCGCGCATTCTGCCTTGAAGTATAGAAGAGAATGAAGCCTATGAAACTTGATTATGTTAAATTAAAATAGTACAAAGTAAACTTTTAAAAAGCAACATTTTATGGATTATCTTGAATGATTTGGTTGGCCTCTGGCATTGTTTTTCGCCAAGCTCGTTGGTTTTCGGCCACAAACGGCGGGAAAAATAACATCACTAATTGTATTCTTGCTTTTCGTTTGACCTTTTCGTTATTTTCGAGTTAAAGATGCCTAAATATAAGAAAATCTGCAATAATCCACTTCATGATGGTTGGTCAAAAGGTCAAGATGATCAGCGAAACGTCAACCTCAAAGCACATGGTTTATCAGAAATAGCTAACGCATTTTGCAGTCTCATGAAGCAGGAATTTGGCGCAAAATCACCAAGTGTAAACCATGTTTGTAGAGCTTGTCTTCAGCAATACCTAAAAATTCGAGTTTTCAGCAATTATCTTCCAAGAAACTGCGAAGCGATCAAACGCAAGGTAGAGAAACAGGTATGAATCAATGCAACAAAAAAAAGTATAGAAATATGAAATTTTAATATTATGTCCCAAAATCCCCAATCAATGGCCAAAGTTTCATAAAGCATGATTTGCTGATATTTGACAACAACCTTTGACTTGCAATAAAAATGTAAGGCATATTAATTCTAGACAGTAACCCCTCTGTTTCTAATCAGATAACTGCTGGCAATCCTTCGAGCTATACTGTAGGTTCTTGAAATTTGCATTGCTTAGCATGATACCTTTCCTCTCATTCAGCTTGAAGTTTTTGCTACGTAGTTCAGAGGATGTTTCCCATGATCCTAATAGCACAAGTACCATAAGTTCAGCAGATATCAATGAACCAGACATGTTTGGTCAAACTAGCAGTCAAGTTAGTAATGAGTCAACAGTTACCTTGAATTCACCCAGCCAGAAAATGTTAGAAGATTCTGAAGAAGATATGATATGTCAAGTAAAAAACCATGAGGACAAGGAATGCTCAAAGGTTGATAACTGCCAGACGTTTATTAAACCTTGTAATAGCGAGAAAACAATCAGCAAACGAAACGTTCGGAAGGTTTCTGATACCACGGCAATCCGACAACAAGGGCGATTGAAGGTTGACTGACTCTACGTGCCCTCTCAGTTGCGAGCATTGCGTGAGCCGCAATTCGAACGTCGATTGCGTGGGTAATAGGCGATAAATCGAGAATCCTTCCGAGGAAATCCAAGAAAAAATTGTATTTTACTGGGAAATACAGGTTTGGAACATAAAAATGGAAAATCTGCGTTCACGTAAGGCTTTAAATGATTAGATGCACATCCCAGTGATTTTCGGCAGCCATTAAGTGAATAATGCAACCTGATTGGCTTGTCGTACGGAAGTAAACAAACGCCTTGATTGGCTTAAAAGATTATCTGCCCTTGTTCTTCTATATTGTTTCCAAAAAGACTTTAAGCATCGGCGATGTCGGAAATGTCGGAAAAAGTTGAACAAACTCTACTTTTTCCTGGCATCGCCGGTGTATCGCCGATACCGTAAGGAAGTGTTTCCATAAAAAATTATTTCAACTGCGATGCAACGACAACGCGTTGGCGGTGTATCGCACACAGTATTCCGGTTATACACCCACGTATAATTGTGTGTCACACTAAAAGTGTTTCCATATTTACACGCTGGACAGAATTTGTTGCAGTGTCCAAATGTTGTGTTTTTCTTATACTGCGTATCCTCTTCCAAAAATTATCAATGTTACATGGATTCTCGAGAGATATATTGGAAGGGTGGGTGAGAGGTTGTTGCGTGCACGTTTTTCTAGTTTATTATTTCATTTGAAAAATTCAGGGGTGAAAGGTTTGAAGAATAAACAGATGTTTTCACTGCATCGACATAGCAAACGGGCGACTGTGAAGGCACGCCCGCCCCAGGCCCGGAGCTAAGGGGGGTGTGAAGGGTGCGACACCCCCCAAATTTTTTTCACGACTTTCAGTCGGCAGAAATTATGTTTTAGTCGGCAGACCGTAAGGTAAACCTTTACCCAAGACTTTTTCGTTTTTTTATGTCGCCAACTATATTTGGCAGTCTGCCGACTAAAACAATTTCTGCCGACTGAAAGTCGTGTTACTCGACAGATAGTTAGAACCCGTCGGCAGAACAGTTTTTACTTGAGACGATATCGCATTTCAATTACCGTCTTGTATACCGTCCTGTGTACTCGTCCCGTGAACCTGTAAACTACGACGGTGATTGAAATGCGATATCGTCTTAATAAGTAAAGAACTGTTGTGCCGACGGGTTCTGACTATCTGTCGAGTAACACGACTTTCAGTCGGCAGAAATTGTTTTAGTCGGCAGACTGCCAAATATAGTTGGCGACATTTACAATAGACATTTGAGTAGCATTGCGAGATAGAGTTTCCAGGCCGGTCTTTGTCCTATTGAGACGAGACATATAAAACGGAAGTGGTTATTTTCGGACCAGCTTCACATCCGTGAGAATTCTGTGTCTGTGTTTGGTCGTTTAATAGCGCGCACATATCTTCTACAACTTCGTCAATTTGGATACATGATTAACATAAAGCAGTGCTTGTCAATTGTTTTCTGTTACGCCCCCCCTACGAAGAAGAAAACAATTCACGCCCCCCCACTCTCCGCCGCGACTATAAATAGTATCATTTGTCTATAGTACCAGGTATAGTATCAGGGTCACATGCGCCCCCCCGGCACCACACGGCCCCCCAGGGGGGGCCCCACTATTTGAGAAGGATTGACATAAAGACTGGTTTTAAAGTATCGTTAACCAAAGATATACCAAACCGCGAACCGGCGGCAAAGCGTCAAATTTGTGCTATAACGCATTGTTTAAACATGAAAAGGCGACGAGTAAAAATAGTATGCAAAGCGACAGACTGTGGGGCGGACTACAACATAACCGTAAGCAACATGGGGGAAGAAACGTGCCTTACGAGACTGCTGGCGCACCAAGAAATCCTTTTGAAGCAGCTAAGTGTAGAAATGTGTGCTTTGGTCAAGGTGAAACAGAACCTCGTGGCAATGTCGATGAAGATGTTTTAACAAGTAGAAACACACATCAGCGTCAACTAACGCCAACGGCAACCCTGTCCAATCAGCCTATGCGTGAATCAGAGAAGGAAATGGAGATTAGCTGCTTGGCAGATAAATTGCCTTCCCCAACGAGAGACGATCCAGAACTATGTGATGAAGTAAGCGTTCACCTCGGGCTCAGCCTACAGGAGCAAGTCCACCACCAAGCCTCGGATAGTGGAACCACCTCAAACCAGGAACAAGAAGATGTTGGCGTGGATGTATCACCAGTAGAAACGAATGATACTGTTAGCCAGACACGCCTCGTGGATATTACGTCGCTGATGGCAGATATGGATACCTTTGTCAATGAGAATAGCAGTGGGTCTGCTGAGTCAAGTGATGCAGAAGATGAATCGGATGCTTCATGGGTTACTTGTACCGGGAAGCTTCAGCATATGATGAGCAGTCTAGATCGAACAGGCCACTTAATTTTAGAAGAGATGAAAAAGCCAAGTGTTCCTAACATTGAACAATTTGCTGTTTCGTTGGTTGAGCTTGCAGAAAGTATGGCAAACCAGATCAACGAGTTAAAGAAATGTGCAGATTGCTGTTTGGGAAAGATAAAGAAAGAGAAAAGCAGAGGATCAGTTTCTCGGCAGGAAACAGCTTATTTGCTGGAACACGATCCGGGAAAGCGAGGTGAAATTTCATCCGATAACCAGGGCCGCCGAGAGGGGGGGGCAGAGGGGGTAATTTGCCCCAGGGCCTCAGATATTCAGGAGCCCCCAATGCTCGTAGTCAATGCTCCAATGGTCCGGGGTGGGGGCCTCCACCCGACCGTTATGCCCCGGGCCTCAATTTGTCTCTCGGCGGCCCTGCCGATAACCAACGGAAATTTCTAATCAACATGGGGCCTTACCAACCCAAATAGCGGCCTACCCAAGCAACGATTCAAGTATCCCACCTGGTAAACAAAATAGGTTTTCGAGCCAATGGTACAAGGATTACCCTCACCTTGAATATAGCGTCCAGAAAGATGCAGCCTTTTGTTTCGTGTGTTGCCTGTTCCCAGAAGGAGTTGGAAGACCCTCAGCAGACAAAGCATGGCCAGTAAATAGAGTTAGGCAGTGCCATAAGATGAAGAGTGTCGGAACCAAGAAGAAAGGGAAACTGTCACAGCATTTCACGAGCCAGGGACACGAAGGGGCACTAAGGGATTTTGCCAGATTTATAAATCCTAATCAAAAAAATTGATGCACTTTTGGATTCATCTCGTCGCCAGGAGTTAATTGAGGAAGCAGATGATGCCACATTCAACACCAGAGTGGTCACCATCCTTTGTGATATTGTCCGCACTTTAGCCATGCAGGATATTGCGTTTCGTGAAGAAACAGATTAATCCAGCAACTTCTACCAAGTAGTCCAGTTGTTGAGTCGCCACTGCCGCCTACTGAGTAATTGGCTGAACGAGGAGAGAATGCGTCCTTATCGTGTCACATACTTGAGTAGATGTTCTCAAAATGAGTTTATCAAGCTCATTGGTGATGTAGTCCGACATCGAGTTGTCAAGGAATTAGAAGGAGCACCAGCATTCTTGGTGATGGCCGACACGACTCCCGATACGAGCAATAAAGACCAGATGTCTGTTGTTGTGAGATACGTCGCAGATAACAAACCGGTGGAACGTTTGCTTTCTTTGACCGTGCTAGGAGATAAATCTGGCGATGGACATGCAACAGAGATATTGAGATGTCTCAACAAACATAGTGTCGATGTGGGGAAGTTCTTTTTGCAGTCCTATGACTTCACGGCGTGTATGTCTGGAGAGTACAACGGTTGTCACAAGAAGCATAATGAGAAGATCAAAAAAGATTTCCCAGAGAAGGAAGTGCCTTACATTCCGTGCCAAGTTCATCGGTTAAATACATTTGTAGAGCGAAGTTGCAAAGCTAGTATCGTCGTGTCATCAATGTTTGTCGTCCTACAATCATTGTACTCGTTTTTCTCAAGCAGCACCAAGCGGTCTGAAGCACTTACAAAAGCACAAGAGAGCGTCTAAGGAGCATTGAAGCTGCGAAATCTTTCGCAAACTCGGTGGATAGCCAGATCGGAGTCCATCAACAGTGTTTGGATTTCCTTTGAGTTAATAGTCTCTCTGCTTGAGAAAATTATCGACAAAGAGCTGGATTCGGACACAAACATCCGTGATCAGGCCAAGGCACTTCTGAAGAAAATGAAAATGTACGACTTCATTTTCAGCCTGGGAATAATGAGATTTATTATGCGTCATTGCAAGGTGCTCGTCGTTCAGCTTCAGGAAGAAGGTTTGAACTTGCTTGATGCCCTTACTTTGGTGTCCACGACAACAAAGGCTTTGGAAAGGATTCGCAATGAAGTTGATGTAGATAAGCAGGTGAAGGCTGCTGCAGCGATGGCAAGGCACATTGGATGCTACTAGGAAGAAGACTTCAGTCATCATCACAGGAGAAGAGTGCTCCCAAGGAGGCTGGATGATACGTGTGAAAACGAGGCAGAGGTTGGTTTCGCCAGTTTTTACCGGAAGGAAACATTCTCTGTTCTTGATGAGATTATTACAGATTGTAGAGAGAACTGGAATCGGGTTTTTATGAACATAAAACCTTTTTCAGTCTTGCTGCCACCGTGGGGAGAAATCAGTGGAGAATTAGCAGAGAGCTTGTGCAAGTTGTTGGGCGGAAGCTTAACAAGTGAAAGCCTTGTCGGAGAGCTCATTGTCTTGAGAGAAGAGTCTATTGACGGAAAGCCGTTGAAAACTAAGTCAGTCCGTGAAGTTGCTGCCTTCGTCAGTAAGAGAAAGCTCATCTACCCCACTTGCAACTTGGCGTTCACCTTTCTTCAAACGGCACCAGTCACTGTGGCTTCAAATGAAAGATCATTCACCAAACTGAAAGTGGTCAAGAACAAGCTAAGAAGCACTGTGCTCCAAGATCGCCTGGAAGATCTATTATGTTGATTTCATGTGAAAGAGATATTTCAGAGGAGTTAGATCTAAACAGTATTATTAAAAACTGGGTTCACTTGAAGAAAAGACGTGTTCGATTTAGCACGGACAAGTAGAATCATTAAAGTCCGGACAAGTAGAATCATTAACTTTTAGCACTTATCAATTTAAATTAATTTCAAACTTCGAAATTTAATACTCACAAATCTAAAGTTGATGTTAAATGTTTTGCTTATATGTGATCAACGGGAGATCACCAAAGACATGAATTTCAATATTAAAATACCATCATGTTTTCATTCCGTATTGATAGTGCTTACTTATTAACGTAGGAATAATTGACCATTTCACCAGCTGACAAGCGTCATTTTAGTAGGCACTCAACGGAAAGACAAAAGCTTCGATTGATAGGACATAGTCGGTACAAGCTCGTGCGTCAGTCGGTTGAAGTGAGCTTACACCCCCCCTGTAGAATTTTCTGAGTACGGCCCTGGCCCTCCCCTACAATTTCTATGCCAAATTGTATTTGATCAGGTTGGACATAAAAAAAAATAGTCAGCAATGAAGTAAACATTTGTAATTACTTGGACTGAAGTTAGCCAGAGGAAATCACTGATGAGGATTACCATTTTCATTCGATATACCTGACGAGGATGTCGCTGAGATGTTTTGCCAGCATAGTTAAAATTACTGTTTATGATCTTTATATATTTGTTAAAACTACTCTCAAAATGCGGGAAATAGGGTTTCACTGTTTCACAAATCTAAAAATTTCCGCCCAGCATGCTACCCCCAATCATTGAACAGGTGAGAGGCCTGGGACCTAACTAATCACTGAGGCACCAGGTTTTATCATACAGATATGCTACGTGGTCTTTGTACTGTACAACTGACTTCAGTTTGTTAGTGACCAACCAACTTCAAGCAAACGTACAGCTACCAAACAATATTATACTTCTACTTTTCCTTAGTTTGGTTAATGCGCAAAAGTATCGTAAGTGAGAAAGAAGAGTTTATCTTCAGCCTTTCAAATTGGGCAGTGCACTGATTAGGCCCAGCGATGGAAGGGAAATCTTCAGAGAAGAGCCGATGAAAAGCAATTTTTTTTGCTCCGCCCATCAAGATGTCAAGTTTCAAGGTCAATAAGTCGTTCACATGTGGTCGAAGGAGAAGGAGGTAGTAGATACAGTCACACGGAAAAATACCTCATAAGTCATTAAGTAAGGTATTTAATGATGTTTTCCTTCTAGTTAAGGCTGACTTAAAGGATTGCTCAAATGAACCGGTTTTAAGAGTGTATTTTTAACTTTAAGAAGGGTCAGTGAACGTGATTACTGTCCATTGGGATAACTGATTGTTCGAGAGTGATAACCAACTAAACTGATGCAGGACCAAGTTATGGTTCAAAACTGCCCTTACTATCCAACAAATGAGGTTTTCCACTAGAATTTTGTTTTGATATCAATAATTTTTATAAAGAGGAAAAGAATAAAATTTATTCAAAAATAACCAGCTCTTATGAAGTTGAACAGTGACTTCCTGTTTGTTGCGGCTATGAAAGAACAAGACAAACCTAAAGGAATGCAATTGTTAGTTAGAAGTCGAATGTCCCGCTGCACCCTTGCTCCTTGATGGATCACGGAGGTAGTGTTGAACCGTTTTTTGTTCAAATGGTGTAGATTATCATTGCTTGTATACATGAAAGGTTTGCAATTGTTGCGGTTCACATAAGTTATATCTTATTAGTATTAACTCATTTTTGTTTAGAAACAAGGAAGGTATATCACCACGTTGAAATAATATGGCTTCAGAAAACACAAGATGTGAAAGATGACAAAATGACGTATTCGTGGCAAAAAGCTTGTTGAAAATGTGACATGGAACAAAGTTCTGGAACACATGAAAGACAACAAAATAAAGTATTTGAGAGAAAAGACTTATAGGAAATGTGACATGAACAAATTCTTGGAATATCTACAAACAAGACAATGACAAAAGGCTGAGGTGCCAAGTCATGAAGAATTACATTAACTAAAGTAAAAATGCTGACAACATATACAAATCCTGTCAATGATAGTTTTAAGAAGAAATCAAATCAAAGATATCCAGAAAGTAAGTAGCATTTCCCATCTTAACCTATTGCAATTTGTCCTTCAAGTTTAGATCATTTATTTAAATAATTATGGCTCCAAAATTGTTAGTTTCTAAGCTAAAAGAAAAAAACAATCTGTTTTCTTTTTAGAACTTTCTTACAAATAAAAATAATTATCACAACTGAAAAAATGGAAGTTAAATACCAGGGCAATGGAACATCAAATTGTCATTTTTTGCTGTCAAATTTTGATTGAATTTGAGTGATATCTTCTCATTTTCAAGTTTTTCCTTAGAACCATCTTCTTGCCCAGGAAGTAGGTTTTTCATTTATTTACTTATAAATCCCTTGGCAATAAAATTTCCATTTTGGTGACATGATGGAGAGATGCTGTCACAATCATGAATTTTGCATGAAAAATTAATATGAGAAGAAGCAAAATCCCTATGGCTTTGAGCACATTTGGGCATCATTAGAGTGTGCAGCAACTAGTTTCTTTACTGTCCTGCGAGTAAAAATTGCACTAATTGACTCATTTACCCTATGAAACCCCCAACTATGAGTATTTTGCAGTATTTTGCTATGGATAGAATGACACTTTACAGTTGAACATTATAAATTCATCTCACAAGAGATAAGAATTATTTGACATTAACTGCAGTGATGATAACCTGTTGTTGGAGTACTTGATGAAAATTACAGATTTAATGACATTGTGCTTTTGAAGGCCAGAAATGACATGCATAGGTTAAAAGTTCCATTATATTTTGGAAGTCACGACTGTATCATTGCTTTAAGATATAGCGAATACAGAAAATTTGATAAATAAATTTTTATTCCTGGTATTCTCCAACTTAATACAGTGGAGCCTCGCTATAACGCGGTATATAGGGTCCATCATAAATGACTGCGTTATAGCTGAAGCATGTTATATCGAAATGTATCGAAAATAGGGATTTGGTATGGGAAATGGTGCAGGTTGCAGGAAAGTATAAAATATGAATACATTGTCATTGACATGACAAGCATCAAAGCTGTAAAAACAACACAAATACACGTGGTGATTGTCGGCCTATTTCAATGTTGTTTCAATCCATTGCACCACAAGTTTCATTGATGGCATCGGTTCTGGTTCATCATCATCACTATCAATATCACTTTCTAGTTCTGATTGTGGTTCTTGTTCTAATTCCCGTACCTAGAACTACTTGCTGATTGGCTACTAATGATCCACTTGTGTTCAATAGTTCTACCAAGTGAACAAGGTTTGTAAATCAGTTTAGTGATTGAGAAATTTGGGGTCCAAAGATTTACTGCATTATACCAAGTCACGTGCTAGACCGATGCGCGTTATAGCAAGGCTCCACTGTACTACAAAATTAATTTAAATCAAATTTGGTGCATTTTGTGGCAGAAATTTAAAAAAAGAAATTACATATTATTTTTATATGCACAAAATAATTAAAAAGAATAAAATGAAGAAGCCACAATTGTTGCAGAAAATGTTGGGACACCTTGCTTTTTGCATCAGATTAACTACCCATCTCCCCATTTTCAATGTTGGTTAAGCTGATTTTACTGTTTCAATGCCAGTTTGATGATTTTACTGTTCCCTTCTTTTGAAATTTATAGAAACCACAAGATTTGAAGATGACCAAGTAAAGAATTTGTGACAAAAAGCTTGTTGAAAATGTGACCTAGAACAAAGTCTTGGAACTCATAAAAGACAGCAAAATAAAGTATTTGAGACAAAAGGCTTGTGGGAAATGTGACATGAACAAATTCTTGGAACATGTACAAGACAATGAAAGAAGGCTGAGATGCCAAGTCACTGAAGATTGGATTAACAAAAGTGAAACTGCTGATGGTGTACTTGAGTTCTTTCAATGATACTCCTAAGAAGAAATCAACTCAAAGTTGTCTAGAAAGTAACATTTTCCATTTTAACCTATTGCGATTTATCCTCCATGTTTAGAGTATTTTTGTCTCCAGTGTAGTTGTGGCAAATAGTTGGACTTTTAACCAAATTTTAAAAATAAACTAACATTTTGTCATATATGGATAAAATAATATTTTCAAATTATATATTTACAGAATTCAAAACTTCAGGACAATAGATGAGCAGGAATGTAGCCACATTCGAAGTTGTTTAATAACTGGATACAACTATCCCATTGTCCAAACTTTCGTGCAGTCTATTCATTCTTCTAATACCCTATATACACAACAATTTTCTCTCCCTTTTCAGGATAAAATTGTCAGGGACACAGATACAGAAAGAACAAGTAGATTGCATGAAATAGGTAATTAATTGTAGATCTGGAATTAATATGAAGGTCTATTTTAAGAACAAATGCTATAGAAAAAATACTAGGATATCAACCAGTAACTCTTGAACAAGAATTTCTTAAGGTGTGTGTTAGTGAAGAGTGTAATTGACAGAAAATAAAATAAAAACAATAAAGTTGAATTTTTCCTCAGATTTCTGGCCAACATATGGTTTCTTTTGTTGTTTACCTGGTGAGATTTACATAATACTTAGGTTAACTGTTTACAATCTTGTGGTTAAAGTTAATTATCAAAAAAAAAAACAATACTGGCACAGAAATGTCCTGATGAGACAGTGTTTTTCTTAAGGCAGGGGAAGCAGGGTACTTGTAGTGGGGAATGGGGTACACCTGGTTTTGTTACCAGTCTCTGCCACCACCTTTTACTGGTACATTTCTCCCAAGAAATTGAGCAGAAAGCTGGGAACCAGACAAGACCATGGACAAGACAACTTCCCAGTTTCCAGCATAGTTTTCAACATGGCAGCTGTGAGGAATTCATTGTGCTATAGGACCCTTGTCCATTCACATGAAAGGATCACCCTAAAGTGCATGAAATTTTAATATGCTTTATTGCAAAACACCTGTAAAACTGTAAAAAAAAAACTTTCATAGAATTTCTTTCCTATTAGCTAAATATTTAGAACTTATACTAGTGGGAAACGCAACACAGTTGCAGTACAGTGTACCGGCTATAAGAAAAACACTGTGAGATAATGAGATTGCTTGTTATTGTTCTAATGTCAAAAATAAAATCAATCCTGAATTTAAGCAGGTTATGCTTTTTTATTTTTAAGCATGTATTGAGTTGAGCACCTAAAAACATTTGGCTCTCAAAAATTCTGGTTCTCGTACCGTTGAAATTTAGTCTATTGCATGTACTTAGAGTACATTAGAATTCTGATGCAACATAGCTTTCATTTTTCAGAATATGGCTTTAGTGAGGAAATGAACAAGTTGCTCTGATTTTTTTGTAGAGCAATAGGTGTGTGTGATGAAACCATGGAAATGTTCCACCAGATGATTTGGAAATCAGATTTGCTGAACTACACTAGACTATGCTATTCATGTCATTCAAGTCGTCAGTCATGAGAATAATATCCCAAACAAACCTGCAATTGAGGCGCCCTCATCCTACTTTCAAAATACAACACAACCGCATACCAGTGTCTGACACAGAGTAGCGCACACAAGAACTTATTGCCAAAAGACCTTATTGGTTGGTGATGGCATGCATCTCACGATGCGTTGACTTCCACCTAAAAGGTTCTGAAATTTGGCAGCTCTCAATTGCCGGCCACATACAAACTGAACCACCTCATAAATGTTTCCTTTAATCCTCTTTGACTTTCCAGGTCACATTCACCAACCCGGACCAAACGCACTAGAGACCCTGGATGGCAAGGTGATGGTGACCATCTATGATGGGTGCCGTATGATCGTACGTTGCTATATGAGGTTCGAAGGGGTGGGGTTTCCAGTCTGCAGACCACAATTCCATTCATACACGTATCCAAACCTGGCCTCGTGCACCCATATAGCCAAGTGATTCCATCAATTCATTTGGAGCTCTATCAGCAGGGATTTTACAGGTGAGATTTTCAGTCACAAGCTGTAGTGCAAAACTAAATGCAAATGGTGGACATTCTGCCTAATTCCATGATGTAAACCAGGTTAATGTCCATTAAAGATATCTGTACAACATTAGTGGAACTTTTTGTGATAGGATTATTGTATTGAAGTTTCTGGTGAGTGATTAGAGTTGAGTATAAAGAGAAATGTGGTTATACACAAATATCTGATACTTTGATTAGCTAACAGTGACAGTGATGATTGGTTATAAATATTGAGGTTGCCAAGGATGATAGATTTACCTTAGTTGTATGTCATGAAGTGATG
Source organism: Heliopora coerulea (assembly GCA_030142905.1). Taxonomy (NCBI): domain Eukaryota; kingdom Metazoa; phylum Cnidaria; class Anthozoa; order Scleralcyonacea; family Helioporidae; genus Heliopora; species Heliopora coerulea. The sequence goes on from JASJOG010000333.1 coordinate 132,866, forward strand.
CATGAAAGAAAAATTTTCATTAGAATAAAGTATTAAAAATTTCATGAATTTTCTAAATACATACTGAAATTAACATTTGATGATTATTATATGTATGTGCATTCTTTTGTTCTTGTGCTATCTAGCTCCTTGAGGATTAAAGAATACTTACTGATACCATGAAATGTCCATAAGATGTCCTTGAAATATGACAATGAATACAATGTCAGTCAAGATACACACTGATTAACTGGATTGTGAAAGAGAAGTGTCAGAATAATAAGCTTCCCTGATATGCCATAAACACTGACTCCATCAACAACTAAATATGGTGTATTGAAACATGGGGTCCCATGACATTAAACTAGCATATTGAAATTCTTGATTACCTGACCAACAGATATACAGTAAAGAAAGCAGTTTACAGCAAGTCCATCCAGAATGTAGGGAGATGGGTTTTAGTTGGATATATGGTGGGAAACCATGGAAAATCATGGATGAGATGAAATGGAAAGTTTGGTATATAGTACGTAAAATACCTCTTTTCATGTAATATTCACAAACATCTTTAACAATGGACTATGGTAATGCATGGTTTGCTCTTCTTTGTCAAGAGATTTTTTATCAACTTGTGATAGATCACAATTCAGTCAATATAAGCACCATGTATGTCTTTGTTCATTCCAGGTATTCACTAACTTGCATCGGTGTTTACCGGGGGGTGTATGTCTCTCCCAAACGTAAATTTGGAGGTCCAGGCCCTCCATTTCAAACCAGTATATTGATCCCGTTGAACAATTAAATTATTGCCTTGTGCTTTGGATCTCGATAACATTCGTTTCTACAACCAAGGTATTCTTGGTGCAATGTCAAACACCCGTCGCCATTTACCCAGTGATTCCAAGTGATGTTACTTAGTGGTGAGCACCAAGTCTGCTGACCATCTGGGTACGCCAGGCATACCCAATCGACATACCCTTGTGGCAAACCCATTGAGCTCTAAAAAGACTGGAACTGTACCTGGAAACTGAATTTCGAAGCCAACATGGAGGCTGGCATGTAGGTCAATTTGCAGGTCATCCCAGTCCCCTACGCGATAAAAAGCGCAACCTATTGCGAAAAACGTAACCTGAATCGGGAGTTCTTGACAGTTTTCTTTTTTTAGTCTTAGTGAGTACAGTACGATGTCGGTAGGACTGAATATTTCTCAGAATTAACTGTCAATGAAAAGTAAAGGTTCAATACAACTGACAAAACTTTTCTCCACGAGTGATTTTGATCTACATGGCTCCCCCCATATCGGCTTCATTTAATCGTGAGGCCTGGTACAAGAGAGATCATTCCAGTTCAATGGGCAAACTTCAGGGTATATTTCAAAATTTTGCCCCCTCCCCTCCTCCGACCCCAGTAAATTAACCCTAGCAACGCCACTGCTAATATGTATAGCAATCTCAAGTGGGCTTCCTGTCATATCTTGAATACTATGTAGTCAGAAAAGCACTGAAGAGTTTAAAAAAACTTGCAAACATGAACTAAGCTACCCAATGTTATCTATTCCTGAGTAAGTTAAGTGCTGTACATTGATTAGCAGAAGTAGAGGATTTTTGTATAAGTTTGCCTTGTATTGTATTGTATTGTATTGTATTGTATTGTATTGTATTGTTATTGTAGTTCAGCATTTAGGAACAAGGTTGAATTCTGGTTTTCGAATCATCGATCAAATTAATAATTTGTGCAGAACTTGGAGACAGCCATTTGTTGTGAAAGAGTGTACAGCTATTACATGTAAGTTAATATTGAGTGGATTTACTCATTTCTGCCAGGAACAAGGGAGGTATATTACTTCATTAAGATATACAGCTGCAGAAAACACAAGATGTGAAAGATGGTAAAATAAAGTATTTGAGACATCAGACCTGTGGAAAATGTGACATAGAAGAAATTAATAACATATGGCTACAGAAAAATCAGTATGTGAAAGATGGTGAAATTAAGTATTTGAAACAAAAGCCTTGTGGAAAATAGGACATGAACAAATTATTGGAACATGTACAAGACAATGAAATAAAGGTGAGATGCCACAATTTTTGATTTTTGATACATTAAAGTGCACAAGAGATTCTCACGACAACTTAACGCTAGGAATCCACCGGAACCAAATTTAAAAGTTCCGGCCAGAACCGGAACTGCCCGGAAATTAAAAAAAAAAGTTCCGGCCGGAAGTGGAACCGAAAATCAAATTAGTATCTTTCTAACTGAACCACAGATGATGTTACTTGGTTGGACATTGTCAATGTGGAATTGAGTGGTCAAAAAGTGAGAATACCACCTCATTTAATAATGCCAAATAAGAAATTGTCCTTCACATTTCCATTATAAACAAAAACTGTTATGCCTTATGTTTTATAACTTTTGTTTTTCCTGTTTTAGTATCATGAACATTTTTCCCTATGAAGTGTGAATATTTATTTGCAAATAGTTCTCTGTTTTTGGCTGCATTTCGGCCGTGCATAATCATAGAAAGCCTGAGCACTACATATAAACCACTGACCATATTTTGGCTCAAATTTTCATCATAACCTTCCCAGATTTCCCCTCACTCGATTGACACAACCACAAAATTGAACTGTCAAAGTACGCCAGTGCGAACGTTGGCTTGTGTAATGCGTATTCAAGGTTGCTTTTTATCGCCATTGAGTGATATTGTTTGAGCAAAAAATACTTTTTTGTACCTTGCATTTTTAATCTAACTATTGTCATAGGACTATGAGTTAAAAATATCCTTTGCATTCAGTAATTTTGACTTTGTAAAGCTTGTGGAATAGATAACTTAATGACATAACATCTACAATTTATTTTTAACTGTTGTATTCATATAAACCATAAAATCTATTTTAAAAATAGGACTACTGTTATTATTACTATGGGCTACCGTTCTTATTACCATTTTATAAAAAAAATTTCGTTTCCGGCCGAACATTTTTTCACGAGTTCCGGCCGGAACATTAACTTAGAAAAATCAAAGTTCCGGTGCATCCCTACTTAACGTTCGATATCCGTGGATAAAACAAGCCTACTGTTCCCCGTTGACTCGATAACTCCATTGGTAGAGCAGTGATTAAGTTTGTATTTACATTCGTATTTTGATATTTATTTATGTTGTATTTAATACGCAATTCAGCCCTCTGGCTGCTATGTATTATTAATAAAGCATATATCTATCTATCTATCTGTCTGTCTGTCTGTCTATCTATCTATCTATTTACTCATTTCTCTTTAGGAGCAAGGGAGGCATATCACTTCAATAACATATATGGCTACAGAGAACACAAGATATAAAGGATGGTGAAATGAAGTATTAGAGACATAAGGCCTGTGAAAAATGTGACGTGAAGAAATTTTTGGAACATGTACAAGAGAATGAAATAAAGGTGAGATGTCAGGACACTGATAATTACTTATTGTAGATGTTTAGAGAGATAGAGAGAGAGATAGTGAGATAGAGACATAGAGAGATATAGAAAGACAGATAGATAAACAGATAGACAGACAGACATATCTAGAGATCAATCACGGCAGTTATCAACCTTTTAACTTTTTACCTTATCACTGTCTGCACAGTATTCTATTCTTATAGATACATACATAGATATAGATATATACATATATATATAAATAGTAGGTCTTCCTTCACCAAAGTTTAACGACATCAACCAACGCCTTATGTACGTGAAGGAATAAAGCTTTTTAAAAGTTTATATTCGAGTTTGTCTACATATATATATATATATATATATATAGGTCATCATTATATTCAAAATCCATGTATAATCCTGTGGATATTCAAAATCCATTGCTCACTCTAACCAGTACAACCATAGCCATTGGTAACACTGCATTGTCAATACTCTTATTTCCATCACACCATCTCTGTTTCTTTGTAACACTGCAGTCAACCTCACCCAGTTTCAACACCACTCAACCATTAATATGTTTGTGGGTTTATAATTCAACATCTGCTATTTCAAGAGGAAAGAGGTCGCGTGATTTATTAGTGCAAGAGGGGTTTGATGGCATGCGCTAAACTAGGATGCTTCTATAAATATAGAAGTGTCTTGCACTGAATTCCGGTTGAAATTCAGTCGTAATAGAGAGATCACAAGTGATACGTCGGAGAACAGAGAATCGACGTCTCGTTTGGCATCAATATCACGCTGCTGCAGTTAGGCTGAAACTCACCAATACCAAGTTAAAACGTGTCTCGGCTACCGAACTAACACACCTTATATCACCAGACCCCAAATGGTTTCACGGCTCGTCATAGTTGAGTTAGAAAGTATACAATTATCCTGATAATTAATCACAAGTGAGGAACCAGGTGGAAATCTTAATCTTAAGACAAATATCAATGCCTAGCATAAAACACGGAACAAAGCCATTGAATAAGATAGTGTCACTGTAGCAAGTATCAATGCTGTAGCACATTATATGTGGGCCAAACAGCTCGCCATTTACATACACGAGTCTCAGATCATTTTTGGAGTCTCTGCCCTTTCTGGTAAAAACAGTGCTACTTTCACCCCATCCAGTATTTAAGCACATCTTTCCGAAACTGGCCAAACTGTATCTCTTAAGCCTCTTAATTTCCAAAATTAAACCCTCTTTGAATGGCAATCCCAGCTCCATTGCTTTGTTTTTGTTCTGAATTTTCTCTTCTTTAATTCCACTACTACATAGCTTGTAATTTAATACTTTCATTTATTTATATATATTCGCTGTTTTGTAACACAAGGGAGAGGACTTGATGCCGAAAACCTTCTGTCTCAAGAATAAAGATGGTCACCTGAGGAGGAGGGAATTTCAAACAATATGCAGTGAATATTTTTACAAATTAATTAGATTTAAATAAAAAGGTGTAAATAATGATGTCATCAAACCAGGAAGGTTTGCTCTGACAGCACGCTGTACTGCGGCAAGCCATAAAGGCTTGCTGAAAGTACATGTGTCCCGCCTGTTCTTCTGCATGCTTCGCTATAACACGGCACCCTCGCCTTCGCCTTCCAAGGTATCGCCCGCGCACCCTAGATCGCCCGCGTCCCACTAAGCTTGACCCTAAGTGCCCTGGCCATAAGCGCGATAAACAAGAGGAGTCACAATCGCCAGACAGATGCGTTATACACAAACTGGGGTGGAAAGGAAAACAGGTACGTGGTATACTGTTATATATAGATAAATATAGATATACGTCAATATACATATAGATATATTCAGATATATGCAGGTGTATATATATATATATCTAGAGAGAGAGAGAGAGAGAGAGAGAGAGAGAGAGAGAGAGAGAGAGAGATACTTATAAAATTCATTAAAAATTCATGAGGAAAAGACAAAAGAAAATTATAAGCGTATCTGATCTATATATGTGATAACGACGCATGTGCCTTTACATGTGAAGAAGTTCAATTTTTTCGACTTACGGAAGATGAATTTCCAAACTTTCTTCGTGAATTAGCGTATCAGGAGGTTCATATTTTAGAAGACATTTAAAAAACTCCCAGTTCGTGGTTTATCGGATCCAAAACACTCGGCTATCGCCTCGTGTTGTAAATCCCGATAAAGCACTCCTGCTGGGTTTTTAAATATTACATAGAAAAATCTTGATATATATATATCAATAAATCCTTCCATTGTCACACGCCCACGTTTCGGCCTACGCATAAAGAACCTTCCTGTTTTCGAAATTCGTCAGTCACCTGAAGATTCTTTCTCAAGATGAAACGGGCTGTAGTGACTTTTTGAGGTAAGCGATATAATTTTATATATATATATATATATATATATATATATATATATAGATTTATATGTAGATAGGGGATATATATATATATATATATATATATGTTTGTATATATATATATGTATAAATATATATATATATATATATATATATATATATATGTATATATATTTATATATATTTATATATATGTATATATTTGTCAATTTTAGAGTGATAGAATGCTAGGCAGGCAGGTAGATAGGTGTACGCATACACGTGTGTGTGTGTTCACGTAAAACAATGCACATGTTTTTGGGGGAAGAAGGGACGAACAGGTTGTGTATCGTAAAACCCCAAGTGTGCCAGGAGTACTCCCAGGGAAGTCGATACCTTCACTTAGTTCTCCCCCTCGTTCTTTACTGAACTCGACTACCAAAAAGTGGATTGGTGGCGCTATAACCGCCCCCAGGGGTGGGTTAAATGGCAGAGGTATAAATGGCAAGCTTGGTGGATAACTGCGTAACATCTGTGTATTCGTCTATATAGGGGAGGACGGCCTTTCCTCATTTTCAAGCTGGATGACTCGGCAGTCACCTTAAGTGTCTGACCTGACTTCACCGTCTTCGCTGCCATGTAGATTGACGTCGGGAACGTGATGTTGTGTTTTGTTGCTTTTTGTTGGGTTTTTTTTTAATCATCCTCTCTTGTATCGAATAAAACCTATGGTCATGTAAATAGAGTACAACTGACTTTAAGCCCAACACGTAAAATGTCACCATATTGTAAAAGGGGTTTACCCATGGTTTTTGATCGGGTTTATTTTTGAGCAATCTAAAACATTCGAAATAAGCTGAAATTATAAAAGTTTAGCCCAAGTAATTTAATTTTGTGCTTGTTCCAGTCATTCTAAGCCAAACTTTTATGGAGTTTCCTTGATCGAATATTTCACTAAAGAGTAAAGGATTTTTGGGTTTTGACGGGTTTTGGAGCAATCTCAAAATTTCGAAATCACGTAAAAAATAGGGAAGATTCGCCTGGAAAAAAAAAATGTTTTGCACTAATTCTAGCCATTTTAAGCTGAAATTTTCTTCAGTTACCATCGTCGAAAACTTTCTCTAAAAAGCATAGTGTAAGCAGTGTACTTTTTACTCGACCAACCTCAAACTTCCGAGATAACCTCAAAACAAGAAGGTTTCGACCATCTGCTTACGTTTTCCACTAATTTCAGATATTTTAGGACGCAATTCAGCTGAAATTTGAAGGTAGAAAATTTCTCTAAAAAGTAAACGGGTTAACTCAGTTTTTGACGATTTTTTAACTAATTTCAAACTATCGAATTAGCCGAAAAACAACACTTGGATCATATACTGACGTTCTGCACTGATTGGAGTCCTTTTACGACAAAATTGAGCAGAAATATGAAGGTCGAAGTTTCGCCGAAGAGTTACAGGGGTTAACCTATGGTTTTTGACGATTTTTTGACCAATTTTAAACTATCGAAATAACATGAAAACACGAAAGTTTCGACCATAGACACTTAGGTTTCGGACTGATTTCAGTTATTTTGGGACAAAATCTTGTCTACTTTTCAAAGTCGAAAAGTTCACCACAAAGAAAAGGGATTAAACTATAGTTTAAGACGATTTTTTCACCAATTTCAAACTAACCTCAACAGAACAACGTTTGGATCATATTCTTACGTTTTCCACTCACTCGAGACATTGTAGGAGAAAATTGAGCCTAAATTTCAAGGTCGAAAACTTCACCAAAAACAAAAAGAATTAACCCATGGTTTTGGACGATTTTTCCATCGATTTGAAACGCTCGAAAAAAGTCCAAAATATGAAAGTTTCGTCCGCATAACGTAGTTTTGCCCTTATTTGAGGGACTACACACTAATATTTGAGATCATTTTAGAGATCTAAAAATTTTACCAAAAAGTAAAGGGGTTAATTCTTGGTTTTTGACGATTTTTCCACCAATTTCAAACTTGCGAAATAAGCCAAAAGGACTTCACACTAATATTTGAGATAATTTTTGAGGTCGAAAAATTTCACCAAAAAGTAAAGAGGTTAACCCATGGTTTTTGACGATTTTTCGACTGATTTCAAACTTTGGAAATAAGACCAAAATATGAAAGATTCGACCGAATAACAGTTTCGAACTTATTTGAGGCACTTTACACTAATATTTGAGATCATTTTTGAGATCGAAAAATATCACCAGGAAGCAAAGGGGTTAACCCATGGTTTTTGACGATTTTTCCACCAATTTGAAACTATAGAAAAAAGTCCAAAATATAAAAGTTTTGGCCGAATAACATAGTTTTGCCTTACTTTCAGCGACTTTACCTTAATATTTGAGATCATTTTTGAGGTCATCAAATTACACCAAAAAGTAAACGGGTTAACTCATGGTTTTTGACGATTTTTCGACCAATTTCAAACTTGCGAAATAAGCCCAAAATATGAAAGTTTCGACCGAATAACATAGTTTTCCCCTTATTGAGGGACTTTACACTAATATTTGAGATCATTTGTGAGGTCGAATAATTTCACCAAAAAGTAAAGGGGTTAACCCAGGGTTTTTGACGATTTTTCGACTAATTTCAAATTTTGGAAATAAGACCAAAATATGAAAGATTCGACCGAATAACATAGTTTTGCCCTTATTTGAGGTACTTTACACTTATATTTGAGATCATTTTTGAGGTCGAAAAATTTCAGCAAAAGGAAAAGGTAAAGGTGAGTAACAACTCATGATTTTTGACGATTTTTCAACATATTTCAAACTTTCGAAATAAGCCCAAACTATGAAAGTTTCGGCCGAATAACAAAGTTTTGCCCTTATTTGAAGGACTTTACACTAATATTTCAGATAATTTCTGAGGTCGAAAAATTTCACCAAAAAGTAAAGGGGTTAACCCATGGTTTTTGACAATTTTTCCACCAATTTCAAATTTTCAAAAAAAGCCCAAAATATGAAAGTTTCGCCCAAATAATATAGTTTTTGCCCTTATTTGAGGGATTTTACACTAATATTTCAGATTATTTTTGAGGTCGATAAATTTCACCTAAAAGTAAAGGGGTTAACCCATGGTTTTTGACGATTTTTCGACTAATTTCAAACTTTGGAAATAAGACCAAAATATGAAAGATTCGACCGAATAACATAGTTTTGCCCTTATTTGAGGTATTTTACACTAATATTTGAGATCATTTTTGAGGTCGAAAAATTTTACCAAAAAGTAAAGGGGTTAACCTTTGGTTTTCGACGATTATCTTTCTAATTATTATTATTATTATTATTATTATTGAGGAAAGTCAGCTCATACGAGCCAATGAGGTCGTTTAGCCCAAATTGCCATATCATGCCAAAGTGGGCACATGTCCCATAAATTATAGTGGTATGGCAATCACAAAGTGAAAAACATCGTGAGTAGTTAATGCCATTTTACACCACAGTCTCGCATACACAATTCCGTTGGTTGGACATGGTCAAGGGCTGGTGCTTTGCACCTATAAATCATGAGACTTCCTCAATAACCATCACATTTCCTCTCAGACTATTCTTATTATTCTTATTCTTCTTATTATTATTTAATCTTATTTACAAATACGGTAGTCCTTTAGTCTATTTACAAAATTCTTACGGTGTGCTCTTGAGTCATTTTAGGAGAAAATTCAGCCTAAATTTGAAGGTACAAAATTTCACCAAAAAGTAAAGGGGATAACCCATGGTTTTTCGCCAGTTTTCGACTAATTTGAAATTATCCAAATAACCTCTAAGCAAGAAGGTTTCGACCATATAGTTACGTTTTCCACTGATTTCAGACATCTTAGGGCGCAATTGAGCCGCAATTTTAAGGTCAAAAATTTCCCCGAAAAGTAAAGGGGTCAACCCATGGTTTTTGACGACTTTTCGACGAATTTCAAACTTTCAAAATAAGCCGAAAATATGAAGGTTTAGGGCGAATAACATAATGTTGCCCTTATTTGAGGGACTTTGCACTAATATTTGAGGGAATTTTTGAGGTCGAAAAATTTCACCCAAAAGTAAAGGGGTTAACCCATGGTTTTTGAGGATTTGCCCAATCGCAAAGGGGGGAGAAACAAGGCCAGAGTCTCCCAAGTCTTACTGTTTGTCGATCATTCCGATCGCTTGGTACTCGATGTGCAGGAGATATCCACACTTGAAAATTCGTCCTAATAGCAAAGAGAGGACGACATGAGCGATGTGGTCCCCTCTTTGCAAAACGATGTTTTAGCAAATCTTCAAAACCGATCTGGTCAGCCAAGGCCAGAGGCTCCCAAATCTTGCTGTTTGGCGTTGATTCCGATTGCTTGGTACTCGATGTGCAGGAGATATCCACACTTGAAAATTCGGCCCAATAGCAAAGGGGCGACCCCATGAGCCATATGTCCTCCCTTTGCAAAACGAGGTTTTGGCAGCTCTTTGAAACTTCACTGATCTGGTCAGCCAAGGGCAGAGGCCATTAAATCTTTCTGTTTGGCGCTAGATTGAAAATTCGGCCCAGCAGCAAAGGTTGGACCACGTGGCTCATGTGGTCCTCCCTTTGGAAAACGAGATACTTACAACTCACAATCGTTGTAATGAGCGTAGTGCCTGTCACTGATACTAAGTTTAGCTGCACGTTTCATCCAGACATTGAGCACCTGGACATCGGTTCTTTCCGTCAACTTGACCACCGTATAGTAATATTTCCTACTGTGTGTGTTTGTGCTGGAAAATTTAAAGCACAAGTCCTACTTGGCTTGACACCCCCCTTCGTCGGTTTTATTCGCAACGACCCTGATCCCACTGGGCTTGCCAGACTTCATGAAAGAACTCACTATTAAAAATAAGAGTAGAAGGTGACAAAAACAATAGACTACTTTATCCACTGCTGTGTCGTATTTTTCAGCAAATCGAACGCCCGACAGTTATTTTTTGAGTTGCAGATCGAGTTATAAGAGAAAGACAAAAGAGACATTGTGAACAAAATGTGATGGATATCAAACATCCATTTAAACCGACTGACGGAGAAATCGTTCAGTTAGGTGAGAAAATATTATCGACATGAAAACTATTCCGTTTAAAAATTTTCGAATGCCATAAGTAAGTTTTCACTGACGGCCTGCTTGATGTGGTTGTGAAATATCAAACTTTCTACATTGTCACGGCCGTACTTAACATTCCAAGCTATTTCTTGGGTCAGTGCAATGGTCAAGTGAATGATTGCGTAGAGCTCATAAAAAGAAGTGGACGTTCTAACATGGTGATGGCCAGACTCCATTACTCGTCCAAGAGATGAGTTCTTATTCATAATCGTGATTCAAACAAGCGGAACGTTGCGAGACTTGAGTAAAGCGTAAAAAAACATAGGCTGCTAGCCGAGTGTTTTTCGCTTTTCGAAAGTCGAGCAACATCCCAAGTGTTTGGATCACAGTAGCCAAACAAGGGAATCCATTTGGTATTGCTTTTATAAAATAACGACAGATGAACATCAGTTAACTTAATAAACACGATGATGAAGTAAGCAATTCTCGCGAAAATCATCAACTACCCACCAATCAGAGCCAAGCTTATGAAGATCGAACCCTGGTCAGCAAAGCGAAGCCATTTCAACGCGGTGACGAAGAGGAAAATCAGGTGTGTTTTTTTAAAGCTATTTGAAAGTCAACTAACGTACCAAGTGTTTGAACCACAGTATTCAAACACACAACAACCGTTACGTGTTTCTTTCATGAAATAATAAGGCGAAACGTACAAAACAAGCTTCAGTACACTTTTGGCGGTAAATTTTCCGTGTTTGGATACCCTTATCCAAACACGGGTATTAACCAATCAGAGCTTGCGAACGAGTCACGTTATTTTATAAAACCCTATCAGCTAGCTCAACTGTTCTCCCTAAAGGTCCAGTAAGGGTCACCCCTCATGGATCCAGTGTTACTACAGGAGGAAACCGGAGTACCCAGAGAAAACCTGCTATGTTTGGTAGAGTCAAAATGGACTACACTCTTCCAATATGAGACCAAAGTAACTTTAATCAGATAACTGCACGGAGCTGGAAGCGAACTCTAGCGAAAGTGGTGAGACACACACGAACTACCGCAGCGCCTCCAACAACCCATGTTCTACTTTTGCGTAACAATTAACTCCCCAATACCAAACATCTTCCACCGACAACGCCCCAACTCTAGTGTTTAATTGCCGATAACTCCTCAACTAAGTGGGCAGCTACATCGGCGCATCTCTACGATTCCTCGTGACACAGTTGTCGGCAAAGTAACCACACATTAAATAGCTGGCCATTGCATTTATTGTCAGACCAAGCAAAATCATATTACACAGTGGTGCTTATGCTAAAACTTTAGTTCTAAATCACGAGTTAAAATCAGTCCCACTTAATACGAAGTTCCCTGAACTGCATTTCCGTCGTTGGGTAAAATTGCTTCTGAGTACAGTGCAATAACTTACGAGGTACATAAAATTTAAGAAAAAGACAAAGACCTTGGTGAAGGTGACATTTCTGGAGACGACTACATTCGTCGATAGGTGCCAAGATGACTTCGGCAGTTGGGACAGTGGTGAGTGACATTTTTGCAACCATCCAGACAGAATGGAATGAGGCAGCAAGGCCAGCACCTGGGGAAAGAGTAAGACAATGCGTTTGTTAAGGCGGTATTGAAACCCTGGTCAAACGATCCAACTTTAAACAGAAATTCTTCATTAAAATATGACACTGCCGAAGTCAACTGAAAAATGTTCATTTTTCAGTTGACTTCGGCAGTGTCATATTTTCATGAAGAATTTCTGTTCATGTATATCTCTGAATATGATCCTGAAATAGAATTGAAACACTGAACATCCTCTCATGGATAAGCGATAAGTAGTTGGGAGAATATCTCGTGAACTTAAGTTGGATAAAAACTCGCCTCAGATCCCTGTGGGCTCGATGGCTCAACAGGTAAAGCGACGGACCGGTATCTCGAAGGAGCGAGTTCAAACCCCGCTCGAGTCAACATTTTTCAGTTGACTTCGGCAGTGTCAGATTATAATGAAAAAATTCTGTTCATGTATATCTCTGTGGATGATTCTGAAACGATCTAACTTTGTTGGAGAACTTTGTTGCATCCAACATTGTTTAATCGTTTGCCACGCTATGTTCATCGAACATTTTGTTGGATTACGTTTGCTTCCGATCAAAATCTGACCCAACATTTTGATTTGTCCAACAGATGTTGGAGAGTTTGGTCGTTTGTCCAACAAAGTCGCATTGCTGAAATGGAGGAGCTGGCACCACAGGCCAATCAGATATGACCAATTAGCCACGTGCTTCAGCATTGGGGAGATTGACATATATGTTAAAAATCATACGAAACAACCCAGTACTTCGAAGGTAATGAAAGTTTGCAAGGATTCCGATAATGAAAACTCGATAGGATTTCGATAACGAAGTCTCCCGGTAGGGTTCGTACACTATTGGTCCATCAAAATTCCACGACTTTCCCATGACCATATTTACAAAAATTCGTGACCTGGAAAAGCTAGAAACAACGAAACGAGCTGAACAGGGGCTCCGTCGAACCACAGGGGTAGATGGGACCCAGTCTCTGAATTGAAGTGCACGGCCAAGTTATGATAACTTAATGTTACGAGTATCGTAGATACGATTTTTACAATATTTTTCACGTTCAATGATAGGCCCACGAAACTTGAAAGTGCGAGCGAAGAAAATTGAGATAGAATTATTCAGATCCAGAAGAAATCTATATTTCCATGACTTTCCATGACCGACACTAATTTTCCAGGTTTTCCAGGCCTGGATTTTGAAATTTTGATTTTCCATGAATTTTCAGGTTTTTCATGACCCGTGCGAACCCTGCCTGCTCGCAAACCCAGCAAGATATCTCGACTTTTATCGATGTGCTTATTTTGTTATCATATACAAGCCAAATTTGTATTTGTCTCAACCTAGCCATGGTAAAAGTCTCACTTTTCTCGTCATTGACATTCCCGCCATTTCGAGTAATTCGTAATGAAGCAACCTCGATGCAACCTCGCTCCAATTTCCCTGCTCGGACTAGACTTCATCATTTCGTAACCTTCCTATTGCACGGCTAGGTAGCCAATCAGCGTGTGTTATATTGCGTACAGACCGGATAGCGAGCACAGCCGTATAAAGCTCAGTATAGCAACCATGAACTAGTAAAAAGATTATTATAAAAATATAAAAATACCTGGCCCACTAAAGCAGAGTATGGCAGCCATCGACCAAGCAATACATGTATGATAACAGTGTTCAAAACAATGACCATTGAACGTTTCAAGCTGACATAGCTATGAAGTAAAAATATTATTTATGAGTGATAAAGTTTTTATGCTCATTTGGCTGATATATATATAAAGAAAAACCCAAAAGAGGTTTGGGCAAACAAAATCTTTCTGGGGAAAACTGAAAAGGACCAATGGTTTCCCAAGGGACAACCAAGAAAAAAATTCACTTCGAACCCATACCCGTATCCTCCGAGGAAAAAATAACTTACTACAATAAGATGCCAGAGTGCAACTTGTGTCTTACGTTTTCCAAAGTTAACCGAATGACAACGTACGGCGTTCCTTCCACCACAGATTAAGCCAAGGATTGTTCACCACAACTGCAAACTAAGGCTCCATTGGGACATTTACAATTTTCCCGCGCAAAATCGGGCCAGTGAACAAAATTTTCACAACTTAAACTGGAATATGAGTATTTATTATATGGCTGTGGCAGCGACCGGTCCGAATACGGAAATCCAGCTATTTGATTGGTTCATAAGTGGTCTGATATTTCCCATATTGCCCGCTCTAGGTTGGAAATTTAAGAAAGTCTTTCTTGTGTCGAATTAAAATTTAAACTTTTCACAACCTATGAAGTGCATGTGTATTACAAAAAATCAGAGAAGGAAAAATAACCAAGTAGAATGAAGTTGGTGAACAAATTATTTATGAAAATACGACAGAATTGCAAGTTAGTCTATCGTTCTCTACCTTTGCACTTGTCAATTATATTTCATTAAAGCCATATAAAAACCCCGTTCACACTGTAATATTTTGGGCATGGCACGGGGAATTTTGGGCACGGCACCAACATATACAGAGGTGCTCGGCAAGGCTAAATTTTTAGGAACGGGAACGAAATTTTGATGAAGTCTGCACCGCCCAACAATAGCTTCAACCAATGCCAAAATTTCAGCAGTGCCCTGTCTAAAGTATTAACAGTGTAATCGGGGTTATAATAAACTACTTATTCACCTCGCTTATTTCGTCTGTATTAGTGAAATATCGGACCCCTGTTTTAGCAAGGACTGAGACGAGCGCAGCGAGTTGAGGTCCGTACTTAAAAACATCTGTCCTATATTTCACTAGTACAGACCTCACCTTAGGTCGATCATTAGTAAATATTTATCTCAAGTCATAAACCAGGACAATTGAACATAATGTTCAGATGTAAAGTCGGGAGATGTGAATTCAGAAATTGAAGCTTAATTTACGTAAATGATTATGCAAAGCAAACAAGTCACGTTTACAGTTGTCCAAATGTTCGTAATCCCACGAGATTAGCAAATATTTTTAACATCATCAAAATAATCCTCTGGATATTTCGGAGATCTTTTTCCGGCAGAAATTCCTGTACTTCGAAGAAGTTTCCACACATCGTCGATGTTTGACTCGATATCGGCCCTGGTCGCACTATAAAATAAAATAAGGTATTGAGTGCAAGGTTCGCCTCGAGTCTCCTTTCACCATTAACTTGCATCTACTTTTTACCAGGCTGAGTTTGCCATCACTTGGAGTAAGTTTGAACTAGTACACATTTTGAGGCAAGCATTCTTTCCCATGCGCACTTCGTTTTGCCGCTACAACAAGCCGTCGCAAGTTAGTTTTTACAGAAACAATATTTTTGGTAGAAAATTCAAAACCGTGGTTGCCAAAGTATGTAAGCTATTTCTTTAATTTGTGATGTAACTGCTTGAAATTGAAATGCTATTTATTCTTTAACATTTATCATTATCTTTTATTATTTATCATTTATTGTTCACTATTTACCAAGATCATTATCATTATCACTATCACTACCATTACCATTATCATTATCAATATCATTATCAATGTTACCAGTATCATTATCATCACCATCACCATTATCATTATCATTACCATTATTATCATTCCCATTATCATTCCCCTTATTGTTACGATTACCATTACCATTATTACAATTACTATTACAATTATAATTACCATTGCCATTCCCATTACCATTATCATTATTATTACCATTACCATTATAATTACCATTATAATTATCATTATCATTACCATTACCAATATCATGACCATTACCATTACAATTATTACCATAACCATTATCACTTCCATTACCGTTGCCATTACCAATATTACAATGACCATTACCATTATCATTACCATTACCATTATCATTACCATTATCATTATTTAAACTTATAAGAATACAGTTTAGCTGATGCAGACAAGCCGCTAACCCTTCAAAATTAGGGTTTCAATTATAACTATGGTTAGGATAAGTTTCATGGTTAGGATTTGGGATATGGCCACGACTAGGGACGAACGCGGCAATATTTATAGTACAGTTAAGTAATACTTATATTTAGCCCCAGTCTTCTAACACCCTCCCAGTTCAGAAGGGAAAAAAAAAACAAGCCGTGTCCTCCGATGGGGGTAGTCTTCTTCATTGAAAAGTTGAAATATATCTTAATATGGAAACATGAGAACTAAAAGACAACCTTCCACGAAGAAACACATTCATTCAATTGAAAGTCGGTATATTACCAAGCGTCAGTGTAATATATTTATATTATAAAATTTCCATTACGCATGCAGTGATTATTTAGTTACCGTGTTTATATCCGGCTATGCGAACACGGTTATTAAATCAGAGACGCCGCTTAATGCCAGAATTGGTTTTTGGTGCCAATGGAAAGCTCTGATTGGCCTACGAACTTGTAAGAAGAACTTACGATTTGATATTGAAAATAACGTTCGTTATTCACAATTATTATCACTTAGTTCTTTGCTTATTTTCTACGAGAAACAGAAACTGTTTTGTGTTTATGTAGCTTGATGCAAACACTTAGAGAGATTGCGAGAGTTTTCAAGCTGCCGGTCTCGGGCGTACACAACAGCTTTCGATTTCTCCCAACCTTCTTCTCATGCTTGCATCGGGCTATATAAACACGGCAAAACAGTTTCCATTTCTTTATTATTATAAATTACATTTTATCACAAATGCAAGCAATAGAAGTCTCAGGTTTACTGAATGGTGTTTCGATGTCATCTTAACATTACTAAG